>OY776277.1:106552937-107152937 GCA_963675445.1 Linnaemya vulpina
TAATCACTTTGTTTCGTGCTGCGAGTGCAAAAATCTTAAGAAAACTGTTGGAAAAACTTGAGAAAAAGAAAATATATTTCAAATTAATCCGTTGAAAAGATGTCGTCATCGCAAAGACAAAAGCGGAGAAAATGCTCGCGCAATTTAAAATGCGTTCGTTGTACAGCACGAAAAAGAAAAAGTGTAAATAAATTATTTTGTGAACAATTAATAAGAAGTGAAATTAGAAAAACTTTGCAATTAACAAATGCCGTGACTCTCCGGACATGACACAATGAAATTAAGAAAAGTAAATCAGAAGAAGAGAAAAGAAGAGAAAAGAAAAGAAGTGCCATGAAACTTAACGAGCAGAATTTAAATGCAATAAAATACTCTGCGATTTGGCGCTGATAAATATTTTTAATTTTAATTTTTTCTTAAAGAAATTCTCACAAAAATAAACAACGTTGCTTTTTACAAGTTTTGACATTTTTAAAAGCTTTTGGCAAAATACTTTCCGACAGAGTTAAACGAGTCTCCTTTTAGTCAAAGTTCCAGCGCACATTGGGGCTGTGGACTCATAAAATATAAAAAAATTTAATCGCGTTGCTGAAAGTGCTTGACATTCTACATCATCCAGCAAAAAAATAAGTGTCAAATAGTTGACCAGTATTTTTGTACTGACGCTTTGATAAAAATAACAGTGTGGGAGAAAACTTGCAAGAGGGGCATAAAAAAATACAAATTTTTCGTAATTAAATGCTGAACTATTTTTAAAAAAATTGCAATTCCAGCCGTCAAGTTTTTTAAAAAATGTTGCTTGAATTTACAATAAAAATTATTGGGAAAACACGATTGTTTTAAAAGTTTTTTTTCTTTTTGTTATTTAAACAGAAAATGAGTTTTTTAATTCTAAATAGACCTAAAATTTTTAAGAGGCTTTAATTAAGTAGATATTCTTATTTGATTACAAAGATTGAACAAAGAAGCGATTTTGTTGAAAAAAATATGCGTGACACTAGATATAGTGTCACGCATTATCAAAAACCAATAACAACATTTGTGCTAACATTTTTATTTGTCAGATATGTTTATATGCTGCGTTCAGTTGCACGTGAGTAGCTCACAAGTCATGCACAGCTAGTGCGTGAGTCACAAACTAGTCACGAGTAATTCACGGTATTGGCATTAGTCAGCTGGGTCATGCACTAGTCAGCCCTAAGTCATAAATGAGTGATGAGCTTTGAGTCACGCACCAGCTAAGCGAGTGTCATTCAATAGTCACGTACCCACTGTGCAGAAGTCACTCAGTAGTCACGTGTGCAATTGTTGATAAATAGTAGAAAAATCAGCCCTGAATCGCACATGAACAGCGTGCTAGTTGCGCGTCAGTCATGCACTAGCTATACGTGAGTCACGCACTAGTTATGTGCAAGTCACGTTACTGGTATAGTTGTGGGTCATGCATTAGTCCGCCCTGAGTCATGAATGAGTGATGCAGTAGTGATCCATGAGTCACTTAATAAGCTACACGCTAACTTTGCGTGAGTCACTCACTAGTCACATATGCCATTGTTGGTAAATGGTGGAAAAATCAGCCCAGAATTGTACATGAATGGTGCGCTAGTTATGCGTGCATGAGTCACGCGCTAGCTATGCATGAGTCACGAGTAAGTCACGTTACTTGTATAGTTGCGGCTCATACATTAGTCAGCCCTAAGTCATAAATGAGTGATACACTAGTGATCCATGAGTCACGTACCCACTGTGCAGGTGTCACTCAATAGTCACGTATCAACTGTGCAGGTGCCACTCACCAGTCACGTAAATTTCCTTCAGATGCAATTTTTTTCGTTGCTTCTCGTTTAATAAATCAGCGCCGAAAAGCATTTAATTTGTCAATGAGTCAGCAAGACAACTCGAAAAATAAATAAAAATTAATGCGTGCCAAAGTGTCCGCCGCAAATAAATTCCTCTCATTCATTCTACGAATATTTTAATTTGAATGCGTTAACGCGCGTAGTCTGTGACACGTCATTTCAATATTTTTCTTTTACCTCTGGTTGACTTTATTTGCCGCTTTTTTTTCTTTTATTTTTTTATTCTTTTCTTCGCTCTGATTTTTCTCCCACTCATACGTGACTTTGAGGACGTTGGCCCAGAATTGTGTTCGTAAGCAAAATAAATGATGACAAATTCTTCTACAAAAATAAAGAAGAAAAAATTTTTGTTGTTGGCTCTTTTATTATAATTTCAAAACCACCGGCCGACATGTCTCGACATGTTTCGGCTGTGAGAGAAGATCGTGCTCTTTTGATCATATTTTTTGTTAAAAATTATTTTGGCTTAACGTTTGTTAAATGTGTCATAAAATATGAAACGAGTTGAAAGTGCGAGAACATTTTTTTTTTTGCTCTCTTCCACCACATTTTCCCCCGGTTTCTTTGTAATTTCGCTGCAAAAGTAACACATTTTTGCCGCAGCCTTCGGCAGCATAGAAATTTCATAAATAAAACCAACAGAATCACGCTTTTGCGACATGCAGAATAATAGGAAACGACTGTTGCAACAACAACAAAAAGACTTTTAATAAAACAATATGGAAATATGTAAATTTCGTATTTCTTGTTTCTTCTTCTTCTTTTTCATAATGTCCAAGGGACGAGGGGTGGTTGTGGGTTGGGTGGAGTGTTTGTTTAAAAAATCTCTGTCACATAAAATTATGCGAAACAATTTGAAATGTTTTTTTTTTTTTCTATTAAATTAAAGTAAAAAGGGAATTCTGCTGTACATCGTCAGCTGCACTTTGAGGCCAAAGTGACATAAACGACAAAACACAAACAAAATAGTTTTAATCATCATAAAAATTTTTTATTTTTTATTATTTTTATATATTAATTTTTTTATTTGTTTATTTTATTTTACTTTTTAATCGGAAATAATAATCATTTTCTGACTTTTAGTTTCTAATTAATATGTTTTAAGTTTTGTTATATGAAATATAAATTGAGTGCAAATTCATTTAAAAATGTTTGCCAAAAATCTTTTATATTGTTATTAATTCACTGTTTGTAACGTGTTAATAAAAAGTTAATTTTGTTTGCTTTATTATCTGTCACCCTTTAAGTTTATTCATCTCCATGTGTGTGTGTTCTTCTACTCTTATGTTTGTGTGTGTGTGTGTGCTCTGCTATATTTTATAGAGAACCTAAAAAAGCGCCACTTCAGCAAATTGTTTTACATGTAAATGAATTGAATTGAATTTGCAAATGTTTTGCTTGACAGTCCTTTTCTCTTCCTCTTTATTTCCCCTCGACCCGCAACCGCACCAGCTCTGGCCTCTACATCTGTTTATTGAAGGACTGTGCCATTATTTAAATTTGTAAATTACATTTTTCTCATTTTCTCTTTTTTTTTTTGTTGAACTCTTCTTGACTCTGTTGCGCTACAACCTCCAGAAATGGCGCTAACAAACACACCTTGACTCGCATCCGTTATTTGTTTCTTTTCCCTCTTCAGTTTTCATTTTAAATTTCGTTTTGGCTCGTCCTTCTTCCTTTTTTTCAAGTCTTTGCTTTTTCTGTTTTTTTTTTTACTGATTTTATTTGGTATCAGTCAACGTCAGGTTTTCTTTCAGCTGGAAAAGCGACAGACACTGTTAAACCGGTTTAATGGGAAAGCAGGTTTTCTTAAAATTTTACATACGAAATAAAAACTTTTTTTATTACAAATTTTATTATTATTAATATTTTTATTGAGCGCGGAGTCCAGGGAAATCGAGCTAATTTTAGCGGTATTAAAGCTCAACATAAGAAGCAGCATACTGTTTTGGAAGGCCGCAGCCATCTGTTCAACTATGCAGCTGAATGCTTTCATGAATAAAATGCAGTTTGAAAAATCCAAGCAGTTTCACACGCGCTCAGTTTTATAGCGCGTTTTGGAAAATATCATAGGACTAGAATAAATGGAAGCTTTTAACCCCTAAAATTAACTTTGTTGTGGGTCCGAAACTGTCCGTACTTCTAATTAAGAACTTTTATTGCCAAAAACTCTAATGAGTGGGTGTGGCACTGCCCATTTTAATAATTCACACGTTTTATCACTACATGCACTTATTAAGCGCCCCAAGTTGCCCAAAAACCTGAATACTAACAAATAAAGGGCATGGCTCCGCCCACTTTTGCTTATAATTACAGAATAAGAACCAGTCACTAAATTATGTGCGCCAACTGTCATTAAAAGCGAGTGAATATATTTAATTTTGAAGCGAGTTTATATATTCCATGGGCGTGGCACTGCCCACTTTGTTAATTACAAAAAAAATTTCTATTTCATACACTTTATGGGGACTTAATAATTCATATAAGCCCGATAAACAGAAATAGTTTAAGATATAATACACTTTAAGCAGAGGGCGTGGCTCCTCCCTCGTTGCGGTTAAATCAACTCAATATGTGCCCCAAGTCTCATTAGAAGCTAAGTGATACAATTTCCTGTAGCTTTTATGTTTTTTACCAGGGCGTGGCACTGCCCACTGTGATATTTACAAAAAAAATTTTATTTCATACACTTTATGGGGGCGCAATGTTTCATATAAGCCCGATGAGCAGATATAATTTAGAAAATAATATACTTTAAGTAGGGGGCGTGTCTCCACCCACATTTATTTATCATTGAGTGGTGCGATTGAGTCAACTCAATATGTGCATCAGGTTTGATTACAAGCTAATTTAGCAGATCTAATTTCCTATAGCTTATAAATATATTTTTTTATGGGCGTGGCACTGCCCACTTGCATCATTACTCAATATTGCTGATGCATTAACTTAATGTGAGCGTAATATTTCATAAAAATCTGTTGCGCAGAAATAGTTTAAGAATGAATACAAACAAAGTAGGGGGAGTGGCTCCGCCTACTTTTATTTATCATTCAATAGTGCCATTAGGGCAGTTCAAAATGTATGTTTCACTAGAGGCGAGTGAGCAGATTAAGTGTTGTTAAGAATAAATTTTTTTTCAGGGGCGTGGCACTATTCACTTGTACAATCAGTGAAATTTTACTGTTGCAAAGGCTTCACTGCGTGGGCGTGGCGCTGTTCATTATCATCACCACTAAATTTTACTGTTGCATTAAGCCAGTGGGTTGAAATATATTTTTAAAAATACAGATTAAGGGGGCGTAGCTCCGCCTACTTATATTTATCACAAAATAGTGCCTTAGGGAGTTTCAATATTTGAGCAACGTTTCATTAGAACCGAAATACGCAGCTGTAATTTTGAAAAGATTGTATATTTAAAGTGGGCGTGGCACAGACCACTTTTATTTATCATTAAACTGTACTGTCAGCTCATCTCAGCACGTGTGGAAGCTTTCATTTAAAGCGATTAAGTATATATATTTTTTATATATTATAAATGTTGTATGGGCGTGGTATCGCCCATTTTTAAAAAATTATGGATGAATTGAAGTAGAAAATAGCTCAAATTTCATAAGAAGCAATTAAGTAAAATTTATTATTAAATGGTAATAAAATTTTGCGGTATCAGCCCCACAGTGCAAACAGCTAAACGCAAGTCTCAGTTAAAAAGCATTCCATCTGCCCTTTTATTATCGATTTTTTTTAACTTTATTAGTTTTTGCAACAACTAAAAGAAATTAAATTGAAACTTTTTTTTTGCAAATTTTAAATAATTAAGTTTCACTTTAATGACATTAACTCAGCAGGCATTAGACAACAACTTTAGGATTTAACTGAAACACAAAATAAATTAATGAAACAACACAAAAAAAAAGTTGCAACAAAAACTAAACAATTTACTAGACCAAAATATGGTACTACCATTAAAATCTGAACAAAAAAGGCACAAAAAACAAACATGGAAATGAAAAAAATATCCTTTTTTTCTATTCTTAAATTAATAAAAACATAAATTTCAAGAAGCAGCAGCAGCAGCAGCAGCAGCAGCAGCATAAAAAATAGAAAACAACTAAATAAATAAAACAAAGCAGAATACAAAAATCCTTTTAACAATAACAAACAGCAGCAGTAGAGAAGGGGAGCTACACACACACACACACACACACACACACTCACACACACACACACACACACACACACACACACACACACACACTACACTGACAATAAAATTTAATAAACTACAACTTTGATGGGCACAACACCCACCGATTGCTCTTGAACAAGTTGTTGGCAATTTGCAAGAAACGTCAAAAGAAAACAACAACAACAAAAACGTCAATAAAAAACAATAACAAAAAAACGATAAAGAAGAAGAAAGTGTTTTTGTTAAATCTTTTAGAAGCAAAATTGTTTAGTTATAAAAAGTTAAGGGAAATGAACACAAAATATCACGATAAATGCACAGCCGAACACACACACACACACGCACACAAACACACCCACGCCTATACGCAACACTCACCCACCCGCTCTCTGGCAAAAACAAAAACAAAAGTGTGCCAAACTGGAAGTACTTCAACTCAAGGATGATGTGCAAATAAACATCATGTATTTTTTTCTTTCATACAACCAACGAACTAAACGAAAAGAAGAAGAAACAACAAAAATAACAATTTATTGAAGGGCTGTTTACACAAAGTCTGGCGATTGCATTGGAACAAGATAAAGATTTAAGAATTGCGAAAAAGAATTGTGACAAAGAAAGAGGAGCAGAAAGAGAAACAGAATTAGCAGCAGAAACAGCTGAAGTTAGCAAAACATTCGGGAACAGGTGCTGTGCTGGGGCAGAGTGGAAAAAAAATGTTATTTAGGATTGAATTTATTTTTCGGGAATTTCTGTTAAGCAACAAAAATTTTAATCGCGCTGTTTCTTTTCTTTTTCAAAGTATTTGAAATATTCAGAGTGATCAGTGAGGGGATGAGAGTTTAAAGAAAATAAGAAAAATTTAATGGGGGTAGAAGTTATTTCCGCTAATTTGAAAACTTGAAATCGAATAAAATATTCGGATAATGCTTTGACTGCAATTAATATGAAAATAAATAGTTTTTAATTGAAATATTTAAACTAACAAATTTTGTAAACATTTATTCGAATAACATTAATCGAATATGATTTTACATATATGATACATATTAAATAATATCAATAAAAAACAATGATCAACAAAAATTTATCGATTGATTTATATATTAATCGAATGAAATTAATCGAATAAAATTAATCGATTAAAGTTTATTCGAAAAATTTATTGCCATAAAATGAGCAGAAAATATTTTATTAAAAAAATATTAATAATATATAATAATTAATCGACAAGACTAATATATTAATCGAATAAAATTAATCGCTTAAGATTTATTCGAAAAATTTATTGCCATCAAATGCGCAGAAAATATTTTAATCCAAAAAAAATCGTTGCCATTCAAAGCCCAAAATCGCATTTATATGGAGAGTTAAATCTTTTGAATTAAAAAATTGTCTAAACGAATAAATTTATTCACACACTTTTATTCGAATAACATTAATCGAATAATATGATGACAAACATTTATCAACTAGTATATTAATCGAATAAAATTAATCGATTAAAATTAATTGGAAATATTTAATGCGGTCAAATGACCAGAAAATATTTTACATTATTTCAAAGCCCAAAGTCAGAGGTTCGATTAATCGACTATTTTTTACTGAGTTAATATTAATCGAATAATTTTTATTGGTGGGCATAATAATTTTTTATTCGATTAAAATTAAATTGTTTTTATTAATCTTCTGACTTTTTCGACTATTATTAATCGCATAATTTTTATCTTACTAATTTGAATTGAATGATACTTTTCGATTAACATTAATCGAATAATATTTGTTTGTTTTAATATAAGTCGATTAACTTTTTTCAACTAACTTTAATCGAATAATTTTTATTTTACTACTCTGAATCGAATGATTCCTTTCGACTAACATTAATCGAATAATTTTTGTTTGTATTTACTTTAGTCGATTAACTTTTTGCGACTAATATTAGTCAAATAATTTTCTTCAACTAATACCAAATATGTTAATTATACATATTTATTGGACTTATTTTTATTTGACTAATTCTAATCGAATAACTTTTTTCGATTAATATTAATCGAATAATTTTATTCGACTGCATATATGTTTATAATAATTTTTGTTCGACTTTTACTTTAATTTTTTATTATTAATCGAAAAATTTTTTTCAACTAACATCAATCGAATAGTTTTCGTTTCACCAATTTTAATCGAATAACCTTTTTCGGCTTATCAATCGAATGATTTTTATTTCACGAATTTCAATGGAATAATTTTTCCATTAAAATTAATCGAGCAATTTTTATTTGATTAACTTTAATCGAATAATATTTTATTTGACTAACTTCAATCGAATAACTTTTTACAACCAATATTAATCGAATAGTTTTTATTTCACTAATTTTAATCGAATAACTTTTTTCGATTAATATTTAAAAAATAATTTTTACTTGATTAAAAATAGATTTTTTCGACTAGCATTAATCGAATAATTTTTATTTTAGTCGAATAAAATTTTTCGACTAATATTCGAGCAATTTTAATTTAACTAATTTTAATCGAATACCTTTTCTCGACTAATATTAATCCAATAGTTTTTGTTTCACCAATTTTAATCGAATAATGTTTTTCGATTAATATTAATCGAACAACGTTTTTCGAATAATGTTTTTCGATTAATATTAATCGAAAAATTTGTATTTGATTAATTTTAATCGAATAATTTTTATTTGCCAACTTTTAATCGAATCACTTTTTTCAACTAACCGAATAATTTTTGTTCGACTAACAGTAATCGCATAATTTTCAAATGACTAACAGTAATCGAAAAATTTTTATTCGAATAATTTGTTGCGAAAATGTTGCGCTTTTTTCGAAAATAATTTTATTCCGTTTTATAAAAATTCTTAAATTTTATGCGATTAGTTTTATGTGTAGAAGTCTGATCGAAATGATTTCGTTGTGGAATTTTTTCAATATTTCATTTTGATGAATTCATAATTCCCAAATTTTATTTAAAAATCTCCTTTAAGGGGAAAATAAATTTTATTTGCTTGGCGAATTGTATTCAAAGTTGTTTTGATTTTAACTAATTTAACTCTGTTTTTTGTTATTGTAAATTTTAATTTTTTTAAATAAATATTAAATATCAATAAAAAAATAACCTCAAAACTGAAAGAAATCTATTGATTATTAATTTATTTGTTATTGACTAAATTGAATCTTCTTTGTGTCTCTCTATTTATTTTTATTTCCGTTCTAAGAATATTTAAAATATTTTCATGCCAGTTTTTGAAAAACAATTTCTTCTGCCTTTTACGATGATGTCCGTCCGTCCGCTTTTTTATATGTTGCTTGTTGCTTAAGTTTTGAAGTATTAAATATTGAAAATAAATATAAGGACCAGAGTTTTTCTTAATTTTCTACCCCTTGTGGATGGTCGGGCAATGAAATATTTTGCAAAAAAATTTTCTCATAAAAACTTTTACCACAAAAAAAAAACGTTGCCCCAGTGGGACTCGTTTGACAAATCACAAATGCTTTTTGACTTAAAAGACTATCAGTGACAAATTGCAACAACCGCAAACGCATCAATACATTTTATTAATGGGAACGTCATTAATTTACATTTTAAAATTTATTTCATTTATTTTTTAGTCTTTTTCTGCTGCCACAGATTTTATTGCAGTTATTTTATTTAAAATAAAATTTTTGCAACGCATCAACACAGCAAAAGAGGGTGTTGGAGGGTTACACGCGGGGGAAAAGATGAATTATGTTCGTTTAAATGTATCATGTGCCACATGTTGACTGCTTTTTGAAAATGGCCAAGCAATTAACGTCAACCAGAGCTGCTACTTCTGCTGCATTAAACATGTGGCAGTTTGCCAATTGGCTGTCGCTCCTTTAAAACATGATTAAAAAGTTGCATTTCTGGGGGACCCTTCCCCCTTTTTCTATCCCCTCACGTTGGCATTTTATTTTATTGTCGAAGACCAGCAGCAAAGAACTAACAAAAGCACACACACGCAAGAAGACAAAAAAGAAAATAACCCAAAATGAAATCAGTAGAGAGGATTAAAATAAATAAATACTCGAATCTATTTGTGATGTGTGTGTGTGTGTGTGTGTGTACAACTTTAAGTAGAGCAGACAAAATGGGATTGCAACGTAACCCCGTCGTCGTGGCAGTTGTTCGAAAAATGTGCTCCATTAAGATTTTGATTTTTTCTTGGCAACACAAAACCCATGAAATATGAAGACAATCTTAAAGATATTTTTGAAATCGGAGATCTGGTACATGATTTTTGTCGTGTTTCCAAACGACTTTTCAACCTTTTCTTGTTTGTGGTTTTACTCCGAATGCATGTGTTTTATTCTTAACATGCCCCCTTGCCCCGTGCCCCCTGCAACAGTCACAGCCAATATAAAATATATCCAACGAGCTGCAATTTCTGTAATCCTCTGTAAACGTTTGATTGGGAGAGTGTGTGTGTGTGCGTGTGTGTGTGCAGGCATTAATGAATATGTCCTTCGTTACCTTCCATTTGAGGCTCGTTAGTTGCATGTGTGAGTGAATAATAAGTAGCATGTGGATGAACTTTTGGTGGCAGCTCTTGTGGCATGCTCGTCTGTGTGTGTGTGTGTGTGTGCCACCATCATGTTTCGTCATGCTCCATAATCAGCAATCGAACGGAACATTTTATGTGGTTGCCTTTGGCCTAAATCATAACGCTCATCAATATTTCCAAAAAAGAATGTCTGCAAATGAAGCAAAATTTTAATCAGCAAAACATGAGGAGACGTTTAATAGCAGGTGCGGGTCCAGGTCCAGGTAGAGAGGATCACTAGGCAGTCGTAAGGTGCCCCGAAGAAGTGTAAAATATGTTCAGCAAGTTTTAAATGCACTTCTTTCTAGATCTCAAGGGAAACCCTTTAGAGAAGCGCATATTGTCCCCGCTAAAAGCTTAAGCTGGGTACGCCCCTGGTGTAGCAAAATTTTTTCAGCGCATATTGAAAATCGCCAAAAAAAATTTAAATGACATGAGAATTAAAAAGCCAACAAATCGCTTAACAAACGCAGCACATTCGAATCCGTTGCATTACCTGGTGGATGCTGCAACCCACATGGACGCTGATGGAAATAGAAGGAGCGCTAAGGCCACAAATGTAAAAGCCATGGGCTCGACTTTTTGTGTTCCAAAAACACAAAAAATTACAAAAACAACACCTACAAATTTAAAAATAATCCCCAAAATAGAAAATCTCACGCAAAAGCTATATAATCGCCACAATGAAAAAACGCCAAAATAAAAAATCGTCAAAGCTGCAATAAGGTAACTAACAGGCAAATATACAAACGACACAACAGTAAAAAAAATTGCTAAAACGAAAGTCATACCATAGATAAGGAAATCTCGAAAACGGGAAAGTTGCACATGTATCATAAAAATCGTCTAAATGATCAATTGCATTACCAGAGTGGTGCAACTCACAGTCGTTGATGGAAATAGAAGTAACGCTCTCCGTAATAATCAGCAGTCTCCCAGGTCATATTGTATGCAAAAGTATTATTCATGGACTCGGCTGTTTATGTAAAAAAAAGTCCCCATAAACGGCAAGATATTCGTTACAACGAAAAAATAAAAAATCGTCAAAACAAAATTGTCAAAACTAACAGGCAAAAAAAGGCTAAAACACATATATAACAAAACAAAAATGACAAAACAGTAAAAAGTCGCCAAAACGAAAATCATGCCATAGAGAATTAAATCTCGATAACGGAAAATTGCACATCTGTTATAAATATCCTCTAAATGATGAACTGCATTACCAGGGTGATGCAACACGCAGCCGCTGATCGAAATAGAAAAAACGTTCTCCGTGCTAATCAGCCACAGCAGACTGTAAAAACATTATTCATAGACTCGACTGTTTATGTTACAACAGCACAACGTGTAAAAACCCCCCGACAAGATAATCGTTACAACGAAAAAAAAACGCCAAAACCAAAAATCGTCAACACTGTAACTAGATGAAAACTGGAAAAAAGGCCAAAAACATAAATGCCAAAAAATCGCCAAAATGGTAAAAAAAATCGACAACAAGAATTATATACCATAAGGAAACGCTGTGCATGTATAATAAAAATCGTCTAACCGATAAGCTAAAACAAAATTGTTCCAATTATTTTTATAAGGGGATTTTTTAATTAAAATATTTATTTAAAAAAATATCTCAGAAATGGAGCGAACAAATTTTATATAACAGTTGTCGAACCCCAAAGACTAATTTTAGCGGTATTAGATCGCCATAATGAAAAAACAGACTTAAGGAGAAAAATATTCGCTATTAAATGCTATGACGAGTGAAAATTTATTGTAAGGGCAAAATCATCTAGGCGAGAAAAAATCGCCAATATAAAAATGGAATAAGCAAATAAGCAAATTATCAGTAGAGCATCAATAAAACTTTAATTCACATTTGAAATTTATTTTAAAAAAGTGTTCATAATATATTTTAGCTTTAATAAGTAGTATTTTTCTCTTGACGATTTTTGCTTGAATTGGGTACGTTTTCACATCATCCTGATATTTGTCCTTTCTACCAGTTTCGCTAACAATAGATTTTATAATACGAAAAAACCATAAATAGCTTAAAATCGCCTAAACGAAAAAAATCGTCCAATCGGAAAAATCCCAAAAACAAAAAATTTATAGAAAATATATAGAAAAAATAAGTCATTGACATTATAAAGAAATTTTAAATGTATTTTGAGAAACTTTTGTATGGGGAATTTAGTTTCAAAATTTTATATTTTTCTCCTGACGATTTTTGCTTCAATTGGGGACGATTTTACATCATCCTTTTATTTGGCTTGTAAGCGAACCAACTTCTCTTGTCTGTCAGTTTTTTGACCATTTTGAAAGGCATACCAAAGTGGAGAAGAATTCACCAATACGAGGAAAAATCGCCTAAGCGACAAAAATCGGCTAATCAGAAAAATCCGAAAAAAATTCAAATAAAAAAATATTTTAAGAAAAGAATTTTTAAAGTACTCTCGTATGGAAAATTTAGTTTGGTTATGCACAAACAAACGTGATCCTGCATGTTCACTCACGTTCTCATCTTCTATTTTACGGTTGAACCACAAAAATTAAATGGCTGTTGCCAACTTCCAACTGGTGCCCCCGTCTGCTATTTAGTTGTTATTTCCAAACGATTATTGTGATGGTTGGTAATTGCAGACACATTTTTTGTTGTTGTTTTTGTTTTTGCTTTTATTGCAGTTTTATGGGAATTATGCAAAATTGATGTTTGAAAAGCATTTAATTTTATATCTCTGCGAATAGTTGAGCACACAAAACGCTTTTATAATAACCAGAATCGGAGTCAATTAATAGCAGGGAGTTTTCGTTTTTTTTTCAATCTCTTTTTCATTAAATTCAACTGGAAATATTTTGCTCTTTGGGAAAACTAAAATAAGAATTCTTTGCAGCATTTGAACATGTTTAAACATGCTTAAACACGTTTCCTTCCCATTTGCCCGAATGAAATATTTTTGTCTGAGTCTGATTCCACTTCATGTTGCCCACATTTCAAACAAATTCCACAAACTCCAGCAGATATTTTTCAAAAGTAAAACACAAACAAAAATTTTTCAAGGTTTTTGCTGCAGCTGTTGGTAAAAGTTTTGAAAAACTTTTTTGTTAACGTGGCAATAAAAAATATTTAATTACTGATGGATTTCAGTTTTGCAATCACTCTTTTATTTGCTTTCAAATAATTTTTTATGGCTTTTAATTTAACGATAAAAAAAATAAATAAATTCAAAAAACCTTTTTTCTATTTTCAGGTAAGAAAAAAGTTGAGCGGCAAAAAGTTGTAAGTTTTATGAAATAAATTGGAAAACGATAAAATAGTTTTGTTAAATAAAAATGGGGAAATATGTAAATGAACTTTTTAAGCATTTTGGCCCCACAAAAATATATATTTAAAAATGTATATTTATATTTTTATTACAGACCAAAGTAGAAAAAAATTATTTTACCCAAAAATTAACTGAAAGAAAAAATCGCCTAAATGAAAAAAAAATTTTTTTAAGAGAAAATATCTCCTAAATAGGACAAACAAATCGTCTAAAAACTTTTTGATAAATCGCTAAAATTTATCTAAGCGGTATATAATCGCAACAACAGTAATAAACGTCTAAGCGGAAAAATCGTTACAAACTGCTAAAATGAGTAATAATTTACAAAAACAAAAAACACACTATAGGTACAAGAATCGTCAGCATTGAAAAGTGTTACATGTAATTGGAAAAACGCCAAAAAATAAAATCGCCAAAGCGGAAAAATTAGCAAAAAAGAAAATATTTGAAAATCGTATAAAAACTTTTCATCAAATCCCTAAAATTAATCTAAGCGGTATATAATCGCCACAACAGAAATAAACGCCTGAGCGAAAACATCGTTACAAACTGCTAATAATTTACCAATTTCAAAAGAGACAAAAACGCTAGTACTGAAAAGTCTTATATATAAATAGAAAAACACTAAGACATAAGATCGCCAAAACGAAAAAAATTTTCATAGACAAAAATATTTGAAAATATATATACATATGAATTTTTGTTATAGATGAAAATAGAAAAATTAATAAATTTTACCAAACAATTCATTTAAAAAAAAATAAAATACAAAATAAACACTAAAAGCTAATAAATTTATAAAGAGAGAAAAAATCGCCTAAGCGAACAAAATTGTTTAAAATAGAAAATATCTCTAAAATGACGAAAACAAATCGTGTAAAACCTTTTTACCAAATCCCTAAAACTTATTTAAGCAATACATAAACGCCACAACAAAAATAAACGCCTAAATAGAAAAATCGCTACAACATTCTAAAACAGCTAACAATGGATATAAACAAAAATCGACCTTAAAGTTGGTGTATACTAACGTTTTGAGAGAAACCTTATTTTTAAACAGACCTCGTACATGCACATGTTAAGCAGTATAATTTTCTATTAAAAGTGGAACCCGTTTTACACTAAAAAACAAACAAACAAACAATCGCTTTCTAAGAAAATCGCAATAAAATAAATACACAATTTCAAATTCTCTCGAAATCATTGAATCGAATTGTAATTTTCTGCGAATTTTAAATATCCTTTTCGAAAATTGCAAAACTATTCACGCTTCTGTAGTCGGTGCACACGAACAGACAGGCAATCACAAATACCCCGTTATAAAAGTAACAAAATACATTTTAATATTCAAATACTTAAAGGGGGTTGCTGTGTGTGTGGGTGTGTGTGTGTGCTTAAATAAGTATCAACTTATTTATAATGATAAACGAGTGTAACGGCAGTCTAGTTGAATGCTTGAACTTTCAATGATCTGAAACTCAAGTAAAACTACGGTTAGATAAATAGTTGGCAGCCGTGGAAAAGTAAGCGAAACTAAAGGAGTGAATTGTTCAGAGAATAAATTTGAAAGTTTTTAAATTTCAAAATTCTTTTTGGCAAAAAAATATTAAAAATAAGTTGCTTCACCTGACTTTCAGCGAAAATGTAAATTTACAAAAATTTGGTCCTGCTCAAGCAAGATTTCACTAAAAAGAAATTTTATTTTTGTTTCCTGTCTTCGCTTAGAAAATAAAAGTAATTTTTTTGATTTTCAATTCTTATTTATTTATTTATTAATAAATAAACTGTTTGACATATTGTCAAATAGTTTAAAACCGTTAACCCTAGATGCCATCGCTCGATTTTTTGCAAAATGTAATAAATCAATTTTTTTTTCAAAATATTTATTATTAAATTAAATAATATTTATTCTCTTTCAAAATATTTTTAAACCAAAAAAATTTAATTAAAATAAAAATAAAATAATAATAATAATAAATTTCATATTATTTATTTATTTATTATTATTATTTTATTTTTATTTTAATAAATTTTTTTTTGTTTGTTTAAAAATAACTTTAAAGTGAATAAATTTAATTTTATTGAATAATAGAAAATTTGAAAAAATTGATTTATTGCATTTGGCAAAAATCGAGGGCTGGCGTCTAGGGTTAACGGTGTTAAACTTTTTTAAATTAATAGAAATTATGCTCCTTCGCAATTTCGCTGGCAAAAGCAAAAGTAAAACGGCTGAAAAAAAGTCTATATTCCCATGCTTCTGTATTTCGGAACACTATTCGAAATTTATAAAACTCTACAAAGTTCGTAATGAAATATTGTTAAAACAACAACAAAGAAGTAGCAAAAATATATCCAGAAAATTCTTTTAATAGCACTCCGAGTGATGACGCTCACATATTCAGTGAATTGTGTTTTTCCTCACGAAAATGAAATTTATAATCAAATTACTCTTTCAAAAACCTGCTCATAACATGCACCAAGTACACTCACACACACACACACACACACTGTGCATTAAAATCAAAACACTTCTTCTTCCTACAACAAAATGTATTTGAGCTGCAACGACACGGGCAGCAAAGGCTTGAAATTGCAGGCAGACAATAACAGCAGAAGCAGAGGCAGCAGCAGCATCAGCAGCAGCTGCTATACAAAGCCAAATAGATGAATAGACAGGCTGACACAAACACACTCATACAAAAACGAGAAAACAAAAAACTATGAAAAAAAATATCAATTGAAAAAGAGCAGAAAAGTGACGTCCTTGTGTCAAACTAAAACAAGAAGAAGAATAAAAAAAGTTGCAAAATAAATATACAACAATAACGGCATCAACCTGCAAGAGGGGGGGGGGGGAACGGACTGGGCTGCTGACTGATGGAAAAGTAGAAACACGAGATGGATGAGTTGGAGCACTTGAAAAAAGACGTTTTCGTTGTTGAGAAACTTTTTTGCACAATCGTTTACATTCTTTTCTATTATTCTTTTCTTTTTTTTCCTATTTTTTTCTAATTTACATGCCCCTACATCAGTGGTCGCAAGCTGTTGCATTTAAATAAAGAAAGAGAATCTCTTTGAAATGTGTACGAGCATGAATGAAATGAATGCGGGGAGCGGCAACTGCAACTCATTCACATGCACACCAACAACGTTTTCTAAAAACGCCAACAACAATGTAAATATTAAATGACAATATTAGGAAGAAGAAAAGAACAGTTAGTTTCAGTTGGTGTTGTTGTTGTTGTTGTTGGAATTGAGACCAGAAAATCTATGCAAGAAATGAATAATAGAATAAAATACAAACAACAATAAAGTTGCATATGAAATAGGAAATTTAATACGAAATTTGTCAAAAGATAAACACACTTAGACCAATTTGTGTTGCACAGTGGGGGACATGGAACAAACTATGAAAAATAATTTTTCGTTTCTAAATGGATGGTCCGATTATAAATAAATTTTGTATTCAGTATTTATTTGTTAAAAGTTAAAACCACTTAGACCAACTTGTGTTGCACATTGGGGGATTTGGAGCAAAATACGAAAAATAATTTTCAGTTTCTAAACAGCTGGTTCTATTGTAACTAAATTTTGTACTCAGTCTTTATTTATTAAACCAATTCGTATTGCACACTGGGGGATTTGAAACAAAATAGGAAAAATAATTTTCTAAACGGCAGGCCCGATTGGAAATAAATTTTTTACTCAGTCTTTATTTATTAAAAGGTAAATACACTTTGAGCAATTTGCATTGCACACTGTGGGATTTGGAGGAAAATACGAAAAATAATCTTTAGTTTCTAAACGGCTGGTGCTAACTAAATTGTATATTCAGACTTTATTTGTTAAAAGGTAAACACACTTAGACAGATTTGCATTGCACACTGGGGGATTTGGAACGAAATATGAAAAAAAAGATTTAGTTTATAAACGGCTGGCCTAATAGCAACTAAATTTTACATTCCGTCCTTATTTGTTAAAAGTTAAATATACTTTCAACAATTTGCATTGCACACTGAGGGATTTGGAGCAAAATACGAAAAATAATTTTCAGTTTCTAAACGGCTGGTCCGATTGTAAAAAAATTTTGTACTCAGTATTTATAGGTTACAAGTTAAAACCACTTGCACACTGGGGTATCTGGAACAGAACATGCAAAGCAATTTTTAGTATCTAAACGGCTGGTTAGATTGCAGCTAAATTTTATATTAAGTCTTTAGTTCATAAAAGGTAAACACACCTAAAACCTATTTGTATTGCACAGTGGGAGGTAGGGAGCAAAATATGAAAAATAATTTTTAGTTTCTAAACGTGTGGTTCGATTGCAACTAAATTTTATATTCAGACTTTTTTTGTTAAAAATAAATGCAACAATATATGAATAGTAACTTTTAGCTGATCCGGTTGAATATCGAAAAATTAAGAAAACATTTTTACAATTTTTTTGTAATTTTTAAAAGTATTTTCGATCGGATCCACGGGAAAATCAGCCCTTGAGATTGAAAAACCCCGGCCGATTGCTACTAGTTGAGTGAAAATAGGCTGATTTATTCGTGAGTTATTGTGAGCAAACCAAATTTGAATTAAAATAATTTACAATAATTTTTATTCAACAAGTTTTCTTTAAATTACTTTAAAAATTTCTAAAATTTTTCAATACTTTTTAAGTTAATTAATATTAATCATACGCCCCAGTTGGTTTGCTGCAATAGAGTCATAAATCAAAAATCAAAGGCCGCAAAAATATATGAAATCAATTCATAAAATCTCAAATACCTACCTCGTAATAAAAATATATATTTTTTTATTTATTTATTTTTCTTTTTTTTATAAAAAAAATGTATTTGAAATCTATTTTAAGAAACTTTTTTTCGAAAATTTTAGTAAATAAAACTCCATTTTAAGATTTAAATCAAATGATGTCTATAAAATTTCTGTGAAAAATCGTATTAAAAAAATTTATGACATAAAATTATCTACCCGATTACCCTAAAAATGTTTTAATTTCAATAGTATTTCTGCCTGGTATTATCATTTTAAGTTCTCGTGCACCGAAAACAACACCCGGTACAACCAAAAACTTTTATAGACTTATTGCAAGAGTGCAGTTTGTTATTGTTAAGATTTCATTGCAATTTGCATGTGAAAGAATTCATTTTTCTTTTTTCATTTGCTTGCACCCAAATAAGTGTAACCGCATTCACACACACTCACATGACGTGTGTGCGAATGTGTAGCACAATTTACAAACTAGTCCAATTTTATGTTTTCAACACACACACACACGCTCACACACAGAACAAAATGTAAAATAAAAGCTCTTAGTTTGTTACATGTTCTCTACAAATATTAGCATTTTAATATGCAGGTGAGTGTGTGTACGTGTGTGTGTGCATTGAAATCAAAAATCCAGAATCGTTCCAAATAAGAAACAGTAGTTTCGGTTGTTGTAAACACACTTGCAAAAACTTTTGCCGATAGCGTTCGTTATTCATACACTCCGTTCCATAATTTACCTACACAAATAATCTCCCATGTTCACTCTCTCTCTCTCTCTCCCTCCGCTGTAACAATTGACTCATGTTGGTTTTATTTTACTTTTTTTGTGTTTTCTTTATTGTCAGCAATAACAACAATATAATAAAACCGTTTTGAAACACCAAAAGTGTTGTTGCTTAAAAAGTTAACACTGTTTTTTGCACACACACTCGCACAAACCCCTGCAGACTCTTATTGCTTTTTGTTCTTTCTGATTGTTGTTTTAAGGTTGATGCAGTTTTAATTTTTGTTGCTGTTGTTGGTTGTTCCTTAAAACTTTTATTTTTAACAACCTCCGTAACAATAATCAGACTTTTTTGTTTGTATGTTTTTAAGTAGCGACAAAAACAACAAAAAGAAAATAAATGAAAAAGAAGAAAGAAATCCGCAAACAGGTTAAGAGAATAAAATGTCGCGTACATGTGTTCGCTTCTGTAATCCACACACATCTTTAAGCATGTAAGTGCGTGTGTATGGCTGGTGTATTAAATACGCTGTTTTTCTTTCTTTAGGATGTACGTGTAAGAGTTCATGCAAATCAAATGCGTTTGCTTTTATGCTGTTATGAAAAGTGTTGCCAGCAATTTTTTTAACACTCAAAGAAACGTGTTATGCCCGACATTTAGAAATGAACTTTGCAAATAAAATTTTAGATATCTTGCATGAGAATTTAATTCCAACTTTTTTAACAACATTTTTTTACACAAATTCTTGCGCCAATTTTTCCCGATAGCAAAAATCTCACAACATGCAAAAGCTTTTAAATTTTATGGTTCTCAGAAAGTAAAATAAACATGCCGAATGCTAAAACTGTAAACATATTTTCGAGGCGAGTGTACCCACATTAAAAACAAAACGCAGTTACGGCTCTGGCGAAACTTTAAAAATGTATCTTGTGTGTTGAACAGGCCTCGCATATTACACTAAATTAAAAGGGGACAACCAGGTCTCAAGTTATGACAAAAGACGAGTTGCTGTCCCGTAAAATTATATTTAAATTATTTGTGGGATTTTCTTTTCTAGAAAACATGTAACATTTTTTTCACTTATTTTCTAAAAAGTGGCGGTTTGGAAAATTTATAAAACAGCAATTATTTTTCGTGAGGGCTGTTGAATTTGTTTCTAATAAGTTCCTTATTTTGAAATGGCAAAATGTTGTCATTTTCTGCTAAAAAGTGTGAAAAATTTTCACACAAAAAAAATTTGATTTAAAAAAACTTTATTTTCATAAAAAAAAAATTATTTTAAAATTCCATTCTACATTCTACACTAGATTTCGTTCTAATAAAAATTATTATTAAAATTTTGTTTTTGTTTTAAATAAAACTGGTCGACAGAACGATTGATATCTAGTGGCCTTGAGAGACAGGCATTGAGTGGAAAAGAATATCTGATAAGAGAACAATTATTTTTATTAATTTTGTTGCACCGTGTAAATTAAAGCTTTTGCTTTATACTCAACTACTCGGCATAGGATTTAATTTGGGGTTTATATGAGTGTGTGTATGGAAGTGTATGCATGAGCGAGTGTGTGTGAGCATGTGTTTGTGTGTGTCTGTGTGTGTGTGTGTGTGTGTGTGTGTATGTGTGTGTAGAAGTGTAAAAACCATTAGCATTCAGCATTTGAACAAGACTCATAAAAGTAAAACCATTTTTTACTCTCTGCTTTCATTTTCTTGGTCTGTAGTGAAGAGGGAGAGGAAGAGGAAGAAAAAGGGGTCAACATTTCATTTGATTTTTGATATTTTCGTTTAAATTTCTAATTGCTGGCAGACAAGACACAAACAATTCCAGATTCTGTATCATCATGCACAACTACGAGAATTGAATTTAGATTTTAATTCAAGGAATTTCAAATAAAATTCTTTGGAAGCTCAGAAACTCAAAGGATATTTTCTTGGAAAGTTTTAGGTAACAAACTTTTTTTTAATCGGAGTTACAAGACTTAAAGCAGTCTTCTTATCAATTTATGTTAATAATCTAACAAGGAATTGTTGAGAAGAAAAAAAAAAGATCTCGAAAACTATAGGAAAAATGTATCTTCTCCAGCCAGACAATTCAAATTTGTGTGCTTGAAATATTGTATTTACCAAAAGTGTACTTCCAGCTTGTAAAAATATATAAATAAAATATAAAATTTCCGTTTATTAGACAACAACAAAAGATTTACATAAAATGCTTGGAGCGCTACTCTTTTTTCTTTTTAGTTTCTGCTTCCGTTTTGGGTTTCACAACTTGATTCACTTATTTCCGCCCCCCAGTTTTCTTGCATCTTGTCTATTTACTTTTTGTATCTGCGTCTGTATTTGTATATGTGTTTTTTGTTTATTTGAATATTTGCGTTTCAATAATGTTTCCTTCCGCAGTTTTCCTGCTCTGGCTGGGTAGTTTGGCTGGAATTGCGTTGCGTAAATCGGCATCAAAATAATGCGACAGAAAGATGCCGAAAAAGTTTTAAATTGCATCCGTAAAAGATAAGAAGATGAAAGATTTTCTTTATTCAGTCGATTCTCTTTGTAATATTTATTTCTTAACAAACGTACAACAGAAGCTTAAAGGAATGAAGTTTTCTTTCCCACAAAAAGAAAACATTCAAACTCTTTTTAATACATGCGCTTTTTAGAACCCGTATTTTATAAAAATATTTTAAAAAGAAATATAATTAAATACATAAAATAATTTTCAAAATGTGCCACAACGAACATCTTTTTTACAAAATGCTCTTTTCATCTGTTTTTTGAAAAGTACTACATTTTTTTAATACTTTAAAATTAAATTTAAAAAATTAAATTTTTCAAATACTGAACTTTTCAAATATTAAATTTTTCAAATACAAAATTTTTAAAATTTTTCAAAAATTTCATTTTGAAAAATATTTATAAAACTGTATTTTTTTAGATTGATTTTAAAAAATTTTATTTCAAAAAAAATTTGAGTTGTTTTAAAAATTAGATTTTTCACATATTTGATTTTAATTTTTTTAAACTTGGTATTCCAAAAATTTTATATTTTTAAAAATCTTAAGAATTTTATATTTTATAAATTTTATTTTTAAAAAATTATAGTTAATATAGATGTTTTATTTTTCAAGAAAGTTGTTTTGACAATTAGATTTTTGAAAAATTTTATATTAAAAATATTTAAAAAAAAAGAACTTTTTAAAAATTTGATGTTTCAAAAATTTTACTTTTTTAAAAATATTTAAAAAAATTATGTATTAATAACATAAACTTTTTAAGAAATTTTATTTAAAAAGAAAAATTAATTATATTTTTTCAAAAGTTAGATATTTCAAATATTTGCTTTTTCAAATATTTGATTTTTAAAAAATTTGATTTTAAGATTTAAAGTTTTTAAAAATTTTTGTTTAAAAAATTTTATTATGAAAAATATTTAAATACTATATTTTTTTAGAATTTGATATTTCAAAAATTTAATTAGAAAAAAATTAAAAGTTATATTTTTCTAAAATTAGATTTTCAAAAACTTTAGCAGCAAAACAATGAAAACGAATGCCCCGTTTTGGTCACTAGAAAGCGTTTTAAACGAAATATATTTTCTTGTCCCTACCTCCATTCGTTTCCAGTGTCCTGAACATTTTTTCGTGCAATTTTGCTACCCCACTGTGCAAATATAAGATTTAAATTTTTGTTGAAACTTTTTTTGCCTTTTTCGCTGGTAAAATACAAACGCAGTCAAATGCTTCTTGCAAATTCAGTTCTCTTCTGTTAACTGAAATAAATTGCAAAAGGATAACAACGTTGTTAAAGTCCTTCGGGCGTAAAGCGAATACAAATAAACGAAACACTTGGCAGCATTTGTTTTTTGCACCTTTTTTCGAAGGAAAATAAATACAATTTGTTTATCAGGATATTGTATCCTTGTAGCAGGATTCTACGAAATAAATAAATCGAAAAGCATTAAACGTAGAAAACGCATTAACTTGGCTAATAAAGTTGTTGCATTTAAAAATCTAAAAAGGATGCGATGCTGTCAAGATTTTTGTCTAGTTAAACAGTAGAAGCGATGCCTCCTCTCCCTCCCGCTTCTGTGGGGTTGGCCGTCATCATCTACTCTTAACCGAAACCATTATTCTGCAAGTTTGTCTGCGTTCAGTTTCAGCGAATTCCAATTTTACTTCTGTTTCTGCTTCTGCTTCTGTTTCATTTTCTCTGTCTAGGAATATTTATGAGGAAGGAGTTTAAATGATTTTCAGTTCTTGAATGTATTTTGATGGTTCTCTTCTTTTGGCCAAAAGCAAAAGAAACCTGCAGACGAATATTAATGCAGGAAAGCAGAAAACTTAACGCGTAAATATTTAGAAGGAGCCAAATGTGGCTTCTTTTTCTTTCCATAAAATGAAAAGAAAAATAAGTTGAACAAATAAGCACAGTCAAGTTAAATTTAACTAACTTGGTTAAGTGAAAAAGTTTTAAGCCAAAGTTTTGTTAATGTACGACCACAATAATGGCAGGAAGGAAAGATAACACAATAAGGACTCAAAATTAACTGAAACAAAAGGTAAAAGGATATGAATGCCAGCAGTGCAGTCTTAACTGAATAGTTCCGCTTTAAGGCGGAGGGAAAAGTTTAAGGCCTTAAACACATTCACCGCAGCAAGACACCGACCACAATGACTGCAAATGCCGCTGGAAGCGATTGCCCATAATAACGACGAGTAACTAATTTGATGTTGTGCAAATGTGTACATACTAGGGTGTTCAAATGATTAATCGTTATTCGATTAATCGATTGATATGTGGGCGGTTAACCATTCGAGTAATTTAAAACTTTTTATTTTCGATTACTGAATAATCCTAACGGTTTATGTCGATTACATACTAGGGTTTTCAAACGATTAATCTTTATTTCTTTAGTCGATTAATGTGTGGACGGCTAACCATTCGAATAATTTAAAATTTCGCAATTTCGATTAGAGAATATTTCTAATGATCAATATCGATTACATACTAGGGTGTGTAAACGATTAATCGTTATTCGATTAATCGATTAACTTGTGGGCGCTTAACCATTCGAATAGCTTAAGATTTTTAATTTTCGATTAACGAATAATTCTAATGATTTATGCCGATCACATACAAGGATACTAAACGATAATCGTTATTCGATTAATCGAATAGCTTAAAATTTTTCATTTGGGATTAACGAATAATTTTAATGGTTTATTTCGATTACATACTAGGGTATACAAACGATTAATCGTTGCTCCTATAATCGATTAATTTTGGGCGATTAAGCATTGGAATAATTTAAAACTTTTCCTTTCCGATTCATGATTCTAATGATTCATCACGATTACGTACTAGGGCATTCAAAAGATTGATCGTTATTCCTTTAATCGATTAATTTTAGGCTCTTAATCGTTCGAATAATTTAAGATTTTCAATTTTCAATTAACGAATAATTCTAATTGTTTATATCGATTACATACTAGGGTGTTCAAACGATAATCGTTATTCAATTAATTTTGGGTGATTAACTATTCGAATAATTAAAGATTTTTCACTTTCGATTAACGAATAATTTTGATGCTTTATGTCGATTACATACTAGGGTATTCAAACGACTAATCGTACGATTAATTTTTAGCGATTAATTGGTTATTTTCAATTAATGAATAATTTTAATCGTTGAAGTCGATTAATCGAATAATTTCTTACACAGCATATAATTGTTTCTTTCATGTAAAGTTTATGTAAGTTTGGGAATAAATTATTTTTAAGAACGCTTAGTACAGACTTTTACCACGATGATTCAGATGGAGAAGATAAGATTTTTGACACGAATGAAAATCATCTGTCAATAAAAATTCTAAACTCCTTATTATAGAAATAAGCACATACTAGGGCATTCAAGGCAATAACCCTTATTCGATTAATCGATTAGCTTTTGGGCGATTAATTACTCGAATAATTTAAAATTGCTTATTTTTGATTGGCGAACAATTTATGTCGATTAATCGATTATTCGAAAAACATTTTTAAGGTATTTAGCTTTTTACTTTATATAAATTTTTTGTAAGTTTGGTAGTATATAATTTCTAAGAATATTTAGCACAGACTTTCACCACAATGATCCAGATGAAGATGACATTTTTGAGACGCTTGAAAACAACCAGCGTTCTAAACTATTTGTTGTAGAAATGGACACATACCAACGTATTTAAAGGATTAATCGTTGTTCTGTTCGATTAATTTTGGGCGAGTAAATGTTCGAATAATTTCAAATTGGTTATTTTCAATTATCGAATAATTCGAATAACTTGTCTCGATTCATCGATTAATCGAATATTTTTTTACACAGTATGTAGTTTTTTCTCTTATGTGAAGTTTGTTTAAGTTTGAGAAAAAATTTCTTTTTAAGAATGTTAGCACAGACTTTTACCAAAATGATTCTGATGAAAAAGGCGATTTTTTTGACACGAATGAAGATTAACTGTTTGTTAATTGTTATCAACTAACCGTTATTCGATTAATTTTAGACAATTATATGCTCGAATATTTTGAAATTATTTACTTTCGATTAATGAATAATACGAATAATTTATTTCAATTAATCGATTATTCTAAAAAAGTATATAAGTTTGGGTTGAGGGTATTGGAACGATTAATTGTAGTTCGATTAAACGATTAATTTGAGCGATTAACTGTTTGAACAATTTAAATTCTTATTTTCGATTAACGAATAATTTGAATAATTTCTGTCGATTAATCGAAATACACATGAAATCTGATAATGGCAGTGTGGCGATTTTCGAAAACATCGTTGTCCGCTGTTTACGACGAATTTTTATAATGCAGTTTGTTTCCTCTTGTTCGCTGGAAGGGTTTCTAAATTTAATATAAAGATTTTCAAGCTGTAGGTATTAATTAAGTTTCATTGATAAATTGATATTGAGTTTCCTCTATTCCTTCCACTCTCATCCCAGACGAAAACCACTTTGCAAGAATTAATTTCAAAAAACTTAATATTTTAAAAACCATTTACATTAAAGCAAAGTAATACTATATATAATAATTCAAAATATTATTGATGGCGTCCGGTGCCACTGTGCAGCGCCAGCTAACTTATCTTATGTTTTCCTTTCTAATAAATTACAGTTCTCCAAATATTTGCAGAAAAGTTAAACTCTCTGCTGTGGAATATCTCTTTGGTCTTATCACTTTTAGCTTTTGGTAATTTAATATTATTTTGAAAACGCCATTTTCAAATCTTTTAGCAAAATAACAAAGAAATACATACAAACCGGCAGCAATGAATGACTCCCAAATGTCCTTTTTATAACAAAATAAGAAGGAGACGAAGAGAAAACAAGCAAACAAACTCTTTGAGTTATTAAAAGCAAAAACAAACAAAGAAAAAAACAACCGAATAAAGAAGGAAAACAATACAAAAGAAAAGTACTCGTGCGAGGATGCATTCAAGTGCTGTTCAAGGAATGGGTGGTGGCTGGTGGATGCAACATGACTTACGAGTTTGTATGCTGAAAGCCAAATAAACAGTTTTCAACACCAACAACAGAACGGGTTAAACAAAAAAACTTTTTGAAATAAAAAATATTTTCCTCGCTCTGGACGTCCTTTCGACTTGGCTGTCCTTGTACGCTTCACTGTTTGGCTACTCGCTGCGAATATCTAAACTTATATTTCGTCCTTTTTTTTTTTTTTTTTTGTTCCAACAACACAAAAGAAAACCCAACACTCATCTTTAGCAAATTTCCAATAACCAAAATGACGTGCACAAAAAGAATTGAACTGCCAGAGAGTGCAAAAAAATTTCAAAAGTTGGAGAAGTATTTCCAAGAGGTCGCAGTATGGGCGGGTCTCTGAAACAGTCCACCAACGAAAATTTTTCGATAGTGGGCCACCTGAAGTTTTAACTTCCCGCTAAGGAAATTTAAAATTTACCAAAACCGGGAAGTTGGTGGTTCACAAAACCGAGCTCCCATTAGAAAATGTCGATGTTGTGAATTTCTAGAAAGTTTCCCTGACTGTTCCTGATGCTCCCGAGAGGGCCTACAAATGTGCGTGTGTGTGTGTGTGTGTATTTTAGTGTGTATAACTATTTGTACATCTTTGAACTTTTGAGCAGCTTGACCGCATGGATCCAAATTAGAGCCATTCATCCCAAAGAGTTTCATCAAACTTGGATATCCTGTGCCGAGTCGGACCGATAACTTTCGAGAAATCTGAACAAAAAAATATTAAATTAAATTTCATAAATGCTTTTTAGAATAACTTTTAAACGGCTTTAGCGATCGCTTCTACAAACTAATTCGCTCTTGATCCGGTCAAAATCGGTTAATCTTTTCGAAAGAAATCGTGAGCGAAAAAATCGAAAGCGATTAAGAAAAAACTATATATTAGGGTCAATCTTTTTCCCTATTTTGTTAACGAGGACTGTTCGGAATCTATGGTGAATTTCAATAGCAAGCCAAAACGAAATATGGAACTAAAAAATTTCTTTCACTGAAAAGCTAATTTATTATAATTATGGAAATCATTTATATTGTGTATATCTATACAAAATGCCTTCTAAGCCGTGTACGTTTCATAAATATCGGAGCTTAATTAAACTATCAAAAGTGTACCACAAGAACTGTGCAGCCTATTTATAAAAAAGATTCACAACTACCCAAGACAAAAATTGAAAATATTCATTTTTATAAATTAAATTTATAAAACATAATTGAAAGAAATAAATAAATATCCTTTGAAGTTGCTACAGATTTGTTCCGCTTAAAGCAATTCGTAAACAGTGATTTTGTGGCCTGCATTTAACAGTTATTCTAACTTTAATTATATATGTATATAAAAATAAGAAATCTATTGCAGTAAAAAATATATAGTGTGCACATGTTCTAAGAATAACCTTTCACATGATATACAATTTATGTAAATTGGCTGTAAAATGTGGGCATAGCAGGGATAGCAAAAACACAACCATCGGGCTATTTATTATATATGACTTCTACAGCAATTTAATTGTTTTTTTTATATTTATTTATTCATCGATTTCTATTTTCAAAGTAGTTCGCTCTTAATATATAATAAAATTGGACCAACACGCTTTTTTCAAATCCTACAAGCAGTCCTGGTATATCCTTTCATGGATCTTTCCAATCGCGAGATTAGAAAAAAGTTACTGGAAGACGAATTTAGAGCTTTTGCCAAAAACATTTTTGCTTCAATACTCATCTCAGCGTACTTCTCTTTAAAATTTACTTTAAAAAAAAAACATGAAAACCGATCTAGTTTCCAATGCATTTCAAAAATAAAACCATTTTCAGATAACACACACATGCTGTACACTAGCGCACACACACACAATTGCATATAAACATCCAACCACACACATACTCCCATAAATTAAAAAAAAAAACCTCTGCAAAATATTAATATCGAAAATCTCATTCACACACAAACACACACACACGCTTCTCTATTTAGAAAACAATACCAAGTTCTGTGCAATTGCTTTTGTTGTTGTTGCTGTTGCAGTATTTTACAGAGAAGTGTAAATAACTGTAGTTGATGTGAGTGGGTTCCTCTTATAACCGACAGTGGTTTTATTTTATCTGTATTAGTGTGAGTACAGTTAGAGAAGGGGGGCTGATGACTTGAGTGTTACTCATGTATCATGTTGTAGATTAAAACAGCCAAACACACACTCTCCAGCACACACGTACTCGTACACGTTGCACATGAACCGAAAAAGTTAACGTACAAATTCTATATCAATTGATTTCTGTATGAGTTGTAGAAGTGAAAAAGTTTTTTTTCTTATTGTTGTTGTTGTTGTTTCATAGTTTGTAAGTATTTTGTTAAACCTTTTTAAATAGCAGTTAAGTTGGATCCTTATCTTTGGTTCTATAGAGTTGAGAAAAATGTACGAGTGTGTGTGCTTTTGTTTGTATGCCCGGTGCCGAGAAAACAATAGAGCAAAAAGGGAAAATCAAAATTTATTCGTTCAGTATTTTATTAAAGTGTGATGATCACAGAAATTAATTCACATAATTTTGAATTCACAATACACGAATACATACAAACATGGACTTTTTTAGGAAAGTATTTTAGAGTGGACTTCTTTAAGAATTTTTATAAAAAATTTTAAAAAACATGCGCTACCTGTTACAACTCAATATGATGAATAAATACTACTTCCACTGCACAAAATTTTATTTAATTTAAAACACGCTAAAAGCTCCGCCATAAATGCAATATTAGAATTTAAAAAATGGGCAGTGCCACGCCCATTCAAATTGAATATTTTTTCAAAAATTGTTCTTCATTAGCGAATCTTATGAAATTTAACAGACATTGAGCTCCACTACAAATACAATATTGTGACCAGAAAAGTGGGCAGTGCCACGCCCATTCATATTATATATATTTTCAAAAACAGTACTTCATAAGCAAATCTTATGGAATTTAGCAGAGACATTGAGCTCCACTACAAATACAATATTGTGACTAGAAAAATGGGCGGTGCCACGCCCATTGAAAGTATATATATTTTTCAACTGTTTCCACTGCACTAAATCTTATTGAATTAAATTTGACTAAAAATTTTCGGTATAATTATGATATTATGTTTTAAATTACGGGCAGTGCCACGCCCATTCAAGGTATATATAAATTTTTCAACTACTTCCGCTACACGAAATCTTATTGAATTTCGGACACACTATGAACTCCGCTATTAGTGTAATATTATAATTGAAAAATGGGCGGTGCCACGCCCATTCAAATTAGACATTTTGATAAAAATCCTCCTACATAACCGATTCTTGTTAAACTTGGCACATGTATTAAGATCCGCCATAAAAGCAATATTATGATTCAAAATGTGGGAAGCGCCACGCCCATACAAAGTCAATATACATTTAAACTACTTCCAGTATACCAATTCTTATTAAGTTTAACACACACTAAAAGCTGCGCTTTAAATGCAATAATATGATTTTAAAAATGGGCAGTGCCACCCCTATTCAAATCTTATCTATTTTTCAGCCACTTCTACTACATAAAATCTTATCAAATTTTAAATAGACTAAAAGCTTCACTATTAATATAAAATTATAATGGAAAAAATGGGCAGAGCCTCGCCTACTCAAAGTATATACATTTAAGAATCTTGTTGAATTTGGCACACTACTCTTGTAAAGATGCAATTAATGGGAAACAAAGATCGAATGAGACTTGTTTCTGTGATCCCTACGATCCCAAGGACATGTTTAAAATCCCAATATTGTAAAACCCAAACTTAAATAAATTTAAAACTATTTTGATTTATATACGTCCGATAAAAGTGTACTTTTAACTAAAACATGACTTTAACAAAATGACTTTTAAAGCTGTATTTACTTGTTTATTCCCAAAATTCTAATACTTTTCCTTAATTTCCTTTGCAGCGACTTTCATTCTCTCTGAAAAACAATTGCATCTTAACCAAAATGGCACGCTTACGAAAAACATTCGAAGTCAACAGACACCAACACATTTACAACGTTTTGTTGGTCTTCATCAGCAGTTTCCTGATAACATCGAACACCTTCGCTTTAAGCTCATCCAGTACATGTGGACCCAACTTCCCCGCCGCTTGCAACTGTGGACCACAACAATACGAAAGATCTTATCAATATGTAGTCAACTGCACCAATGCCGGACTCAAAAACACCAGCGTTTTGGAGTTCATGCCACTGGAGGTGGAAATTTTAATATTTACCGGCAACGTTATACCAGAGTTGCCCTGGAATGTGTTTGGCTCGATCAACAACTACAAGAGTTTGAAAATCGTGGACATGAGCAACAACCACATACGAGAGATACGAGGCAAGTCGTATCATCATGTACAAAACGTGGAGAGACTCATATTGAATCATAACAACTTGAGCATATCCCGAGATGATGATGAAGTCAATCATCATCATCCCCGTGTCTTTTCGAACTTTTTGAATTTGCAAAGTTTGCACTTGACAGATGCGTTCGATGACAACAGCTCCCCTCAGTTGAGTGAGGACTTGCATGATATTTTCGTGAACAGCCAGTTGACGAAATTGGAGAAACTGCATTTGGAACAAAATGAAATCACACACTTCAAGGATCGCAAAGTGTTTTGTGATTTGCCAAACTTGAGGGACTTGCATTTGGGCGATAATTATTTGAAGGACATAAACTTTGATGTGAACTGTTTGAAGAATTTGCGGTTTTTGGACTTGGAACGCAATAAGTTTGAATATGTCAAGACGCATGATCTGCTGCTGCTCAATGAACTGGAGGCCAGTCCAGAACGGACGACCAATTTAATAGTGGACTTTAATCTCAATCCCTTCACCTGCGACTGCAAGATAAGTCCCTTCCGCACATGGATCCACTCGACCAATGTGACAGTGCGCAACAAAGAAACTCTGATGTGCTTCCACAATAAAGTGGATCCTTTGCCCATAATGGAACTGGATATGAGTGGCTGTACTGCTGCTATAGCAGCAGCCACCGTTATGTTTACCACAGCCAATGAAAATCATTATGGTGCCATGCAACAGGACAGTGGCGGCCTGGCCCGTCATACAGCCACTCTGATATTTTTGTTAATTGTATTGAGCATGATTTTGTTGGGTCTGGTTATAGCGCTGATTTACGTGAGTCGTGACAAATTGAAATTTATGATCACTCCCGTGTTTGACAACGTGGCCAAGAAGGTACAATACACTTCAATTAAAGACGAAGATTGTCCCGAAGTCCATGTCTAAGAAAGCGTTTCGATCCAATCGTAAATCCCTCCTAGAACCTGTTCTACTCCCATTACAGCCATTACTGCTCCTTAACTCTACACACACAAACACACACAAACTAACAAAAACCTGCTGCAGTTAAAAGCAAACAAACAAACAAAAATGTAAAATAATTAAAAACAAACAAATTTAATTATTAATGAGATGCATTTTTATCTTTTTTTATATTTTCCAAATAAAAACAAAACAACAGTAGTTATTTAATAAGTCATTTTGTTAATCAAGTTTCCCATTAAATTCGTTTAAATGCTTTTTTTATTTAAAATAAAATTCGTGCCATTAAAGACAAATTAAATAGTAAAACAAATAAATAAGAAAACTTGAGTCGTGAAAAAATTATTTTAAAATTTCAATTATGAAACTGTGAATCGGTTAAGCCTTGAAGAGGAGAGTGGTGGAATACTTTTCTATTGCAATTCTTTCAAAGCCCTGCAACTAAGTTTCATAGTGTAGACAACGGCGTACATGCTGAGGTTGCGGTGGAAGTTACCCCGTGCCAGCAGTCCGACATAGTGCTGCAGCCTTATATTTTCATATTCAAAACTGTTGAGAGAATCTGCTGTTTTTTTTTTGTTCCATAATGAAGAAGATTTATAAATTTCAATAAATGCTTTTAAAAAAAATTCTGATTAACTGACCACAGGTTCGGCTCGTCAAGTCTTGAGCTTTACTACAACCTGATCGTACCGTTAAGTTTAAAAATAATTATGAGTGAAGTTGGCTGCAGATTAATATATTGACTTCCTGTTACAAAATCGCACGAATCCGGTGGCCAATTCACAAAAACTACACGTGGATTAGTCACGCTTCAAAGTCTATCATACTAATTATCTAATATGCCATGAGCTGTGTGACAGGTAGCGTCGTTCTGTAGAAACTACATGTCGTATGTGTCCACTTCATCCAATTCGTGCCAAAAGAAACTCTAATCATCAAACTATAGCGCTCGCCGTTGACAAAGAGAGCCTGGCCAAAGTCGTTTTCAAATAAACATGGACCAATGACGCAGCTTGCCCCAGATCCATACCAAACGGTGGACTCTATTGGATCTCAGGTGGATCAACAACCTCTCCAATGCGACAAGTTTGTTTGTTCACCATTTCACCCATTCATCCCGAAATGAGCCTCATCGATGAGGATGATTTTTCGATGAAAGTTTTAGTCAGTTGCCAACAGCTCCAGAGGCCATTTAGCAGAGTCACGTCGCTGCGTAGTCGTTCACCTTCAGTTCTTGAATCACCTGAATTTTTACTGAGCCAAGTGGTGTCACAAAATTGTACCAAGTTGAGGTCAGCGAAATACACAGTTCCTGTGAGCGACCTCACCCTTACGGACAGCGTCGATGTTATCGGCAGACTTTTTAAGTTATCCAACACATTCTGTAGGACGATTATAGCGACTGTTATATGGGCCAATCGAACAGAACACTGATTTTGATAAAAAGTCTTTGAATCATTTCTTAATTTTAACATATATTTATGAATAAAGACGATAGACTTTAAAGGACATGATGAAGCAAGCGTGCATTGGGTTGGTGTTCTCTGAAAACTTGTTACACTTTAAAAGCTTTTTATATATTCAAGCTCAAGCAGCTGATACAAACGTTTGCTTATTTTCAGTATGTTAAATTATATATATATTACATTATTCAAATTAGATATGGACTTACATTCACACAGCATTCGCGAATTTCCGCAATATTTGATGGCGAGAAGGCAACTCCTGATAATTAGCTTCTTTCTACTCTTCGGCAATCTTGTGGACCAAAGAATATAAATTCCTTTACTGCATTTTACCAGAATTCTTTTCATATTCACTTTCACATTTCACTTAAATTTTACATATTTCTTTGCAAAACTATTTTATAATATTTTGCAAAATCTAATTTCCTTTTTTATTCAACTTGTAAACACAAACAACCATCGACATACACACATACAATATGTAAGTATGCACATGGAACAATATCACCAAATAAATATGTAAATAGAAACTTGAAATTTGTACGAAACGTCGTGCCACTGTTTGTTATTTCCCCCCGCCACATTGAATAGTTTTAGAACTTCATCAATTCTTCAATTTTAAATACACTTTATCACCGAAAAGCTTTGCACATTTTCCAAGAATCATTTAAATGTAACATTTTGTTATTTACCTCACAACTCTATACACAAGAATGCACAATAACAACAACAACAATAATAATAATACATAGGTTGATTTGACTGCACATTCATTTTGCAAGGTGAGAGCACGACGGCAACAAAAACAACAAATTAATTCTTATGGGTTGTTCCGTTAATAAGGCGCGCACACATATTTGAAACATATATGAAACCATCTAAATAATAATTTAGTTAAGTAAACTATTTTGCCAGGTAGTTGCATTAGCCATTTTAATTGGTGTTATTATAAAAAAAAACTTTATATATGGGAAATTTATGTTCAAAATAATTGCATAAGGACATGAATTAAATTAATTAGAACCATTATTTTAAATTAATCAGAACCTTAAATCGGTTTAGAGTTTTTATATATTAATTAAAGTGGAGTTTCTAGTAGGTGGTAAGAAGTTTAATTATTTGTTGGATAATGTTGGTTCCACTGTAATTAAAATAGCAATTAGGGATTCCCCACTTTTTAGAATTTTTTTTTTTTTAGACAGATGGTTTTTTGTTGATGATAGTGGAAATATATTGCCCGATTACTCTTTTATATATGAGCCCCTTTTAAAATCGACGACTATATTATATACGCTCTCTATCGATTCTAACTTTAACAAAAATTTTGCTGAAGAAAACAATGAACAAAAGTAAAAACAATAAGAAATTTTTATATGCTCCTATAATATATACCTACGCATGACATTATCACGACTTCTACCATATTGTATGCTGAAAACCTAAGCATGCGCTCTCAATTAAACATCCTTATTGGCACTTATATCTATATAAAATTTTAACATTTTAAATCAATATAAATTGTATTCTAAAATATTATTTGTCTATAAGCATTTGAAAAAAAATTAGCATAACGAATATCATATCATTATCTTGTGAAAAAAAAAAGTTTTTATATTAACATTTCAAAATAATTAACCTTAGATTTATCTGTGATTTAAGTTAGTAGTTTAAAAACTCTTTTTTCTTATCTTATTATTAATAGTTTTCTTAAATGATTTATATATTAATAACAATTAAAAACAAAACGCCAATATATAATAACAATTTTTATTATCAGCATTTTACTCATGCATAAGTATACCAACGAGTACTAATATTAATTTAACGTATTTTTAAATATATTAATTTAATAATTTTTTTTCAAAAACAAATATAAAACACTGTTGTTAGTTGTAATAATTATTTTGATAAGAAATTAATAAGTCAATAAAGGAAAAAGCAAAAATAATTGAAGTTTATTTTCATCTAGTAGCAGAAATTATTTATGTAAATAGAAATTGAAAGTGGAGGAAATCTTCTTTTCGGCTGAAGTGCACGATCCGCACTTTTACTACTATTCGTAAATGGTTTTATAATTTAGAATGAAAGTGAGCCTAATCAACACATATTCTGTCTTTCAAGGCAAGATTTTCATACATGTTTCTACGTAACGAAATGCATCCGAACTATATATATATATATATATATATATATATATATATAATTTTTAAATTGCCAATATTTAGAAGACGTCCTGTGGTTTAAAAATAAATTCTATGTCTCGGCTCACACTATGAGTTTTCTTATAGAAACTCTCTCACTAGATAATCAAAATATGTTAAAGCACAGCTGACTGTGTGTCGACATTAGCTCCATCTGAAGAACTTATTTAAATCATGGGTTTCGCCCTACTTGAGAATAGAAGTTAACCAGGCAAACCAAATTGTTTGTTGTTGAATTACCGACACCTGTAAATTTATTCACCTTAAAATGGTCGCATTTCAACACGTGGTGGCTTTTAATGAATAATTTACTGCAAACAGTGGCAACATTCGCATGTAGAAAACAACTACAAGAACATGCAGCAGAACTGCGGGTGTAATTGTTGTTTTCTGTGGTAATTGTGGTAGGTATAGAAGAGTAAAAAAAATAATTGAAATAATTAAAAATAAATAGAATTTTATTTATATTTACATGACAAAATAAATAATTGTGTATAAAACAGAAGAAAATGTTTTTTAATTAGTTGTGCAGGGTGCTTCATATATGTATATAGATAAATGCAAGTAAGATTAAATGAAATCCAAACCCTGTGTATAGAAATGAATAACAGAAGTTTATTATTGTTATTAACATTAGAATTTAACTTGCAAAAGAATTTATACTCCCACATGCACCGTAAGCCAGCTGTTATGTAACAAAAACAAGTCTCGTTATCTAAATTTATACCCAATTTAAAACCAATTGCATTTATTTAATTGTGATATTAGTCTACTACCAAAAAGTAAGATGTGTGCTCGACACGCTTGATACATCTTATCACTAAAAATTGATAAGTATTTAAACATTCATGTGTATTTGTGTTATTGTATCTTACACAGATGTTTAAGTTTCTAAATAATCTATATATATTAACAAGACGGTCAACAGCGCACCCGAAAAAACTAGTTCTATTACAGCATTTTTTGCGAAAACGTGAATACAGTGTAGTCAGCAACAGTATAATGGAGAAATTTGATCTGCCACAGAGATTGCAAGGCAGCACTCCAAGTGTTTGGTATTTTCAGATGACTTTCGTTTAATGAATATTAATAAATGACTCAAATCTTTTGTCAGGAATGAATATATTGCATTGGCTATGCAATATAAACCCCTGAACTTGGGTCAAGGTTTTCCAGACGATGCTGCCCCCGATTATGTTACTAAGGCTTTGGCTGATATAGCCAATGACGATAATCCTTTATTGCAACAATACACTAGAGGCTACGTAAGTTGTTTTCAGCTAACTGAAATTCTTACAAACTTATACTACTACTCACCTGAAACTTTGCAGGGACACATGCGTTTGGTACAGGCTTTAGCAACTTTATACTCAAAACTGATAAAGCGTGATTTAAATCCATTAAATGAGATTTTAATTACGGCAGGAGCTTATGAGGCTTTGTATTCTTCTATTATGGGCCATGTTGATGTGGGTGATGAAGTGATTATTATAGAGCCGTTTTTCGATTGCTATGAACCCATGGTGAAAATGGCGGGAGGGGTTGCTAAATTCATTGCTTTGAAACCGGTAAATATATAACAAAATATCAGATTTTAACGTAATATTTGCGAACGTCCACACTGGATTTTTTCGATTCAACCCGAACACACAATATTCTTATTAATGCCACTTATTTTACTAGTGTTCACAAACTTTTTGACATTAACCATATTTGATATATTTTATTCACACTCATCTTCCACATTATTTCTATTTTTCAAATACACTTCTTATTTTCACATTTTCTTAAATTTATTAGCACTTTCTTATTTTCAATCAAAATTCGTACAATTTATGTTCTTCTTCTTAGCGCGAAAGGCGAATTAGTAATTCGCCTTGCATATATAATTTTTTTGATATATTCGCACCCATTTTTAAAATAACTAATAAACACAAATTTCCGACTTTATTCCGTTGTAGGCCTCTTGTCATCTAGCGATTTCATGTATTTATGAAAATATCTCATAAATTTATATAATTAAATCAATTATATATATTTATAATTAAATTATTCTACAAGCTTTGGCTTACACTTGCATTTAGCAGCAAATTTTTTATACTAAGTCTGCATTTACAAGTACAAAATTAAAAAACGAAAACTTGTCTGGTGCAGTGTCGTGCAGCACAGAATATATCTCTTCACCACTTCACCGACAAAATTCGTCCGTCTGCCCTCAATTTTATAATTGTGAATCGGGAAAATTATTAATCTGAATTTCCTTTTCATTCTATTCCCTTGTTCTTCTAAGAGTTGCCACATGATCAACACTTTGAAAAACAATTCGGAATAATATCTTATGATTATCTCATAAAAAATAGAGATTAAATGAAGTAAAACAAAAAGTTTCACACTAATAAATGTAAATATCTTTATTTAAACAGTAGGCAATATTAAGAATATCTTGCAAATATCTATCAGTATATTCTTTTAATACTCATCCTATCCACAGACCAAAACACAAGGAAATATATCGTCAGCGGATTGGAAGTTAGATGAAGATGAATTGAAACGACTTTTCACCAATAAAACAAAAATGATTATATTAAACACACCTCACAATCCTATTGGTAAAGTTTTTAACCGCCAGGAATTGGAATTTATTGCCAATCTATGTAAAAAGTGGAATGTTCTCTGTTTATCCGATGAAGTGTACGAATGGATGGTATTTGATAATAATGAACATATACGCATATGCACCCTCCCTGACATGTGGGAGCGGACAATTACTATTGGCTCGGCAGGAAAAACATTTTCGGTGACAGGCTGGAAAACTGGTTGGGCTTATGGCCCAGCCAATTTAATTAGAAACCTTCAAATGGTGCATCAAAATTCGGTATACACATGTGTTACTCCAATACAAGAGGCAGTGGCCCGCGGTTTTGAATTGGAATTAACTCGTTTGGATTCGAATGAGTGTTTTTTTAAGAGTTTGCCAAAAGAGTTGCAGGTGAAACGTGATTTTATGGCAAAGTTTTTAACAGAAGCCGGTATGAAGCCTACCGTGCCAGAAGGCGGCTATTTCATGTTAGCTGATTGGACTAATTTGGGTTTGTATCGAAAAAATCAAATGTTGGTATATTGAAAAACTATTAATATATCATTTATTGCAGAAAATAAAATTGATATTAATTCAGAACCTGATAAATACCGTGATTACAAATTCACTAAATGGATGACTAAAAATATGGGTATTCAAGGAATTCCACCAAGTGCCTTTTACAGCGAATCACATAAGAATTTGGGCGAAAATTTTGTGCGATATTGTTTTATAAAAAAACAAGCCAATTTAGAAAAGGCCTCTGAACTTTTAGAAAAACTTAAAAAGTAATGTTTTTATACATGTTTCTTGTTGTATATATATATACATACATATGTACATATGATTTTGTATACTTAATCGAATTTGGTACGGAATATTTTTATTAAAAATTAAATGAGAAGAAAGCTTAAAGTTTACTTACATGCCCAGTTACTAAGGATGTCATGAATTTTTTAATTAGTGCTTTAAGCGATCAAAGCCCGTTTTTGCATGACGAACTGCCGTTTCAAGTAAGCATTTTCCGGGACAATCGTTTCGAATAAATGGTTTGATGTATCAGTACTTGTGTTGTGTATTTTAGTAATCAATTTGAAAACTAAATATACGATGACTATATACACATACTTTCTTGTCTATGCATATCTATCCAGGAGTTGGGATTAGAAAGAATATGCAATATATTATATTAAAATTTTTTTTATCATTGCACCTAACATAACCTCACATTTTAATCCAGTTTTTGCTCATTTTGTTTGACAACACAAAAAATGAAAACAGTAACTCAACTTACCTTACCATCTGATTACATAATTTCAGAAATTTTGCTACTTCTGTAATAAGTTTCCAAGCAGCAATGTTTTTTTTATTATGTAATGAATGCTTTTATTAATTGAGGCGTGTTCATGTTTTGGTATATAACAATATTAATGCCTAGATTACAAATAATTTTCTCATTTCACACTTGATGTTTTTTGAAATTTTACATATCAAACACTGATTTAAGAGCCAATTCAGGTTTATCGTAATTCAATTCTTCAGGGGTGGGGACACCCAATTCTGTAAGGGTGGGTCGTATCGAGTTGAGGATATAAGGGTAGATTTCATCCGTTTTGTCACCGCATTTGTCCTTAACGCCTTCCAACCATCTGATAGCTAAAGCAATGTCGTTAACACGACGACAGGCTTTCAAAGCAGCCTCGACAATTTTAGGGGCTGGTACCAAATCCATGCCCAACAAGTCGTTCATACCTTTGCGTATCTCCCAGCCATCAATCTCACTGCGGTTGAAATAATCTTCATAACGCCTGTCGAATTCTTCGGCAGGGATCTCATGACCGTGAGCAGCACGTACGGCTCCAATACGGCCGCTTACACCAACAGTGCTACGCAAGACGCTGGAAATTTGACTGGCAGCAAGACGGAACATTCTATATTTTTTATTTGAATAAATTACAAATGTTTTTGCCAAAGAGAAAAAATATATATTTGGTTAAGTAATCGTCCAGCAACCTGAATATTTCTTTGGTTTGTTCGTGTTGAGAAAAATCCACACAGAAATGGAAAACGTCAAAAATCAATTAACAACTTACTACCCTATGAAATGCGATGGAATAAAGTATAGGGTGCTTAATAAACTAGTCAAATATGATGTAGCAATTGAAGTAATGGTACTCCATTCAGTACAATTCACTTCACTATACGAGTATATCCAGTTATATAAAATATTTGTACCTCCGATACCACTCTTCGTGCACAATCAATGCGCCTGCCCTACATCATACATTGTAGTCATTATTCAACATATGCATAAATATTTTATCTCTAAGCAATTGAAACTTTTGTTTGCGGTCTGAATTTCGTTCATAAAAACCTATTCATGCCAATCCTTACGTCTTACGTCGTTTGGTCCAGAATGCATACCGGTATGAGAGATATAGATGTTATTGAAGAAATTATTTTATAACATAACAATTGTTTAATATCAACTTACATCGCTACATTAAATTTCTAAGAAAATCGCTGAAATTGTCTTCTAGCATTTTTCCAGAAGAAATATGCTGGATTGCCATTACTGAAAACTAGTAGTTTTTTTCATTTTGTTCTTCTGGGTACTCAAGTCACACAAGAAAGCGACCGAAAAGGCGTCGAGTAGTTTACCTCATTTAATTACGGTGGATTAGAAAACTTACTATAAATTTAGTAAATTAAAGAAAATATTCATATAGCAGAATAAATTCTTTTATTTAAAATGGCTCCAACTGCAGGGTACGTACATAATTTTAAGCAAAAAGTGAAAATTTCGTGTGACAAAATAGAATGAGTTGAAAAAACGAGGAGGTATCAATATGATAATTAAAACACATACACACACATGTATCTAATCAGGGCGGTAGGTTACTAATTTTATTCTTTTTGGATTTTGAAATGATGTTAATTAGATGACCAGGAGGTTTCAATGTCTACTTAATTGAATGTTGATCTTAAAAAATGTGATTTTTGATATATGTATGTACCAACTTTGGGATCGCGTGTCTTCCATAACTAGAATGTTCCTCAATTGCGTCTATTAAAAAGTCATTGAAGTAAACGATGTTTTAGCCAGTGTTATCTTTCAAATATTGGTTTGAACGAAAACTTAATTAAAGACTGCATTATGCATTCGAATTGTAATTGAAATTTTAAATTCGCAATGGTTTGAGGTTATGTTTAGTCATTTAGTATATTCTCGCAAACTTTGATTTACTTATACTTATTTTGTGTTTGTGCCGCAATTTATGAAGACTATTTTTCTTTGTGACAATATGATACAGTGATGCCAGAATACTAAAAACTTCATTTGCCATAATCACTGTGAACGGGGGAATATAAAAAGAAAGTTATTGCGAATGCATTACTAAGAATCTTCGAAATCCTAGATGAATTTCAATATATTTATATATGTATATTATGCCTGATGTAAATTTAACTTACTGGTATCAACAGTATGATTCGTCCTAACATGGCTTAATCAAACTGCACATGTATATTTACCCCAAATTGTTTTAAAGAATAGTTTCTGAATATAACCAAATAATTTGCTTAATAGAAATAGGCGTTTAGAATTACGATATTTGTACGAAAAGAAAAATCTATACATCACAGTGATAGCATATGCGATGAAATCAGACTGGCCCTTAAAGTAGGTTTTAATAAAATTTTACATTCTACTCAACAGTGTCGATACATTGTTATTTTCATATTAATATAGCAATTTATGTATATTTCTTATTACAGCACAGTACCTCCACCAATATCTTGGGCTCAGAGAAATGACCTTCTGTATGTCATCATCGATGTCGAGTGTAAAGATATCGAAAACAAGTAATATAAATAACAAAATAATAATAATGAATATATAATGTATTCAAGCACTTTGATTTGTTTTTCAGGGTAACGGAAAATAGCTTTGCATTTAAAGGTACCAATGTACTCGATCCCAATATAAAATACGAAGTCACATTGAATTTCTTGCATCCTGTTAATCCTGAAAAAGTAACAAGTAAAAATATTGGAAGATGTATTGAGTATACCATTTACAAAAAGGAATCGGGCCCTTTCTGGAAATCGTTAACTAACGATAAAACTAAATTGCATTTTCTTAAAGCAAATTTCACTAAATGGAAAAATGAATCCGATGATGATGATGGTAAGAAAAAAATTTAAATAAAGTTCACTCTGAAATTAAGTTAAAAAAGAAACTGTTTCGGATTTGAAATGCCGTTTGAAATCGTTTTCTTTCGATTCAAACAACAGAGCAAGCCTCGTGGCATTTCGATTAAAAAAATACTAAAATATATAAATTTTATATACAGAAAGAGGCGACCACCAGTTCTTATATGATAACATGTTATCTGGTGCAAACATGGAAAATAAATTTGATGATTTTTATGTCGATGATGATGACGATTCAGATGACAATATTCCAAGTTTATCACAAAACGATGAAGATGAAGATGACAAAAAGGATGAGGAAAAGAAGGATCAAGAAAAATAGTTTAACAATTAGTGTTAAATTTTTAAATATAATTAACTTCTCTTAATATTAGCATGAACATTAATTGCTTTTTAAACAAAACTGAAAAAAACTTAATTTAAAATAATCTCACGAAAATAAGGAAACACACATAAACAGATACCGTTAAATTGAAGAACATAATACACAGAAAGATTATTTTAAAAATAATGTTGTTTTTCATCATTTTTACAAAATAATTTATATTAGAAATATGCTTTCGCGTTATTCTATATATGTATAAATTAAAACAGAAATAACGAATGGTCTAAGTTTTGTTTTAATTTTCTTTTTTGAAAGTTAATTCTATACAAATAAAGCAGGTTAAACAGAAGAAATACCAAATTCTTATTAAATTTATGTTTCCTGTACATAAAGGAAGATAATTGCATACGATTAAGAGTTATTTGCAAAAATAAAAATTTAATTTTATAAATATTAAAGGAAAAATATTTAAAGTATTGTTTTTATTCATGCGATATGATGTGTCTGTTGAAATTTTCTCTCGTTATCGATAAAATTATCCATCGAAGATATATCTATTTATATCGGATGTGAAAAACTAGTCCTCTACTTAAATGAACTATTTCATAATAAATGTTTTATTATCACACACGTTCGCATTTGTATGATATTATTATCACAATAGAAATACGATACATATCACAATGTTACGGAGTGACTCCCCAAATTCCTGAAGAATATGTCCCGACTACTAACAATTTCGATGAATTATTCTTTACGTTATAATCTGGCATCTTCTGTTGCTGTTTGCTCTGGCAGCATATTTTCGTTGTCATAACAAACTTTTCACACAAACCGGAATTTGTAATTGTATTTTGATATTTTGCCGGTCGATTTCAATAAAGCGTTTATATAAATTATAGAAATAATATAATGGTAAGTGTGTTCACAAAGTGATTATAACAGAGATGCGAAAGGTTTTTTCAAACAAAAATTGATTTAAGTTCAAACAAGATTTGCTTAGTATGTCTTAGAGTTTGGTTCTGTGGAGTGGGCAGATGTAAAAATCACTTATCAGTTAAGCTCTTGGAGACTAGTATATGAAGATGGTTGCTAAAGACGCTTTGTGCTTACGCTATTACTTCCTTGGGAACTAAGAGAATTGTGAATTATTTGGCAGAACGTTAAAAGCTAAATAGCCAATACAAATTATAGAATAACATAGTCCTTCACAGTTCAAGAAATTCTATGTATTTTATTATCGTATCACTTCTTTATTTTACAGGATAATCGTAATATGAAACGCCTTTCATTTATAGCAGATTGGTATCAGGAAGAAGCTGCCATTATAAGAAGCTTTATAATATTATATTACGCGCAAGATAATGCAATAGAAGTTGTAAGTACCAAGAACCACGAAAATCTTTGCATACTTTTTAGTTGGAATATATTTCTAAAGTAACAAACTCCATAATAAATATTCCCTTCCCTATGTAGTATGATCAACGTAACAAAAAAACCTTTTTAAGACGCACCAAAATGCCTGAATTATCAGAAAGAGATTTCTTTGTAGGCTCTAAAATTAATATATTTGGACGGCAATTCGATATAGTTGACTATGGTGATGAGATCACCAAAAATACTTTAGCTAAATACAGAAAACGGTTAGAGAAACTGCATATATAAGTTGAATAAATGTAACCATTAAGTCATTTTATCTCAAAGCACTTTTATTTTATTGAAAAATGGCATAGTGCAACACTTGGGCGTAGTATTATGTTCCTTGATTGAAAGCAATTTCAGCATCAGTAAAGGACTTATGGTACAATTAACAGCAGAAACTGTTAAAGAATTTTTAAATGAAAGCAATAAAGGAGATGTCCAGACATCGTGAGTACTTTTGATTTTTTGTTAAGATAAATCACTCATTTGACTTATTTAAATAGAGTACTAGTGAATCAATTGTTATCAGGACCTTCAATAGGCTTTGAGATAATTGCCGACAACGCTGTAGACAAAATTAAAAACTGTGTTTATCCAGCATCGAATTCGTCAAATATCGATATACCCAAACCGTTAAAAAGCCTGTTTGAAAGGGAAGATATAAGAAATGGGATGCACTGTTCACAAAACGAAGAAGATGTAGAAAGAGTTAGTAAATAACTTTTTAAGGTCTTGTATATATTAGTAATTATAAAATTTCAGGACACCCGCTTCTTTTTCGATAGCAAACGTGGTTTACAAATACCTGTTCAGCTGCAAAATTCGACTTTAGGTGTTATAAAACCACACGCTATTAAGGAGGGATATTTAGGTAAAATTATATCAGAGATTACCTCAAATGGCTTCAAAATTACAGCCTTAAGAATGCATATTTTGGAAAAAATTAATTGCAGTGAATTTTATGAAGTCTATAGGGGTATTGTACCGGAGTACATAGTAAGATTTTATTCGTTTAGTTGATAACTGTTATATTAATTGTGGTTGTTTTACATGTTAGCCTATGGTTTCACAGTTAGCTAGTGGAGTTAGCATGTCTCTTGAAATCGTTTGTATTGATGCAAATAAGAACAGCTTTGAAGAATTTCGTAAATTTTGCGGCCCGATGGACCCGGTATGTTGTGTAATTATATAAATAATTTACAAATATTTTAATGGAAAATAGCTTGTAGTTTAATATAGCTTCAAATACAATACACTAAAATATTTATTGCCTCTTTAGCGATGACGAAAACTATACTTTGATCGCATAAATAACATTTAATTTGGCGCTTGTATATGCCATTAAAAGCTACAAATACTCACTACACTAAAACTTTTTTCCTAACCCAACTACATTTTTTATCCAGTAAATGCAAAATTTAAATGAGAGTGAACTTAATAGAAATTTATATTATTTAGATTTATGTCTTTTTAAATTAATTATATTGATATTTTTTCTTAATGTGCAAAAAGAGCACTGTTAAAAAAAAATAATATTCCTATGAATACATATTAAATAAAAATTAGGACATGTAAAAAAATAATCAAACGGAAACATAAATATATAAAGTGATCTATCAGGTTCGAAACTTTCGCCGGATACTATTTCATAATCAAATCTTTATATATAACAAATGTTAATTCACATTCAACTAAGCCACCTAAATATTGTGGATAAGCACATGAGTACTCGTAATAAAAGTGTAGATGCTCTCGAAAATAGCTATTCTACTCTCCTTTGTAAGTTTAATCCTTGAATTGATAGGGACTTTCCCTTATAAGCTACACTATTTATTCTGTATTAAAAATACGTTACTATAGCAATATATAGTTCGAAACAAATACTTAGATTAATAATAATATACATATCTATACATACATGTTACATGTCTCTATGTCATGAATTTGGAAGCGCTCAATATTTTCTCTTTTATAACAAAAATAACAGTTACATTTCTCTCTTGCTCTTATTTAATTTAATTTAAATTTTTGAGAGCTGCAAAAATATTATTGTTTGTTTATTTAAAAAAGTAGTTACATACATCTTCTAATTGCAATTGGAAATTTTAGATTAATTGCAATTTTTTTGATATTTTCTATTTATATTCACAACCTTTTCATTTCTAGGAGATTGCAAAACTTTTACGCCCACACACGCTTAGAGCCAAATATGGCTCCAGCAAAACATTAAACGCCGTCCATTGCACTGATTTACCTGATGATACCGTATTAGAAATACAATACATGTTCAAGATTTTAGATTAATATATTTTTTTATAAATATAACTTACCCCTTGCTGACTTATATATTTTTATTCAAATATATATCTTTATTAAACTATTTCCATTTATATCGAACCATAACAGCCAAAAAGACGGAAGCGCGGAAAACATATAACTGTTTGTCAACATCATATCAAAACAATTTCAAAAGTAAAACATTTACGTACTCTCTATCTTGGCCAATTGCCTACTTTTAACAATATTTTACTGCATTCAGAGAACTAGAGAATAATCCGAGGATGCCAGCATTAATCAATTGTTGTCCACAGCGAGTACAAGTGTCTTACTTTTGAACAAATGATGTTGTTAATCGATTAGTAAAATCTTTTTACCGGTAATGGCTCGCTAATATTACTATTCACTTAACACTAACAACAAAATTTAACTAAATTTTTTTTAAAAAATATTTAATACTATGGATTTGCATTTAAACATGATCAACTTGATTAGTATTGCTACTTGTGCTGGGTGCATCATCCCTTAAATTGAAAAGTGGAGTAGTTTCTGTGCCTATTGCCACCTCCAAAGAATTTTGACTAGCGTAATGGTGACCCAGACGTTCTTGTAATATATAATCGTATGCCAAAAATGTATAAAGAATAATAGAAACTATCATTAGTACTGAATAAAAGAAGAACTCATCACTTTTGCCTGAAAAAATGTCTAGCTCCGTTAAAATCACCACCATTAAATTACCAAAGGCGTTGTTCAAAAACCAGGCAGCAGTCACTACAGATTTCATGGACGCAGGTGCCTTAACACATTAATATTAAATGTTGTTTAATTATAAATATTTATATGAAAATCAAACAACAAACCTGGGTAAAAGCAAACTGCAAGCCAGGTATGGATAACAACAACTCTCCCAACATTATTAACACAAACTGCGGGATTTGCCACATCACATTAACGGACTTAAATGGCATAGACTGAAGAGATAGAAAGTAAACATTTTAATTTTTAGCTTTCCTTTCACTTGCTAGTAAGTTTAAAGATTTATATAAATAAAACAAAATATCACTTCTGAGATCGTGATTATTTATATGAAAACCTGTAAACTGACAAATGAGTTGGAACAAAGCTTTTGAGTTTTCGTACGAAAATATATCTTTGTAGGGATCCGGCGCATAGAAATGAAAGAGCTGAAAATACACCACCCAAAGTAACACTCTGCAATGGCTGGAGTTCATAATCGAAGCAATACTTCAAACATGGCTTTATTAAATACTGCCAAATGGGTATTAAGGCAAATAGAAAAATGGGACCCATGGCTTTAGCTTGATCTGGCTGTATAGTGACACCTCTTGCTATTGTGGTATTCATTTGAGAAGCCTGAAAAGTCCAACTTGAGTCTTGTTGAGCCAATAAAGCAAAATAGATTGGTAAAGGTAAGAATAGTTTCGCCAGCTGTCACAAATTTCATTATTAAAGATTTAATTAAAGTATTTAAAAAATTCTTACCTTTAGAACTTTAGCCACGTCATTGACAAACGTTTCATCATACTTTCCTATCGCATAATGAAGCCAATAAGAGCGTTTCAGGACATCAGCATTTTTCGAAAATTTCCTGGCTAAAGCATGTTTAATGCAACCATAAAACTTGAGCAAAATATTGTCTTCATTCAGCTTTTCTTCCTTGTAGTACAGTTTGCCCACGTTAAACATAACTTTAAGGTAAGAATTTTATTATTATTATAAATGATCAAATCGTCTTAATATACAAACACATACACCACGCTACAAAAAATGAGGTACCCAAAGTACCAAATACTGCTGGATAACAACCAGTTTTATTGAAGCACTTAGTATTGGCTCTTACCATTGGCGGTAGAATTTTACTCAAAAATATTCCAACGTAATAAACAAAATAATATAAGCTGAAATATTCGGCCAGTTGTTTCGCTTGTTGAGGCAACTGAAACTGTGTAGCACCCAAAGAAGTTAGACAAGCTCTAGAAGATCCATTGCCAATTGCTATAAATAACAGTGATATGGAAACCAAAAATCTAAAAGAGAGTTAATAATAAATGAGTCATCCATCAAATGCAAAAACTTGCATGCATTTCACATGAAATTTAATTTTTACACCAAAGTGTATATCTTTTTGCAAAATCGCAGTCGCACTTGGACATTTTATTGCGTTTATGGTTTTGATGTTTTTCTCTTTTTATTTTAATTTCTCGCGAAAGGCTGAACATCTGAATAATTTTATCAAATGAAATCCAAAAATCTAAAACAAAACCACATACATTTAATTTCTAAACCCAAGTGCAAATAATTTGGCAAGATTACAGGCGTAAATTTTATTGCGTTCTTTTTTACTATTTCATCTATAACATTTTGATTTTTAAAAAATTTCAAATCAAAAAAATTACTAACGAGAATTTGAAATGTTCAAATATTTCGCTTGCCTTAGGGTAAAAAGCAAGAACTTCAATAGGCATTTCTAGTTCAACATACATATGTATATTTTTTTAAATATGATTCAAAATTTTGAAGATTTTTTTCATTTTCCATTTGAAATATTTGCTGCTATTGTTCGAAATAAAACTTTTGATCAAAGAAAGCGATTTTTCCCAGACTCGTCTGCTACTTACACCAGTGATATTCCCATATACGGCAACGAAGTGAACACCAACAATATCCAACCAAATGCATAAAGGAAATAAAATCCTGTTATTGTCCTTACGTTTCCCAGATAGCTATCTGCCAGTATAGCTCCAATTATAGGGCAAAATTGTCCAAAGAAATTGAATATATGCAAAACGATTGTTGACAAACTTTCACTAAAATACAAATCATCTCGTAAATATAACGCCAATATTGCTGAAAATATAAAAAAAAATTATTAATTTTGCTTTGAGACATACAGCAAATATTTTAAAGGTTGTAGACTTGTCGTTTGGACCATGAAACTCATAAAATGCGACAACAAAGATTTTAATTCGAAGTATCGCAAAGCAACAAAAAATCTTGAAAAATATTATAAATATATGTATGTACATTGATTGTATTACTACGAAAAAACACTCATACATACACATATACATATAAAAAAATAACAATTAAGATCATTCATATAGAAAAAGTGCATTGAAGCAGTAGAAAAGAAAATTATTTATGAACAAAAATACTAAAAACAAGTAATAGTTGTAACTGTATATGTCATTATTTAAGGAAAATTAAATCACTTCTTCAGAAAATGACAACCGATAACTTAGTTTGGGATTGATATCTACAAAACGTTTTATACATACAAGCATGATTTTACAAGCACGTGTTCGAAAGCTCTGCATGCTAATAAAAAGCTAAATGCGAGCTTTAAGTGTAAAACGTTTAAATTACATCTTGTTTTGCAACACGAAATGATCGGAATACGTATAAGAAAACTCTATAGTCGTATATAGCAATGAAATCTTTACTAGCAGTCAAACTGTAAGGCCGATGTTTTTCAAATTTGGGAGATGTCTTATTTACGACAGTGATATGAAAATAGTATATAAAGGGTTTATTTTATAAATTACGTGTGTATGTATGTATGTCTATGGGCGTAACCATAGTCTTGTTATTCTAGGGCGGGCAAGTGCTGAACAATTTGTCACCAGACGCACTAATTTCGTATTCAATGGACCAAGAACTAAAAAATTAGTAAGATTATTTCAGGTAGCAGTAGTCATGTGATTACATTTTCATTTATTTAGTATCATTCGATCAATGGTCTTAAATGAAGAAACTTATGAATTTTCTATCTAAATCAAATAATTTTCTATTCAGATATTTATACTTCATACGGTTGGCGTTTTTCGTCTTCCAATACGACAATTTGTAATTCCTCTTTATGTCTCTAATCTATTTCGAATTGTGGAATTTTTTAATTATTTGAATTTGAATTGAAGAATCCCAAACATTGGGTTTTGCTGAATCAATAATATCCCATGATTTCTCCGTTTAACACCCCCACATTCATTGGGTGTTCAGTGCATTTAAAATAATTTTTTTTTTGCAAAACAAACAAATAAATACGATTTCTTTGTCATTTCTAAATTTGGCAATCTTAAGCCGTCGCTTAATGTGATTGATTCATAATAATTGTCGAAAAAATGAGACTATCAAATGGCATAGGTTAATTTTTATCTCTCAGATGATGGAAAACAACAAAAAAAAATTATATTTTGGATCGTAAAAAATGCAGAATCGTCCCTAAACACACATTAGAGTTAAACATGCATTGCGATAATGAAATTCATGGAAAGTTTGTTTTTCATGTGTCACTCTTCTGTTAAGGAATTTAATTAATTAATGGCATATAGAATTACAAATATTGTCCAACTGTATTTTAGTGCATTCAAATTAAGCAAAAAAAAAATAAAAAAAATACGATGCAATAGCTTTGCGGCTAATATTAACGGAAAGTTACAGGCATGGCCTTCAGCGTCAACGGTTTCCCTTATTTTTTATATATATTTTTTTTATTAATGAAGTAGTTCTAATGGTCAATTAAAAATATATATGTTAGACTTTTTGTAACAATTTAAACAAATTATTTTACTTACTTCTCATACCATTGGCGGCAAATGCTTCAAATAATTTTACCATCAACACAAATATAATGGCTCTGGGATATTTAAGATATCTGGGTGTTAATTGTGGCACAAGACCATACCCTTCATATTTTTTATTTCCTTCTTTCGGTTTTATGGAGATTTTACCTTCGTTATCTTTTAGGGTTAAGAGCCCCAAAGCAGGTAGTGCTTTAAATAAAATATTGAATTAAATATGTATGTTTTATAACTGTCTTTATCTGAGTAAAAATGTAAACAACACGTACTCTCTTCACTAGCAATTTGGCTGGCACGAAACATCTTAACCTTCTTATTTTGTGCAATCCAACAACAATTATGATTAATCGAAATGCTTAAGTTATAGTTTTATTTCACTTTTAGCAGTAAATAAAAAACACAAAATTAATGTTATTATTATTATTATTATTACAATTTGTATTTTTTATTAAACAAAAGCACGCATGTAATATTTCTCAACCGCAAATACGGTAATTTTCAAGTCAGTTGAAGAACACTCTCAACAATAGCCTTTGTACTGGTATTTGTATCTCCTATTCATTATTTGTACGTAAGAAATTGTTGTTGTTGATTTCTACTCAAATTTCACGTTAATCAAAACTAACAAGGTAGTTAAAAAAATTAAAACGACGTATAAAAAATGCAATAAATACATTAAAACAATTCATTGAATTCACTATATTTACAAAAATTCTCAGAGCATCATCACTTTAACATTGATGAATTATTAAATTTATTTATTAACCGTTATATTGATTCCGTTTGAAAATATATTCCTTTTGTAGGTTTTTATTGTGTAAGCTCTCGTGAATTACTGTTTGGTGTGATGAGTTAAAACAGAACTTTTCACATTTTGATTCATGCTGCCAGAGAAATCGGCAAAATTTTTTCTAAAATCGCCGAAGAAATAGGGTGAAAGAATTCATAAAATAAATAGCTTTTGGAAGAACCAACAAGCAACGGAAATAGTAAATGACATAAAAATTATAATGAAAATATTAATGCGCTTTTTCGAAGCTATAGGGGCTTTCTAGTTGGGCCGGCATTCAGATAATAAACCCTACTCAGGCAATGCATTTTAAGGGAAATGAGGTGATATTTTTGAGAGGCCAGATGGATCTGCTGTTGCTTTCGAAATAAGTGTTTTAATTTTGATGCAAAAACAAAACAACTGATATTATATTGAATGAAAAAAGTTTATAGTTTAGTCGAGTTCGAGATCTTAAACTTCCTAGTCTTCTTCCGACAACACCCTCAACTGAGACAAGCATGGTTTAATGCAGATCACAAAAAAAGAGTTTTTGTAAACAACTTGAAGAAAAAAGAGTCGTGATCCACTAACAAACATCCTCAAAATAGCCGAATTAGGATATATAATTATAAACAATTACTATTCTAGAGGCAAACATTTTTAAAACAAAAACCGTCAAATCTCTAAGATATTAAATTTTAAAAAATCGGCAAGAACCAAATCGTCAGATCTGGCAGGAGATGCGTTTCTGATGGTTAAATTGTTTGCTAACAGCGAGTTGGTTAGCTGCGTGATATCTGTATCTTTTGGTTCGTTTGTATGTCTGCATGTAAATATTTATGTAGAGACATTTAAACCCTAAGCGCTAAATTATCATAAGCGACAAAATTTTACCCCTTCAGAAAGTTTCATATACAATGTTATGTACAATAATCGTCGACATAACAACAATTTGATATTAAGAGCAAACAAATTATAAAATTGTATTTACGATAGTTTGGCACTGAGGTATGGTTATACATACATACATACACTCGTATATACGTAAGTACAGTGTACAAGATTTGATTTGACTTAGAATCTGTCTGTTATCTCAGCTCTTAGTTTTTTCATTTCAGGAGACACATATTTTTTTTATTTATGTCTCTTAACGGCTGCTACTCAACGCTTGCTTTCGGTCTTCCCACGAAACCATTTTTGTTATCTGCTTTATTTGTTTACATTTTGATATACATACATATGTACATATATGTATGTATAGCCTTATGCACATTGTATGTTTGCAAGTACATTTAATGCATTTGGAAAAAAGATGGTATGTAAGGGTAAACTTCTGTCTGATAAACTCCCCATCTGCACATGCATTTTTTGTTTCTTTCAATTTTCTTAACTCCATTAGGTTGGATGGTGACCCGTTTTCAAATACATTGAATTTGTAGTTGTTGAAACTTGTGCAGAAGAAATCCAAGTTGAATCTGAAGTGTATTAGACAGATGAGCCCAGCCTCTTAATTTTTCTATTCTACAGATTAAAAAAATTGCAAATAAAGATTTCCTAAAGCTATGCTCTTTTAATAACGTTTGCTAAAATACTCCTCCATCTTGAAGAAAAAATTTATAATACACTGTGCTCAACGAAAGCTATCGAAAATTCCTGCATGGGATAGTACCATCCGAGAACATTTCAAATAATTTGTTATTATCATACTAAAAATCAAAACTCCCAAAATCCCTTTTTTTATAAATTCATAATTGAAATTGTATCTGATTCTTCAAGCATTGATGGAGTTACTGTTTAAGCCGAAGAAAATGCTTCCGAAGTGCAATTTTAGCACTCTTTTTTTGTAGCTTTCCGAGTAATGCACTATCTTATCGATGTAAATGCACAAATGTAACAAAATACTTATATATAAATGTAAGCATTCTCAATATATATCTTGAGTGACTAACAATTTGATTAAAAAAAAGTGGAAATAAATGCAGGATCCGGAAAAATATTTGAATCAGGCGTAAACGCTGAGTAGGGATCTATTGCCATAGAAATTTTTTCTCATCAGTTTGTTTCGCTTCAAATACAATAGTTTCATGAACCTCTTTGGGTTCTAAACTTAAATACTTCATATAAGTTTTTGTATATTCAATCGATCTTCATTTAAGTTAAGACCTAAGTATGTTTAATGCCTTTTATTCTCGATGTTTTATTTTTATATTGAAATATCAACATGTGACTGTGCAGATAACATAATTTTTTTATTCCTTTAATGAAAAAATTACGGTAGTGTGCTGAACTGCAACTGTTGACGATTTACTTACTATTGAAGCGATAATGATATCATTAATCCAGTCACATGACTGTAAATGTTTATATGTCCAGACGTAAATACTTCTTACATTTTTACAAACATATCTTCTTTACAAACGTTACTTAACCCAGCATACTTTACAAGATTGACATTAAAAAAAAATTATTTTACGGTAGAAAAAGGAATCCATAAAAATTGGGATTCCAGAAAACTGTCAGATTTAGAATAACTTTGAAATGGGATTCGGCAATATTTTATCAATACTTTAAAAATGTATAAAAATCAAAAACAAACTTCTAAACCCTTGAAATGTTGTTTCCCTGTTCACGCGATTTACACAATTAAGCCCTTAATGGTTCGATACAAATTTTTGCTGTCGTGAAATACTGCAATATTTTAGTTAGTTTCGAATAATGAAGTGGAGTAACCTGTTAACACTGAAGTCAAATCTTAAATGCCCAATTCCTTTTTTAATTTCCAATTGAAAATGCAGTCTCAATTTTTTTATAAATTTCCGCGAGATTTATTTCTTTCGATTTCGAAACTGTATGATGAGTGTGCATTAAGATGCAAAGCAAAATAGATTTTTAATGAAAGAACTTCAAAAAAGGCTTACGGCCATTTAAAATTTTGATAGGGAATTGTGATTAATGTAATTGAAACAATCTTTAGTTATGGATATCACCATATTATTACTAAATTCCGAGAAGAAAATTTATGTTACTTTTATAAAATTACACCAATTTTTTGGCCTCAAAGAAGCTCTTCAAATGTCGCATTTGCCAAAAGCCCATGCACACCAATACAACAGTTTGAGATACAGACCACCAGAGCACACGTGAGTTGGTGCTTTCGCTTGTTTGACGGAAACGTTCCTCACGATAACGTTGATAGTTTTGCTCTTTAGTAATTTGGTCTACCTGATCCAATAACTGTCGTATGCGCAGTTGTAGTTCTGTCAACTTTTCTTTCTGAGCGACACTGGCATAATCGATTGCATGTTCACCAACTTGTATATCCAAATGAACACGTAATTGAGCACCACTAAACCATGATGTGCTGTTTGAATACATGCATATTATATGTTCACCCGGCATATGGGAGGTGAATGATATCCGGCCCTCAGAGCTGTATACACGAGAAAGAATAATTTTATCATCGCTATCTCTGACCTCAACATGCATTCCGATTCCCGGTGATGATGGCATGAAACCATTTGAACGGGGATCATATAATTCCACTTTGTAGTTTACTGTTATACAAACGAAAATAAGTAATTATATTTATATGTATTCCTTTTCAACACAACCCACCAATGACGGTAGTCTCATCAGGAATCTCTTCAATGAAACATTTGCGTTCTGTCTCGGCAATATGAAAATACAAGCCAAATACTGTATTGCAACAGGCCAATAGGGCCACTAAAGCTAAGATGTGTTTAAGCATGTTTGACAGCAATTTATCAAAACTAGAAAGTTTAAAATTGGACTTATTTTGTATATTTTATTTAACTCGACACGTCATGAAAAAAGTTCGATACTTGACAAAATCTTGGAAAAAGAATGTCATCAATCTTAAGTGAGTGTTTATATTTACAGTGGCTTAGCGCGATACAAAAATGTAATTTCAGAAAGAAATCTCGTTGCAATTGACCGATGATATATTCAGTAAACTTGCCCTCGGACATTCTGCGGAGTTATCATTAAAGCTATTACATAATATATATTTAATTTCATTATATATGACATTAATATAATCACGACTTCATAATATATATATATATATATATATATATATATATATATAAATAAATGAAGTATCAATCGGAGTTATATGAGTACAAACGATAGTATGAAATAAATTTAATCCCTACAATAATTTGAAACAAATCTCGCAAATACCCTGTTGTGTTGTTAATGTAAAGTGAATGTGGCAAAAATTTTACAAAATTGTTGACGTTTCCATCTGCTTAACAACAAAGTAATATACTTAAAGCTTCTGGGAAATTTTTATTAGATTGAAAAGTTAAGCATAAAAATGGATTTAACTATTTTAATGGGAATAGCCACAGCGCTTTTGGTGATATTATTAACACTGCTTTGTTTGCAAAAGAAGAAAACTCAAGAAGGTTTGTTCAAAAATGCATTTATAAGACAATTGTATCAAAAAGTTTCTTATAGATGACGAAAAACCGCAACAACAACAGCGCGGTGTACCACAAAGAGCCCAAGAAGGAGTACCACGCCGAGCTCAAATTATACGTAATCAAAGGAACCGCTTAAGACAGAATGCTGCAGCTTTGGACAATGCTCTTAATGACGAAGAAAGTGGTGACAATGAACAAGATGAAATTCCACAAGGTCAAGTTTTAGATGAAAAGATGGGAGCCAAGAAGAGAGCAAAAATGGAACAAAAAGAACAAAAGCGAATAATGCGCGAACAGGAGCTTAAAATGCGAGAAGAAAAGAAGGCTAAAGATGCCAAATTAGAAGAAGAACGTAAAAAGCAAGAAGAGCGTGAAAATGAAGAAGAGCGTAGGCAAGCTGAGATTGAACGTTTAGCCAGAGAAGAACAGGAAAGGAAAGATTATGAAGAATATTTGAAAATGAAAGAGGCTTTTAGTATTGAGGAAGAGGGATTCGAAGAAGATGATCTCGAAAAAGATAACCTTTTGGCTGATTTTATCAAATATATACAAGAGAACAAAGTTGTGGTATTGGAGGATTTGGCCACTGAATTTAAATTGAAGACACAACATGTCATTGAACGTATACAAGAACTGCAAGCAAATGGCACAATAACTGGTGTCATAGATGATCGCGGGAAATTCATCTATATATCTGAGGAAGAACTTAAGTCTGTAGCTAAATTTATCAGACAAAGAGGAAGAGTTTCCATAGCAGAGTTGGCAGAGAGTAGTAATAAATTAATTAATTTAACTCCGGTGGCAACAAATTGAACTTAAGGGTATAGTTTTTTAAGAAAAGTTTAACTTATATGTATTTGAACTATAAATTTTCTTTTTTGTTAAATATATTTTTTTAATTTTTAATGTAAATACGAAATAGAAATATACAGGAATCAAGTCATAACGCACATGTTTAAATTCGTGTGATTATATAAAGGATTGGAACTTTGTTTTTTTTCTAACGGAAATGCACAATTTGCGTAAAGATAATGAGCACATCTTAGTTACACTCTAGCTCTAAGAATTATGGTTTCAAATAGAAACACAACAAAGAAAAGCCTTAAAGTAAATCCTCCGTTTGGATATAGTCAATTGTTATTATTGGTAGCACGTATGTTTTTAAATATTAAACAATATATGTATGTATGTACATATTTCAAAAATTTCCAAGGTATGAGTTAAATTGACGTTAAACGTATATTTCTTTTTAGTCATCCATATCATCGACATCATCCATTTCCATTTCGTCGTCGTACTCATCCTCGCTTGTTTCATCGGGATCATTCGCTTCCAATTGACATTTGGGGCATTTGCACACGAAAATATAATTTTCTTTAAGAATCTAACAGAGGCAAAATTATCAAGTGATATAAATTGAAGTAAAATAATTCTACGATAGTAAACGTCAAAAAGGCAATACCTTTTGTCTAGAATGTCTACTTCTTTCCAATTGGCATTCATCTAAATAGGATATGCATATTTCCTCTCCCGGCTGTATGATTTGTGTGGCTTTCAATACTACAATGTCATTTGAATACGGAAATGTTGATTGAGCATTTGGAACACAGCTGTGATTGACTTTACTTTGTAGCAAATATAAACCTGATCCTTCGTTATTTAAGAACTCGCCAGCGACTGAAATGTAAGTTTACATATTTTTTTAATTAATACGTGCGATTTATTACTACAACATACTAACAAATGATAAAAGTTGGTATTGCATTAAAGAAACGATGGGTACTTTAAGTTGACGAGTAATATTGTACAATAAGGTGCCAATTAAGGTACTTACATTCTCCCACTTTACTATATAGATCATCTATATATTCATCTAGCTTCATTTTTTCATCATCGGACATAGGCAACTCTGATACTATTTTAACCCACTCCGCTAAAACACTAGTAGCTATGCCCTGGCTGTTGGTGCCTACTAAACCCATAAGTGTTTTAAATGCTTCAGTTGTGGTGAACTTAGTTAAACAGAAAGATTTCATTAAAGAACTCTCAAGGAAAAATATAATAATAAAAGTTACCGCTGCGAAATCTTCACCCTGAAAAGCAGCACAAAAAGCTGCATATAATTGTTCCATTTGAATTTCGAAATTTTCACCCAACATTTTGTGATAAATTTGCTGCTCCTTGTTTATAACCAACGACTGAAATGACTGCAATGATTCCAAAAATTCAGCTTTATTGTTGGTTTGTTGGTACATAGCCATTAAACGTACTAAAAGCATAATTGTGCCCGTCTCGGGAGGATAATGCATTTTTCTAGAATTATTTTTAAGCATTAAGATAATATTTCAGGTCACGAAACTACTCACTTCCATATTTCATTTAATTTATTAAGAGGATGTGAATCATCTGCTCTATATGTGCCCATACAGGCTACACGATGATATTTCTTTAAAGCTTCCATAAGGCAATCCTCCGAGCAATAACGCACTTTACACTTGGGACAGCAGCAAAACTGTTCCTGCCATTTTTTTGTAGGATCATGCTCTAAAAGTGGCACAACCAAGTCCGGTTTATTCGCCAAGCGTCTCACATTTTCTGTAACCGTTTCCAAAGGACGCATACAGTGATCACAAGCCGCATAACCGTAAACGGCATTCCAAGAGAATTGGCAAGAAACAAATGGCTCTTCCTCAAATATAACATCTCCTACGTTTATCGCTTTTGTTGCCACCATGGCGCGGCCCTTGTAAATATTTCTGTTAAATCTATACAAACAGGAATACGAACTTATTTACCTTCCCTGGAATCTCTTTAATATCAAACGAGTACATTTTTGGATAGAATTTACGAAATATCTAAATCTTTGGGTTATAATAATTTGTTTTTTTGCTTTTCTTTTATTGTCACCGGCATGTGCTTGTCATATAGAAACAACACTACTTAGCTGTCAAAATAACATCCGCAGACAAAGTTAGTGAACACCGCTGCAAAATAATATGAAAAGAGTGTCGCTGGGTTCGTAATGAGCAGTGTTGTCAGATCTCTTTTTCTGTGTAACTAAATACGTTGCAAAAAGTTGTTGATTCTATTATATCGTTTACCTACACATGCATATAGCGATTTTGTTTTGATTTTCTAGAAATGAATGTTATTGAAATGTAATTCAATTGATGAAATGTAACTTTTATCAAAGAGAACTAAAATTACGAAAATCTATTCATGGCAACACCTGTGCGGTGGATTTCTGTTGCTGTGTAAAGTTAAAGCATAGTTTGGGGCTGTATGATTTATTGGGCTAATACGAACAGGGCGACTCAAATACTTTCTTCATCCTTAAGGTATGCTTTAAATATTTTTAGAAAAAATTTTTGGTTGGAAGTCACTTGCTGATTATTTTGCTGTTCTGGTCTCCTGGTGTTTTGCGTGCATTTTCAATTGTTGGCTGACGGACAGTGTTGCCGCAACATAAACTTTTTTGGTTGCATATACGAAAATCAATTACCACGGAATGGACAGAAGTACTTGAGATTTGAATCAATTTCAAAATAGGCTTGCTTACTCACATCACATTTTGTTGATTTTAAATAAAAGAAACAAGTTTGTGATTTATGTTTATTTTATATTTTTTTTATTGGTATACATGGAAATAAAACGCTTAGAGTTCATTAATGTTGTAGAAAAAATGGTCTTCATAAATCCATATATTTTAAATGCTATAGCTTCTTCTACTCCAAGATGCAGATGTTTGTAAACTGAAATAAATTTAAATATGTGCAGATTCGTACATTTTCATCTTCAGCAAATAAAACAATTTTGTTTTAAGTTTCAACAAGGTTTTTTTTTGTTTATTTTTAAATATTTATATATTATTCTTCTTTTTTCTTGGAGTTAACTTTTAGAAACTATGTTTAGCTTTAAGTTAAATATCACTTAAAATTATATATAATAATATTAATAGCAGTTATTATTTTGTTGTTTGTGTATTATTATGTCAATTTGCAATGCAATATTATTGATGAAAGATCTTTTATTACGTAATTAGTTTATGATGTTAAAAGCCTTTTTGCAATTAAAAACTTTCATAAGTATTATAGTTTATTTAAGGCGTTTATTTAAAAAAACACCTGGCTTTAAGCAAAAATGTTTATATATGTATATATATTTTCTCTTTTCTAAATGGAGCAATAATTTATCTCTTCATTAAAACAATCACAAATAAAATAAACTAAATTAAAAAATATATGTATATATATAAATTAAAACAATAAATTGTATAAAAACCAATAATCTTTACTGTTTCTTGTATCATTCTTTCAATAAATTTATAATAAAAAATTAAACTACTTTTTATCATATTTGGCTTTGAATTGTAATGAAGCTTTCATATTAACTTTATATTTTTTAACTGGAGTCAAATGAAAAAAATATATATATTATTTAGACAGAATAATATTTAAATTTTTGTTCTGTTTAGATTTACAATTTTCAAACTTTTTTCCGTAATAATACATTGTTTAAGATTGGTTAAAGTTTTCAAAAATAAATTAATTGTTTTCTTTTCAGATACACTGTAAAAACTTTTATTATTTTACACGAGTTATTTTAGTTTTATCTATTGGTTTATTTTTAATTTCTTATATAAAACCTATTTTAATGTAGATAAATATGGTTAAACTAAAAAACTAAATTTAAAATATTCTTTGTATTTCATTTTTTGTTTAAGTTTCACCATTTGCATTCAAATATTAAGAATTTGTTAATATATTTTCTGTTCTATTTCTTGTATATTTTTCACATCATTTCTGTTTTGTAAATTCTTTGCACTAACATATTTTTTCAAAATTAAATTAGAAATGAAAAGTTCATTTGTGTGTATGTATACGAATGTTGACAATAACTTCCTTTCATAACCACAAGCGAGTGTTATATAAATTATAATAACTCCAAATAATTCTTGGTTTACATTTATTCACTCACAAGCGCCATTTCACGAGCTGTTGTTTGATTTAAGGCTGTAACAGCCGCTGTTGTTAATTCCGCTTCTTCAGTTGAAGAATTTGTGTTATTGGTGGTGTTGATTGGTTTTCTTATATTATCACAATTTCCGCTTATCACATCCTCAGCGTCCTCATCATTCTCCTCTCCTTCATTGCTATTGGCATCCTCCTCTGCCGCTTCAGCGGCAAAAGATATTTCCGCTTGATTGCTACTACTTGTATCATTTCCCATTTTAATACCTTCTTCAACAACAATTTCCGTTGAGGGCACATTATCTTCTTGATTATTATTAACTTGATCCGTAATAGTGTCTACACTATCGTCGCTTTCTTTTGACGCCTTATCACCAGCTAACACTTCTTCTTCTGGTATGTCTTCTATGAGGCTACGACTTCCCGAACCCACTGAAGGCGATTTGTTGTCTAACGATGTAGCGTCTTCGTCATCAGATAGTTTACGTTGGAGTATCGGATCTGATGCTCTTAAAGAACTTTCTGAACCGCCAACACCTTCACCGCTAGGCCGAAGTACCAAATACAATAATATGTCAGACAGGGATATGATACCAATAACCTTTCGATTTTCATCGACCACCACCAACCGATGAACTTCAGCCCGCACGATTCGTTCGAGAATGGTGTACAAAGACTCGTCTAAATTACAACATTGCACACCCTCAAACCATTCATTACGATGCTCGTTTGCTTTGCGTAAAGAAACATCAAGATCGTTGTACGTTTTTTCAGCTGCCAGATTCTGTAGGAATAAACAAATGTCGTCTTCAATAAAGAACTATTTCAAGATTAACTTAAATCTTCAAATATTGAATTTGAATCAATGTTCAACTAGCCTTGGCCATAACGTTATAAACAATGTATACTTTAAATCTTGAAGACCAGTGTTTCCATTAGAGAAGGCTGGGTTTAAACACTTAAGTATATTTCATTTATGACAATGAATATGGGCCAATATTTTAAAGTTTTAAATAAATTATCGCATAGATTTTTACAACAAAGTTTACTTACAATAACATCAAACTTCGCATAGATATCAACTAAACGTCCCTCGGCATCAACTAAAGGCAAGGCGGAAACTCTTCTTTCGACGAATTTCTTTAAAGCTGTTATTATGCTGGTGTGTTCATCGGCCACTTCGATATTATCATAGGTGCCAATTTTTAAAGCGCGTAATTTCTTTTGCATATAAGAAGGCTTAGGCAATTCGTTAATCTAAAGGGAAACAAATATTTGAAATAAAAAAATTCTAGTAGCAAAAGGACAAAATAGAAACACTTACGTATAAAAACAGGAACCTTAATATACGTTTATGAGTTAATATATACAATACATTGCCCGTTGCGGGATCTATGACAGGTAATCGATGTATACGATTGTGTACGAGTATCTTAATGGCATCATATAGAGAGGCATCGGGACCAATACTAACTAATGGCATTACTTCATTATGTAAAACACCTGCAAGCAATTAATTAATTAGATTAATTAGCAAACAGTTATTAGAATAGAATAGAATGTTATTATAATTTTTGTTTTTTTTTGTTTGTTTGTTTATTCTGCATGTGTTTTCTAATGTCACTTACTTCTCCATGTATCTAATTTGTGCTCTTCTAATTGTTCTATTGAGGCATTCGGTGATTTATAATACATTCTTAAGATTTTTATAAAATCGGTTATCGTCAACATTCCAACGAATTGCTGCTTTTGTGAATCCCATAGCGGCGCGGCACGCACTCCATTATATACTAAAGCATAAAAGGCTTTCTTAACTAATAATTGTGTATCGAAGACAACCAACTTGGCTGATGTTGGTATCAGATCGTAGCATTTGTGGAAGCGGAAAAATTTTACAAATATCTGAGAATCATCCTCTTCTGTAATGAAAGAAAAAGACAATTATTTATCTAATTTTAATGGAGAACAGAATTTTTATAAAAAAATTTATGTAGAAGCATTTTTTCCGCACGGTGAAACAAATTTTTTATTCCAGTTTTATTCCATTTTTTTTTTTTTTTGAAAAATGCGTTAATTATTTCGCGTGTAATTATAAAAAAGTTGTAAAAATATCTGTTCTATTTTTGAACGAAAAAATTTAATCGAATAGGCTAATTGTTCGAACTTAATTTAAATCTCAGAAAGACATGATGATAAATATTCCTAGGCACAAAGGAAAGTCAACATCAGTTTTATTCAACTTACACAGCAGATCAGAACAGCTGTTTTCGAAAGTCGCTACACTTTCATCTTCAGTGCTCATGTGTATATTGTGTTTATCACCACTGTTTAGGTGGCTTAGTTGAATGTGATAACAGTTCCTATTTACACAAATTTTATTGTGAAAAAGAATCCGAGAACTGTAGCAACCTGATGTTTTGTTTTAATACCCGTGTTACCGTTTGATTATTTTCTTCATGTCCCATTTTTCTGAATTTTTTGTTCCATCAGTCAAACTTTTTTTTGTTTGAATTTTATACTTAAGTACATGTGAACGTTTTCCAATTTTCATTGGTAGCTCAAGCCATAGCTTAAATTTGTATTTGTTGATTATTTTAACGAACATTTATATTGCTATATTAAATCGAATTCAGATTCATAGGCTAATTGTTCGAACTTAATTTAAATCTCAGAAAGACATGAAAAATAATCACCAAATAGAAAAAATTTAATTTTTGCAAAAAAAAAAAAAAGAAATATGTATTCCATTCTTCGTTTCCAAGTCAAATTAAATAAGACCCGATTTTTATGAAATTTTTACTGTCCGTCGCAGTATATTTAAAACAAAAACATTTTATAGTCTGTAATTGTTCAGCGATATCTAGTGACGTTGTGGGTTGTCATCAAAACGTGAAATTAAGCGTTTTGATGAAAAACAATATCGCTCATTTCACAGTCTGCAATCCCAGGCCAAAACTAGATGGATTATCCTATTGGCTGGGATCGTCTTGAAATAGGAAAATTCGTATCATCTGTCACACTTTCACTCACAAAAGCGATATTTTATGATATATTTAGTGAACGAAACGCGGCGTTATAAATTAGAACTTATCAAGTTCAAGGTCTGTTTTATTAATCGCAAAACCTCTTTACGCCTAACGCTCACCTAAATTGTAAAAAAAAAAATTTTAATAATACTATCTGCCAGGCACTAATTTTGGAAATTTCGAAATCTCTTTAGGAATTGTGGGGATCTCGGAATTTTGCCATAAATCACGGTTCCAATAATTAACCTTCGCACCTCTATGTTGAAACGAAATAGAAACATATAAATATCTCCTTCTTTGACAGAATATACAAAATCTAAGCAGCAAAAGTTAAAGTCCGGGGCTAACCGAAAAGCTTCGTTTGTTATTTAAGATACCGGATATAGTGCTGGATACCATGAAAAATATGTATTTGTAATGTAATAGAAATTGTGCAGTTAAACAACATTTTATTTTAAAGCAAAACAATTTTTTTTTTTTTGGTAAATTAATCTTTTTCCACTTGACTATCAAAGAGAAAAATAATAAACTTATTAAGATAATTTTTATCTAGATATAAAAGCAAATATTAATAATATGCATATTTTTGTTTAGTGCTATTATTTATGTACATTGAAAATAATAACGTGAGATTTAATTATCTTTCTTTCAACACAATCTTTTATAGGCAAATATTTTCCGACAACTTACTATTTTGTACACTTTTTCTTAAAATGTCCGCTAAACAACGTTTCCATGCCTGGGAAACATGTTCGAATTCTTTAATACTTTCTAACGGGTATATTTCAATGTCTGGAGGATTCGTTTTCTGACCAGGACGAAACACCAAACGACCGGCATGATTTGAATAGAAATGAAGTTGTAACATACGGACTACGATGAAAATTATTCGCGGCCAAATACAACGCGTACAACAACAGCAGTGACACAGAAAGTAGATTTTAGTGAACGTTTAGAACCACGTTTTATTAACTCATTAAACAATTCGTTGTGTTTGAGCGTTTTTTATTGTAGAGAAATGCATTTAGAATATTTATATCACAATAGATCAACAGCAGAAATAATTTATAGTTTGTAATAAATTTTTATTTGTATTTCACGCTTGCGAAAAAACTATAACAATAGAGAAAATAAATATGAGCACGGCGACACTTTGCAAAATTTAATATCAAATAAAATAAAAATAAAAAACATAAAAACACGTTCAAACGGTACTTCTGCTGCATTTTCATTGTTTTTGTTTATTCTCTTTTGCTTTTGTTTTGCATTTCATTGCTTTTGCCAATTGCACTCGTACTTTTGTTTGTGTGTTGTTTTTTGGTTTTTGGTTTTGCAATTAATTGTAAAGAAAATGAGTAAGACCGCATGTGAAAAGTTCCCAAATTCAATGTTAAATTACACCAATTTTCTTTATTGTTAAACAATTTGCATACAAATGATTAATAGTTGTTGTTATTGTGTCTGATGAAAATTTATGTTAAGCCAAAAATGTTTATTAGTGGTTTATTTACGATGGGCTAATTAAACAAAAAATTAAGTCGAATGCTAAAACAAAAAACTTTGGGCAAAAAATTTTTTTAAATGTTGCACATTTAAGCGTTTTATTCAACATACAAAATCAAGAACGCAGGAATCGCTGGAATCGCAACTCAGTGATGCCAGATTGGCTATTTTCAAATTAGACTTGGTCTTTTTCAACATTTCGGACACCTAATGTTTTTAAGGAACTCTGTTCTTCCCTATTTTTACCCAACTACTTTTATCGTTCATATGATTTTTAACACGATTTCAAAAAACGCTAGTTTCTCAGTATTCATATCATAATACCACATTTTAAAAATATTTCAGCCTTTAATATTGTTAATTTTTTCTAATTTAATAATAAATTTCTTTAATAATATATAGAAAATTACAATAATTGTTTGTGGCTAATTAATTTGTTGGCATTAAAAATTAGTGTAGCTTGTTGCAGTTCAAATTCATCTCTTTTTCATACCAGATGCTGTTAATTTTTAAATTTTTGTTAAATTTATCTGCGTGTGAGTGTCAAAAATCATATTTTCGTAATTAACGCCATGATCACAAAATAAACCAGACATTGCTAAAAATTTCATGACGTCTTCAGGAAATTATTATCTGCTTTTAAGACAGAAAAACAAAACGAAGGTGCTTTTAGAATGCGATAATACATTATTGAAAAGAAAATTTAGATATTTTGCATTAAATAAATTAAACAAAAATATTTTTAATTTATTTTCATTGGCAAGGCACCAGTTAAATACGTGTGTATATACATACGTACACATGATATTCATGTGTGCGAATAGTATAGGGGAGATAAAAGAAAATAAATCTTTCGAAAGTTGTATCATGTTCACTGTAAATTCCTTTGAGTGAAATTATAAATTACTTTGTAATAAACAGATATTTATTCGGTGATCGTATTTTGATTGACTTGAAAAATTACTTAATTTGATTAGGCAGTCGGAGAGATGCCAAGGTTGTTTTCAGCGTGTTACGGAAACACTATTAAAACTCTTTAAGCGAAATATCTGATTAATATCACATTTTTAATACTTAATTTAAAAATTGATTTTATTATATAAAATATGCTTTACGTGGCTGCATTTAGCAGATAAAAGAAATATAACATTATTGACCAAATTACTCCCATGAAAAAACTCCCGAAATTTCTGATTAGTTTGAGTTTTGGGCATGTATTTACAAACTTAATAAATATGGCATCACTCATGTTTGGTCCTGCGAATTGTTTTGCGTAATAAATTCACAATAGTAAACAGAAGAGAAGATGCCACTTTTAATTTGTATTTAAGCCACAAGAGACTGTGTTGCATTACTTTTTCATTAAAACAAAATTTTATTTAAATGATTCACGAAATTATACAGCATGACATTATATTAAAGCTTGTCGCTATTTAAGATTTGTTTACCCTAATTATCAGCTGATCTCACTATACAACAATAAAACAGCCACGCATTTTGTTTGTGTAAAATTTTGTCCATTTTGTCCCTGACTAGAGCATCAAGAAAAACATGTTTGTGGCAACAATGCTTTTTTACAATAACAAAAAGTAAAAGGTAAACAAAATATATAATTGCAACTTTTAATAAAAATTTTAACGGCCAAAACACAATCCTGCAAAAAATCATATGAAGAGCTGAGATCATCAGATTATTCGGCCATGAAAAGTTACAGTAACACCAAAAATTATCCTCCTGGTGTTTTACATTAAATATGTAAAATGCTACGAATAAAAGACTTATTATGCCGGTTCGCTTTAATAATGAGCACAAGGAAATGAACTTTCAAGTCCAACTAAAATAAATATTGTTAATAAATTAACTATTTGACATACTGTCATTGTACTATTATGATATGAAATTTATTTGTTGGCTGGTTAAGCAATGTCTATATGCAATGAAATGCATATAGACATTATTGCTTAACTACCCAACAAATAAATTTCATATTAAAATAAATATTGTAAATTTTAAAAATCCTCGATATGTAAGTAAATTTTATTTTGGTAACTTCTTCTACAATCCAGGTTTAAAATAGTTTTTTTGTACATTGCAAATAAATGGTACCAATTCACAATAGGAGTGCAAATTTTGAACTGTATTAATCCGGAACGCCCAAACAAGCGGAACCACTATACAGTATACAAAAACATATTCATTTATACAAGCGCTTATCGATGTAAACAATTTCCAAAATTTTTAGTGGTTACGCATTTCAGTGGAAATATTTGACAAATGAGGATGTACCTTAAGGATCGGTTAAGCTCAAATATCTCTGTATTATTCTAAATATCTTTCGTATTTATTTTAAATAAATTTCTAGTTGCTTAGGAAAACAATTTTAGTTAAACATTTTTACGACAGTTCTGTTTTACGGCCGAAAAGCTTATTGACATATTAAAACATTTTATCAGAAAAAAATAAAAAATAAAAATAACAGCGTGGAAATAGTAAAATATAAATAGAAAGAAAATCAAAGTACAAGAACAGATCGTCAAACCAGCCTCATCTAAACTTGTGCCAAACAAAATTTTGCCAAAATCACACCCACAAAATAACATTAAGGAAAAAAAAACAATAACAATAAAAATTAATTAAAATATGAAAATGTTGATGAAGCTTATGACAAATAAAATTTAATTTAAAAGATTCGAAAGGAAATTAAGTTGCGCTATAAATTAATTAATAAAATATGAAAATGTGTTCACAAATCTGAGCAAAAGTGTTAGATATTTAAATAATCAAAATTATAATTTGATTCAAGTAATTAACAAATTTATTAAGTTGACAAAAATATGAATGATTTTAATTTGAGTGTGCTGGCTTGCAGTTTACCAAAATAATTTTTATAATACTTTTAAATTAAACAAGAAACTACTGCAAACATTTCCCCAATAATGCACTTTTGATGAACACAAAATGAATTTATCTGCATGTAAAGAAATTTAGCATTGATTCGCGATATTATTTCGATTTTTGTGTGCTTTTATTATTATTATTATTATTATTGTTGATAAAAATCATATTTTTATTAACACAATTTTCTTTCTTAGTTATTTTAAGAATTTCATTTAAATAACTTTTAAAGTTGTTACTGTTATTTATCTATTATTTATCATTTGCTTATTTATATAATAAATTTTTTATACACATTTAAATTTCAATATTATCATCTCTATATCGTTCTAAGCATCTCGAAATTTCAAAACAAACTGAAAATGAATTAGTTTCTAATACTAACACTCTTTTTTCTATTTCTTGAGCATTCTTCTTGCTATTTATTTCAAAGTTTTATATCAACAAATCTAAAGGTGAGGTCAGTCGGTGCAAATATTTGGCATAAACAAAACTGTAGCTGGTAATTTTAATAAATTAATTCGATCTAGCATGATATATCATACATAAATTCAACAAGACTACCTTTTGTGATTGTAAAAAATAATTAAGTTTCATAATACTTATATATCAGGAAAAAATTTTATATTATATACCAGTAATATGCTCATGTAAAAATATACAACAAATATTTGCCCCGTTTGACAGTGCTTTAGACTAACTTGCATTGTTTTTAGTTTATTTAATTTTTTTTTTCCTAAATATATGAAGTGTGTTTTCAAGAAAATAAATAAGATAATTTGCATAGTTTTCTCTCAACAACACTAGACAAACAATAAATACGAACTGCCATCTCTATTTAAAAAAAAAATGCATGAAATATTTTCCCGCCCACTCGTGACGCTAACATAAATTATCATTAGCACATTAATTATATATTTCCTAAAATCTATACGTTGTTATACATCGCTAAAAGGAGAAATCAAACCCTATACATAGGAAACGTCAAAATAGCGAAATCTGGCAACTTTGATAACCTGCAACATGAGCACGAAAAAGCAAAACACACGCATCCCAGGAAAATTAGACACAAAACACTTACATCTCATTTACAATAAAAAAAACAACTGAAACATTTTTATTTACCTCTAAACCATATAAACAACTGGATACGACGTCAGTATGTGAATTAACCTAATTTTCAGTAGGCAAAATTATTCAGTTGGAAAGAATTAGATATTCAAAAAACATTAATGATCGATCATTTATGCAGTCAATTTTAAAAACGTTTGATTTATGAAATAAAATTTGATTTCGCTTCGCATTATTTTCATTTTCTTAAGGAAAATTATTCCCACTTATTCTCTAACAATTTGACAATGTCATTGACATGCATTATTTTTACTATATGTTTTTGATATTGTTAGTATAATTAGTTTTCACAGCTATAACGAATGCAAATATAATTATTCTACTAAGAATTCAGTTCTGATTTGGACATTTCGCTAGATTCCCGAATAATAAATCTTCTTTAAATGACATGAGAAAAGAGAAGAAATCGCTAAACCTTGTGTCACTGCTGTCGTGTGTATTATTATTGAATGGTTTAGGGTAGTCAAAGCAAAGGGGAAAGAAGCAATTTTCTTTCAGTTTGACCACAGAATGAAAAAATACAGCATGAGAATTAAAAAATCAAGTCGCTACATTTTTTGTATACGCTGTAAGTGAGTGAGTTGAGGTGATAAATAGTAAACAAATTGAATAATTGAGCAAATGACAGATGGTCGCGAACGTAATTGTTTATGGATGTGTATGTGTCTATTTACTTCTGTATGCGTGTGTGTATTTTGCATTCATAAAATTTTTTTTGTTGTTAATTCAACAAGGGCTATTATTACAACTCGGCGTTAAATAAGGAATAAACAAATTTCAATTATTATTACAACTTTACTTTATCGGAAGATTGAAAGGAAAATTCTTATTAGATGAAACTTTTAACGCCAGATTATTTCGTTTGAAGTTGCCACATTTTCCGAAGTTGCTGTTCTTTAGCAATTAGCAGCAAATTGTAATACATCATGTTAAAATTTTCGTTTATTAATATTTATAATTTTTGAATTCACCGGACTCCAACCAATCCAGCACCGCCTACCACATGTCAACAGTATATTAAACGACCCAATAATAAAACACTACAAAGCACCCACTCATATTAATTCATAAAAATAATATTTTTATGAAGTCATTAAAACTTGTGTTAACATTTCCTAAAGAAATACAAAAAAATTGTAAAATGCCACAACGTCTAACTTATAAAATAATAGATGAAACAGCATCAGGGGACGCAGGTAATTTATTTATATTGTATGTGGTTATTATAAATGTTTTTGTTTCAACTAATTAATTTAATTTTCAAAATAAATAAAACCTATTAAATTTTTTGTCTATATTGCAGCTCTTAAGGATAATCGAAGTATTAATGAAACGATGCAAGTGTGAACAAACCCCACGTTATTTGTGGGAATAGGAAGATAATCTTTTTTAAATGTTGCAAAAAATATACGTAAGGAAGTTTAGATACCCACTGGTAAATATGTATAAATTTTTTTCAACTTACCGAAGTCTGATAGATTTACTTTTTCTAGGAACGGATCCGCAACAGGCAACTGAAAATATATAAAAATGTTACGTGATTATAATTTTAAATTTCAGTAGAGTTATATTTTGGCGCTGAAAAGTAAAAGGAAAAACTATATAAGAAACTGCAAGATATATGTTTGGCCGCTTATTCAAAGGTTTGCTGGGATACATATATACTTAATTATCATTGTTTAAAATAGGCATTAAACAAAATAAAACAGTTATTAACAATTGAACTTCAATGCCGCGATAGCTTTTGTAGTAAATAAAGATAAGAAATATTATTTTCCAGAAAGAAAGAACAAAATTATATTTATCAGGGTTAGGAAAATACAAAACATTTCATTTTAAACATTAAAATGTTTTTAATAGGAAAATTTCTTCATATCATTTCATTGTTTAGAACATTCTTTTTAATTGTGGGAGTGTATAATTTTACAATAACAAGTATTTCGATCCAACAGATCATACTCAATCAAGACGATTTTGAATTCTGTTCTTGTTTTAGCATATGCCGACATGTACCACGTACAAACATTGTCATCGCGCAGTACCACGTATAGCTTATCAATATTGGCTTGTACCGAATGAGCGATTTTTACACGTATTTCTTTTTAAAAATATTCCGTAACTACGGTGACCAAACAATTACAATTATAACAGTCCACAATATAGATGGGTTTGCTTTAATGTACTGGGGCTTACAGCACAATGCGATTCGAAAAAAATATTGCTTCTTATTATTATTCTTAATAATAACATACAAATTCGTAGTTATCTATTCTGATACTAATTTTGTAAAATTATTCGCGGGAGCCAATTCGCTCGCAAAAACTTTGCCAAGGAAAATATTTAAGAGTTTTTCGCGATAGAGAAGAATAAATATTTTTAAAGTTATTATTTTATAAATATAAGTCTCAAGTTCAATATTGTTACTTTCAATATAAAAAATCAAAGGCTGAAATTTAAGCTTTTTTTAACTAAATTTATTAATTTTTTTTTATTAATTTCAATCATATTTCCGCAAAGCTCAAGAGCATTATATATTAATATTTGAACTTTACAAAAAAAATTCAAATGCTGATGCAATAAATGGGTTTTCAATATGGATGTATGTATAAATATTTTTTTCAGTAAATTAATGGTCACCGTACTATAACGAATTTTATACTCATTTGCCTACAATATTTATTTAAATTTTTGAAATATTTTTTTCTGCATTTAATTTGCATTTTTATTATTATAATTTACATGCAATATTTATTAAAGATAATTAAGAATGTAAATAGAGAACAAAATTGAGAAAGATGTAGATACAAGAGTTATGGAACGTACTAAAAAACAAAATCAACAACGGACCGAACCAACATAAAAGTATTTTACAAAAGTCCTACACAAAAATGTTCGTATTATATAAAATAAATTGAATGCAATCAACAAAATAACCATTAAATATTTGGATTACTAATTAAGAAAGAAAGTGGTGAAATTAAATACGAACGTGCGAATACTTGTATACTAAATAACACAGAGTAACAACAGTGGAGTATCAACATACACGTCATCGAAAGCTGAACATTTGAACAGTAAATGAGAATAAATCAATGATAATTAAGAGTGCAAATAAGTAAATCAGACGGGTATATGTAAATAAATCAGAAAGAAATCCGCAAGAAATAATAAATATGATGTGCAAATAATAAATGATATGAAAAGCACGACTGGAAAATTAAAATGCTACATTAAAATATTTAATGAACATTTAAAAAAGTTTTTTTTTTCTTTGAAGTATTTAAAGGATCAACGAATTTGTTTAATTGCTTGAGTGATTTGCTTGTCTAATTTATTAACTAATTGATGGTACTACAAATTTTTTTTTATAATGTGAATAACTGTTTTATCTTTTTGATAACTCGAATGTGGAAAACTACAATTTCACACAGCATTTATTTATTCATTTGTATATGGCTTTTCAATCGTAGAAAACTGTCAAACATCAGAACTAGCGATCAAATTGATATGAGTGTTGAAAATTACAAAAACATGGCAACCAAAATTCCGATGAAATATCATGAAAATAAGATTCAATCAGATACTACTACACGAGAATTTTTATTTGACTTTTTTTTTTTATTAAAAACTTAATTAATCATCACGGAAAAACCGGCCGGTAGAATTGCTCGGAAGTATTGGATGATTCTTTCATCACGCCTGATGTAATTGGTTTCGGCTTATGAACACAAGGTTAAGTACAATTTAATTCAAAATCTATCTTAATTCTTTTGTAATGAAATTAATAAATTTCATATATTTTAAGCCGATTATAGCGTTTGCTCTTCAAAACATGTGCCAGCACTGATAACTGTTAAGGGGCAAGAGATAGCTCAATCTTACGAACAGTGTTGCCAGAAAATGTTTACAAAATAGACGAGAATTCCCGTACTTTGTTTCGTACATAAAATGTTCTGTAAAATTAATCTAAAAAAAATGTAGCTTTTAAGTTAATTTACACTCTGCAGTGTTCTCTAAATCGAATTCACATTATTTTAAAACAGCAGAAACAAGATTGAAAAACAATTTACAAGTAACATTTGATATCGTTTCTAAACAAATCTTAAACAAAATTTACTTTTCAAAAAAAAAAAAAAAATTCTACGATTTCTTCAAATGACCCTAAATCCCAATTCAGTTGTGGCATTTGTGAACAAACGTAGATTTTCGTAAAAAAAACATTGAAACCAATTGAATAAATAAATAGCCTAAATGAAAGGACAGTTTTGCATTTTGCGACATCACATTTTAGAAATAAATCCGCAAGAAAATCTAATCTGCTCACATCGGAAATAGCAAGATCTACATTGGGGACAAATCCTTTCATCGGGCTACTCCAGTATTAAATAATATATAAAAATATGTATGTACACATTCATACACACCGTTGGCCTTATGTAGAAAGACCCTAAGTCCAATTTTTTATAATATTGTATTCTTCAGTGATACGATTACATTTGACAGAGTTATTTCAATATAAAAACAACGATTTCACAAGCAGTCAATAATTACAGTTTTTATTATGCCTTCTCCTGTAAAACTACAATTATGTGTGTTGGGGTCTTTCTACTTATGGATGCGTGTAAATATATATTGTATTCATTTGATCCATTTATTTTTGATATCACAACACGAAACTATATTTTTAATGTAATTGCATATTTTTCGAAAAGTTTTCTTCTAACGATAACAATAAAATTAACTAGTTTTATTCAATTGTATGTATGTGGCATCTCGTTGATTAAAATTTATTTATTACAGCCTCATAAAAACATATTTGGATGGGGACGGTTGGAGCAACATGAAATCAAACTTAATAAATTAAAGTCGTAAACAACAACAAGTTACCTTAAGTGAATTATATAGAGGCGGTAAATCTGCAAAGGAGGGGTCTGCAAAGTCACTACGTCGTCGAACTAATAAACAACTATGAACGGGAGAAGAGTCGCGACACTGTTTCTGCTGCTGCTGTTGTTGTTGTTGTTGTTGTTGTTGTTGTTGTTGTTTTGTGGCAGTTTTTGTATTGAAAACTAAAGGTTGTAAAGATTTTACGGCGCCACGATTTTCTTTTAAATGTGAATGACCACTAGCACCGCTAATTACACCACCTGTTGCTGTTGTAGTTGTTGTAGACAATAATTCATCATTGAAGTGTAAACGTTTGTGTCTAGTAAGACCGATACTATTGCCGAAACTATGCAAATTACGTCGGCTTTTGTTATCCGTTTTACTATCACGACTACGGCTTACGTGATGTGAATGTCGTATACCATCAATTTTATCATCTTCGTCATGATTAAGAGTATTATTATTGTTAGTATTTTCATTTAAAACTTCTTTGTTGTTGTTCTGTGTACCGAATATAGAATTTCTATCTGCATTTTGTTTTTCCTGGTCTGTTTTGTGCATTGCATCTAAATCCTCTTCAGTGTATTCATAATAATGATCAATAAGGGTTGGTAGATTTTCATATTTCTTTTTGCGATACACCGGCGAGTTACTTAGAGAGCGAAATTTACGCTGTTGTAAAGCGGTTATTTGTTTGAATGTTGGCGTAATGGCTTGACTAATACGAATTTCGGGCACTATAACTTGGCCCAAAGAAGTTTTTCTGCCATTATTTTTATTGTCGCTATTGCTATTTGGCTTTACCGAATTATCAAATAATGAGTAACGTCGAAACATGTTAACTACGATAGAATATTTCTAAACTATTGAAAGCCTTAACGCTTATTAATTTAATTTTTTTTTTTTGCACCTTCAAATAATTATTGCAACAACAATCTCTGATTTATTTTTCCCGTCTCGACTACGTACATCTGTACATAAATTAGTATTTATGTGCAAATATAACAATTTATATATTGTCCAATAACACAAAATGTGTGTAATGCACGCTATTTATGCGAATACCTGCGTTCTTTTTCAAACTTAATTCCATTCAACGTCCGATCACTAGCTTTAATAATATTAAACTGGTTTCTTTTGGCGAAACCTTAAATGAGTAGAGTATTCCAAAGCAAAATAATAAAACAACTAAAAAAAGAAATAATTGAAAAACCAGATAAACATACAACACAGAGAAGGGAAATTGTACACAGAGAGCTTACCACACATGCATGTAAAAGAATAGTTAGTAAAAACGTATCGCATTTGTGGGGAACAATCTTCCGAAATTCGTAACATAAACAAACCTCCTTGTATTTGTTGCATTTACAGAATGACATAACATTTTCATATGCCAAACATGAGATTTATGAAAATTAGCGTAACCTGTTTATTTAACCCAAGCTTTAACGACTTTTCCTCTTATTTTCCACAATTTTTAAGATCTCGTTCTGTCCTCAATATCAAATAAGCAAAACAATACAAAATTAATTGCAAAACGCTTAATTACCCCATACTGCCGCCAACTGCTTTAAGAACTAAGCAAACACCTAGAATACAAGCATCCCCTAAATCCTTAAAACGATTGCATAATCTATTTGAGAACAACGCTGCAAATTTTTCCACGCATAATTACTCAAATATACTGCTGTTTTCCATCTAAATTGAAAAAGTTTAAAGTTTTTATTTGTAAATATCTTAATCTTTTTTGTAGCCCAACCGGCCTTATATCAAGTTATCGATGTTTAATAAAATTCAATGTACTTTTCCATCCCTGATAAAAGCAAAAAAAAAAAATTAATTTATAGAAACAACAACAGCCACAATAAGTGAGCGAGAGCCTCTTTAATGTACATTGCAAAATAGTTACCGTTGAGAAATTTTCCAAATGTGGAACAGAAAAGTAATTTATAAACGGGGGGAAGAGGAAAAATACTTCTATCTACAGGTATGAAAGATGATTCAGAAATAAATATTTTCAATGACAAATCAATACAAGTCAATATATTTTGATTCTTAAATTGAATTGTTTAAATAAACTTTAACTCTTTATCTTTTTAACAAAACTTTATCAAATTTTATCTCTGCAACTGTTTTGTTGGTTACAAAAGTACTTAATTTACTAGTATTTACAAAAACTACTTGTTGTTTCGATTCTTTTTAGAACAGCGTGCTCAATAAAGCGCAATGACCACACATCAAACTAACTCTCGTTAGTTTTATTTTCAATAAAAATAAAATCACTCTCGTAATTATCAGTCTTCCAACAGCCTATACGTGTGATTATTTTGTTATTAACGCAATAATACAAATAAGTTCGAATTTTTAACTTCCCTCTAGGAAAATTTAAAATCTAAAAAATTCGAAAGTTACTGTTTTTAAACCGTTTTTAAAATACATACATATTGAGTTCTATGTCAATGAAGCGTGACTCATTTTTAGTGTGTGTGTAGGTATGTATGTAACCCGTTTATAACTTTTGAACAACTGAACCGAATCCATAATAACGGTCTAAGGAGAGTTCTAGAACTTAGATTCCCTGTGAATTAAAACCGATTCGAACTCGTAGATTTCAAGATACATATCCAAAAAAAAAAAAAAAAAATAACTAGAAAATACTACTTTTCAGAGGTTTTCTTAGAATAACTTTTAAACAACTTCCACAAAAACCACGAATCCACTCGTGATATATCGTGAACGAAAAAATTCGAAAAATGTGACAGCGGCCACGGCCCAGTGATATACTACAGGTAGTCTGAAGCGCCACCTGCTTTTTTGTTTATGGCTATAAAAAGCAGTAGTACTATGAATGATCCATCTTTTATACAGTATGAAATGATATTTTATCATTAAAATTTTATAGGCGCTCTTTTAGATTAACGGGAACAAATATGGTGATAACTGATTTGTAAATTATATGTTAAAAAAAATCGACTTAAATGATTAAAATGCCTCCATATAGTAAATGAATTAAAAATTATCTCAGCGCAATGGTAACGCTAATTGCGACACCAATAGAAAAAGAGTACACATTAGTTACGCTCAAATCGAAATTAAGAGAGTGAACATAAAAAATTATAATTAAGTACATGAAAACGCTATAAATACATATTAATTTATGGTAAAACTAAGAAATAATGGAAAAATACCATTGAAAGCAAATTATGCACTCGTACCTCCATACGCATTTACATACATAAATAAATATGAGGAAAGTAAATATTTTCCTAAAGATGTAAGTTTTATGCACACACATTCATATCATTAATCATTGTTAAACGGGAAACTAACGTTCTAACCGTTTTTTAAATAAATTTTATCAAAAATAATACAACAATTTTACAAATTCCGATGTGTTGCATCAATGTGTTTGTGTGTATACATTTCAAATAAAAGATCATTCATGTTTTTAATCGAACATATGAAACGAGGGAGTTCATAAAAAAAAATTTTCCACAAAATATTGCTGTTTGCATTTTGCGTTACGCTATATAAATATCGGTGTAAAGCTGTCTTGTATGTTCTAAGAAGATTATTCTTTGTTTGTGTTTAAAATTAAAGGCATTTCCAGCCATTAATAAAATAAGACTAAAAGTAAACAAATAAGAGAGCAAAATCCATTCATTTCAGGTTTATAAGAAATATTTTAGCAAAACTATGAATTTAATGGTAATGCGAACACATGCATACATACATTCATACATTCATACAATAAAATTAATGAAATATAGTTTATATAAATTCTTTTATAGATATCGACACGGCTATAGCAACCACAATATAATGCACCACAAATTTATTGTCGTACACTTTGAAGTGTCTCATGTTCCACCAATATTGATCAAATATATATCGGTCCAAATATAATTTTATATACAAATGCACAGTACCCGTATAGATATTATTTCTAAACTGGTAAAAGAGCCTTTTGAATTTGCTTAAAATGCAGCCCCAAAATCTTTTTGTTACGTTTTTTACACACATAAACGTCCAAAGAACTGCATTAAATTGTTATAGTGGCTGACATTGTATGACGAATAAAAGGATGTATGAAAATATCAGTAGCCCCGATAAACAACATGCGATAATGAATATTATTCTCATAATCTTTTACTTCATAGTTAAAGATAAGAAATTTGTTTATTGTTTACCTGACAAGAAAGCAAAAGATACGCACTTGCATATAAAAAGAAAAATATTCTTTGCCCCTTTATATATGTATATGCACGTACATATGGCTGTGTGTAGGCATCCATATATAAAAGCTTAACCCAAATTTATATATGTATATAAATTTATATATGTATATAAACATGTAGATATATGCACATACATATACATATGTACATTGTATGTATTTATATATTTTTGTAATTTGAAATTTAAAAGTTCTTAAGTAGACTTACCACCTGAGTAGCTAAAAGGCGGTATGAATAAAGGAAAATACAGTTTTTGTTTTTGTTAAATACCATGACTCAATATTCTTCATCAATAATTTAATAAATGACGTAAACTTTGAAGCAAATTTGCAAACTTAAAAACTGTTAATTTTAATGAGATGGATGACTATAGCAAATCACATACTTATTTATATGGTTTTATATTCATTTCGCGAAGCTTTTAAAATTTATAAAGGAATTATAAAGAATATAAAATAAAATAAAATAATAATAAAAATCTATTTTTAGGCGGCGAACCAGTAATGCCACTCTTATTACATTCAACGCTACTAAACACCTCGATAATTCTTATTATATATTATTATTATTAACTAAATATGCAAATTTTAAGTGTAATGGTGTATTTTATATTTTTCTTCTAAATAAAGAACGTCTGTTTTATATTAAATTATGAAATATATTTGTTGGGTGGTTAAGCAATGTCTATATGCATTTGATTGGGGCCTTTACAATACCATCAGTTGATTTCAACCACAGTTTTATAATTAAATATATCAATATTAAGGTATATTTAATGTCCAATAATTGCTATTAGCTCAATGTAGTTGCATTTATAATCAATTTAACATAATTATAATTTGAATTTCTCTTAATTTAATACAAATCTGGCATCCTTGTTAATAACAATCATCTAACATTTATTTACGTGCGCCATCTTCGTGTCACATCAAGAATCCATTCTATTGATGTGTGTACGAGCACACAAAAGCTTTTTGAGAGCTTTTTTTTCATTTTACTTTTTTTGTAGTAAATTCACTTTCCCTCGTAATAAAGTGTTAATTGCATGGCTTATGGAAAAAAACAAGGCAATTAAATATGTATTAAATTTAAGAGGACATTTTATTACAAGCATCAATTCAAGGACATTGATGACAATGTTATTGAGCAATTTAGATTGGTTGATGTTTATGAGTAACATAAAAGAGGTGTTACAAAATAATTGTAGACCACATATATGTACATATGAATTTACGTCAGACAGTTTTACAGTATGGCTGAGATGGATTAACCATATTTCTATATGAACTTTCCAGTGTTGAAATTGAAAGTTATGAATTCTCGTTAATATGCATTACTTATGGATCAATTTAAATTACGGCCTGTTCAAAATTGTTTCAAACTATCGTTCGATCACAAAAAAATACTGTTTTTAAATTCAATTTTTCTTTCAAATGTTATTTGTGCAAAATAGCTAGTTTGTGACATTATTGAACAGGCAGTTAATTTTATGGTAGCTATCGGTCTTCATATAGTTGTATTTATGTAACTTAGTTTTTTCATTATCTCAATTACAATATACAATTATAAAAAATTAATAAAAAACATTAAAACTTACCCCTCTTGAATCTCTAAATAGTATAGCCGCATGATGTGGATCTAAAGTACCATCACCACGCAAACCGCGACCGGCAGCACCAACTGAAGCACGTCGTTTTTCCAAATCAGCTGAAGCACGACGCATGTGAGCACCTAATTAAAAATAAACAAGAGTTTTATAAATAAATAATATCAACACGACAATCTTGAAATTAAATAATGTCATTTGAAATAAATTCAGATAAAGTTGTGGCCGAAATGTAAAAATAAGTAAAAGTGCAAATACCAAGTTTTTTTTACAACATCAACTGTACTCTTACCCTTTGAATTACCTTCTTTAAGAATTTTATCAAAAATTTTATACGTGGCACCACAATCTTCCAAAATGCGATTTGGTCGATTGAAAGTATTAACATCTAAACTTTTCGATCGTGTGCGAAAATTTTCCTGCGGATCATTTTGTGGTGAAGTACAAACGCTGCTGGTGGAATTGTCGTGCGATTTGCGAGGCCAAATATGCACCTTCTTGCCAAAATGCTTAAGTATTTCCTGTATTGAATGATGATGATCCTTATCTCTGTGCTTATGTTTGTGATCTTTAGGTGAGGATGTTCGAATATGATGTTCATCTGTATTAATACTCAGGGATTTGATAAAACTACTGTTGTCAAAACGATATCGGTGAAAATGCGAACTACCGTTATCTAAAGAGTGCCTTAAAGAACTGTATTCATCCAAAGATGATGCCGCCGCTCCAACTCGATGAAATATCGAATTAATGCTGGGACGTTCATGGCGATGTGCCGTCGATGACCCTGAATAGGTAAAATACTGATGATCTTGTTTACTTTCATATATATCATCTAGATCGTGCGGAAAGAAACCACCCTGTGAAGGTGGTGAATTACCGTAGTCCAAGTGATTGGGTTTGCGTAAACTCTGTTGAAAGATAAAAAAATCTTGTTATTAATTATGTTAATTTTTATTTTTGAAAGTCTTACACTATAAACGGCGGGACTGTGTGATCGATCGAATATATTGCGTTTTGCTGAAGGTGTGCGCTTGAAACTACTGCCGTAGCTGTCATAGGAACTGCGTGCACCACTGTGCGTTGGCGAGTGGCGATAATGGTTTTTTATGGATTTTTTGGTGTCCGGCACCGGTTGAGGACTTGATGCCTGCACCAAACTTTCAATTACTTTGTCTACGAGGAAATTTTATATTTATTAGCGTTTGTTGTTTAAAGCGCGCAAGGTGTGTTTAGAGAAAAGAATTCTGCTGTTAATTATTGTTAAAATATACAAACTCTAATATATTGTTTCTCATTCTTGATATACTGAAGTATTTAAAATTTATCTCAAAAGTATTTTATATTAATTTTTTATATTTTGTTTTTTTTTTCAAATTTACTGTGAAACATTGAATTCGAACACTTCGGTCCGAGTTAAGGAAACAAACTCTGTGTTTCAACCTTCACAAAATACTCACCTTGAGACCAATTCGATGATTTTGAAGAGGAACTGGAGCTTGAGCTTGAATCAATGCTGCTGAGGCGGCTGGAGCCCTTTAAGGAACCATATTCCGATGTGGAATTAATGCTCACGCTATCGCGAACATAACTGCGAGCATACGATGAGGTATTGTTATGATGATTTGTACTGTCACTACTATTTTGCCAACAATCTGAGCTCAGCTGCTTTTCGATAGCATGCTGGCGATATAAATGCGTTATGCCGTGCATAACGAAATGTTAAGGTTTGTATTATTTTAAAAGTAAATATTGTTTTGTTTATATATTTTTTCCAATTTTACGTTTTGCTTAATTAGGTTAAATAAATTCTTACACGTTTATTTTGTTAACAATTATATTGTTTATAGCAACACTTTTGATATTTATTTACTTATATTTTTTGCTGCTTAAAAGTCACATTGTTTTAGTTCTTTTTGTTGTTTTAATTAAATGAAATTATTTTATTTTGTTTCAAGATGTTTAAGAAAGCACCACACAAAAGTTGTTTGAATACTAAATGGCAGTGTTTTCAATCCGTAATACAATTGCTTTTCTCCTTGCGTACAAACAATATTATCGTTGTTGTTTTCTGTTTGTGCACTCACTCTTCTATTAAAAATAATTTTATCACTAGAATTTTCTCTCTTTTTAGCTTAACTAGAGCTTTTTGTATTTGTTTTTATGTCGTTTTTGGCGTATAACACTAATTTGTTGTTGTTCTTTTGTGTTGTTTTTTTGTCTGTTTTCGCTTCTTGCCAATGCAAGTTGTTAGTTTTTCAATTTTTATGTCTCCTTTATACCCTATTACGGCACACACACACGCGCGCACACATTCAAACATACACTTAAAATAAATGCATGACGTGATGTGGGTGTAAGGGGGTGTTTTTGTTGTTATTTATTTCATATTACCAGACTGTGAATGCATTCGCATGCCTAGAATAACTACAAACCACCTTCGTAGACGAAAAGCAACAACTAAATCCCTGTTGCGTATTTACAACAATAAAATAAAACGCTGCATATGACAGTTGAACGGCCTGTAAATAAGTCAAAGTTATTTGTTGTATGCTCATGTTTTTTTACATACATACATGCATGCATATGCCTGTACGTATGCATGTCTTCTTGTTGTTTTTGGTATTTTTGTTTTTAGCATGCATTTGTTTTAATCGTTTAGCAAATTTATACTTTGCCGGTTGTAATTTTCTTGTAATTTATTGCATTCTTTTATTCTTCTTAATTTAAAATGATTTTGCCTGTCTAGCCGTTATATGAGCAATATGTTAATGAAAATTTGTATTCTTACACGGGGCTACACAGTTTTATTTTTGTCCTACAACTGAACTGAATGTAAAATGATTTCTGATGATCAACTTGATTATTTTCTTTAATTATGTAACTATAGTTTTACTCTGGTCAAATAAAACAGTTCGGCAAAGAATTTTTTCTTAACCTATTCAAATATTGTTTTGTTTTAGGTTCATTCAGAGCTCTTTTATTTTTATGATGAAAGTGATTGCAAAAAAGGAATTTCTTTTCCCGGCAGCGCGGAGAATTGTCACAGCACAGTTAGCCAGTATTTATTGAAAATATATTATAAAATTTCTTTAAATACTTAATATATTTCTTACTTATTTCATTTTATAACATACTTAAAGGCTGTTAAAAGCAAAACAAAATGTATAATTAATGCTAAAGTCTAATATAGAAAAAGAAAATGTCTGAATAAAACAAATTTGCGTCACAATATTTTTGCCCTCTAAAAAAACGAGTGCAATGCCAGTAGTAAAACTTCGTTTTTGTGTATTATGTATGTGTGTGTATGAAAACTTTCACTTTTGTTAGAGGTCAAGTATTACGACTACCGAAAGCTCATCCCAATAATCTGTTCATTCATAGAATATTTGTATAGATTTTGTGTGTGTGTGTATGTGTGCGTTTGTGTTTGTTAACTATTGCAATTTTCCACACGATACCCACATGTAAATAACATATACAAACAACCGTCATACTCTCCAAGCACATAATTTTATTGCCTACTCAATGAGGAGCTTTATTTGTATGGGATAATATTTTCACTCCTGTGTGCGTGACTTTTTGAACGTAACACCACATTGTGTTTACTTTATGTGTCTTCTCTTAAGCCAACTGTCAACTGACCTTCCCAATCTTTTTTATCAAACACAAACAAAATATAAAAAAAAATTTTATTTATAATAAAATAAACAAATTTGTCTCAAAAGTATAACGACACGACATGTAAATAAATAATGCACTGAAAACTGTATTTTAATGTCTATGTGGTAGCCAAAGTTCGGCAAAAACTCGAGCACAATCGACCGGTCGTCAAGTCATAGTACAGAGAAACGTCATTAAGTGCAGACATACAGCAGCTGGAATAGGCAGTGCCGTACTATGAGGAAGAGACATAAGAGCACTTTGTTCACTGAACTTCATTGTAGAAAACATGTGGTATAACCCAAATTAAATACTAATACGAGGGATTTACGCCTTAGAATTTAGTACAGGATAGTTCCTAAATAATCGCACCGGAGGGAGCACTAATATTTCAATGTGTTAATTGATATAACCTACCGTATACAACCATATTTATAGAAAGGAGAAAGTTATATAAAAATCAACAGGGAGAAGGGGAGAAGAACAACATAAAAGAAAAAGACATGTGTGATAACCATCACTTATCCTTATCTATATATGAACTTTTGATTTATTAAGAATCAAAGAGTAAGTTTTATAAAATAAAAACTGAGGGACACTCATGGCTGACAGCATTTTTTATGCCTTTTCTTTTGTCTAGCAAAAAAAAAAATAATAAATTAGGCCACATAAAAATTAGTTTTTTAAGTATGAAAATTGTAGATAGCGCTGGGTAAATATACATTATTTGAGTAGTATCAAAATATTGTACATTGCTTTGTTGTTTTACCCCTCTCAAGGTTTTTATCAATCATGTTGTTTGCCTTGTTGAAGTATTTTCGTATTATTCGCTGTATTTAATTTATATTTTATTTATTAATTGTATTTTTTGTTGTTTAGCTGAGTACGTGAACAATTTTCTACTAGCAGCGACGTGCACTATGCTGGTATATATTATCTATATGTATTAGCAAAATAAAAGCAAAAATTGGGGATGATACACAAGAGGAGTGATTGTATGTATTTGGAAAGTGGCAATAAAAATTCATCAATTTATATTTTTTTAAATGTGCATAAGTATGTATTCTTCGTATCTACATATTTATATGTATGTTGAATGCAAAATTACTCTTTTTAAGAGATTTCATAAAGAAATATACTAACATGCATAAATATGCATGCATGTGTGTCAAGTAACTATAATTTCACCACAAAACACATCTATTGTGATTTAAAAGTTTGTCATACTGATTTTTAAAATGGCAGGACTGACCATTTCGTTCAAATTGCAATAGTGGTCCTTTTGCTGCCAGGGCTGGTACTGACTGCAGCCTCAATTTCATATACTGTCAAGTAACTATAATTTCACCACAAAACACATCTATTGTGATTTAAAAGTTTGCCGTACTGATTTTTAGCATGGCAGGACTGACCACTTCGTTTAAATTGCAATAGTGGTCCTTTTGCTGCCAGGGCTGGTACTGACTGCAGCCTCAATTTCATGTTTTGTCTTCATTTTTACGCGGATAAACAGTTTTGTTTACACACATACGAAATTATTTATTTTTCAATTTACAATAGACAAAAATATAATCAAAATTAATTAGAAAGTGTGAAAAATAAACAATTTATAATATGGTGCGAATAAACGAATGTCTAAACATTATTATTATTTTTTTTTTGCAGTTGATGAAAATATTATCAACTTATTCCCCTTTACTATGAATGGCGCTGCCAACGTCACGTCAAGGGGACAGCAAAATATTGCTGCAACAATTGGCTGCTATTAATATTCTCTATAGGGAATAGTTAAAAATTGTAAATTATAATGAATTATTGCTCACACCGGGTAGACGTATGACATTTTTTTACTGTTGAGTTACCTCAATGTGTACATAATTATTTATAAAAGGGGGCGCGGCAATATTATATACATACATATGCAAGATTATTTTTCGTGGTGCACTTTAAGTGTTTTATTTTCCACAAATATTGATGAAATGTATATATATTTTAAAAAGTATTTTTATGTAGATATGCACACCCTTTTTATTTAACGCCTTTAATTTCGGTGTAATTTTTAATTGATATTCTCTTGAGAATATTACGATCCTATAAAGCTTTTTTTAACACAACTTTAACGAGAATGTGAAATTTTGAACTCAGTGCTACAATTTAACAGTAAAAGTATTCTGGTATTTGATAAAGTAGACGATTAAGTAACAATACAAAAAAGAAAATTATTGAAAAACTTACAATAAACAATAATTTATTTCTATTATGAAATGAGTGCAAGTAATATATATATAATTTTTATTTTTAAACAGAATATAACTTCTACTTGTTGCGTTTAATGGCGATAACAAATATGTACAATTATATTATGTATATAATAATAAACTCAAAATGTATACGAGTATAAGTAAAGCCATAATTTCAAACATAGATTGCGGTCTACATACAGTGACGGTGAAAATGTATGGCACTGAAATCGTTAATTTTGAAAACCAGAGTATTTTCGCGTAATAATAGCTTTTGAACAAGCTGTTCACTTAAAAACAATTTACATAATATCTTGGCCTAATCGCGAGCTGGGAGATGATTACCTGAAGGTAACAATTGTAAACAGTGCAAAGTCGGTGAAACTTTCTAATAAATATTTATTAATCATCATTTTATTTCATTGTACCTTGTGGCGTCTTCGACTACACCATACACAAGATGATATTATTATATATAAAAAGTTGCACAATTATATTGCACATGGTGGGCCGCTTAGAGTAAAAAATACGCAGATAACCATAACATTTTATATAAACAATAACTAATTGTGTTTGTTTTTACATTAAAAATGTTTCTGCAAGACTTGTCGCCGGCATACCTTCCGTGGAAAATATTTTAACCAGTACTGCAAATGCAAAGATCATGAGAGAATAAATATTTTCGTTTATATAAAATAATGTTCTCTGTATTTAAAAAAACATTCCAACATTTATATACATACGTACACAAGTACATGCAAATGATATACAAGCGATCTAAAGTAGATAACGAAGTATTTCTATGCGAATATAATATTTAATATTTAAATTTGTTTCACTCAAGTTTCGTTTTAATTTTTTATCCAAACAATTTATGTTATAACAAGTGAAAAATTTATTATATTTAATTAATTTAACTGTTTGTCTAATGAATTTCACGCGATGATTTCATCACAAGCAGTAATCAATTTGGAATTCTGTACAAAATACACGGAGGGAAATAGTTTTAAGTTGCCATACTATGCGCAAGTCAACTTGAATACTTGAATACATAGAAATCTATTCCTTTTTAATAGTATTTTATTCGTTATAAACTACTTTATCTAAGTTTACAATCAATACATATTATAGACCTGTTATTAGGTAAGCATTTTTATATTATTTATGAAAAATATCGTTTTTATATTCACTTTCCAAAAAAGTATGTTTATTTTACCAGATTTTATCTTGTCTTAAAGGGTGCCAAGTTCCATTATGATATATTCACCCCTACAAATAATGGATCACTGTCCCATATAAGTAGACAGTTATTTGCAAGGCTACCAGACAATATTTTTGAAAATTTTTTATTTGTTCTGTAGTCGACAAATCGACAACTTGTCAGCAGCTGAACTTTGATTTTTGCTTAAGTTATGTAAATAAAAACCCAAATATTTCCCAAAAAATAACAGTTTGTAATATCATCCCATAAAAACACGAAAATTATTTACGTGGTATATGATTATTAAGCATTAATTAATTAAAAGTAATTGACATTGCAATTTGTTTTGTTTTCCATGAAAAGCATTGCGCAAATAACTGCAAAAACAACTGTAAGCTTATATGACAGAAATATATGTATATGAAAACAAAAGAATGTTGCAAAACCGCTGAAGAGGCATTTCACGTTTCAGCATTATATAAAAAACAAAAATTTTAATATTTAAATATGGGCAGTTCAAGTTTCTTGTTGTTTTAAAAGTCAAGTTTTTTATATTTAATATTTATCTATATTTCTTATTTACCAGATATATACGCATACATGTAAGCCATTGATGTTAAATAAGCCACTATCATTTAAGGTTATTGACTGTTTCCCACAATGGCGCCTAAAAACCGACTCAGCTTCTTGATATATTAAGACTGCCTATTACACATACATACACATTTAAATGTGTGAATAATAGAAATACTGTAGTAAGAGCTGTAAGGAATTTTTAATGCGCATGAGTTGTTTAGATTTTAAAAAAGCTGTTATATATAATACAAGGTATTAACTTTTTGTTTAATGCGACAAAAGAAAGCCTACTTTTAGGGTATTTGTAAATATTTTTTTCTCTTTTTTTTTCCTAATTGTTTCGTAAATTATTCGTGTGGACTTCAAGGTCTTTTCATTAATACGATGTGAAGGATTTTGTTTTTCAGCTTTTCTTTTGTTATTCGTGTTGTTGTTATTATTAACATATTTTATGATTTCCTGAGGAAGAATAACAGCTTATTGCTGATATCACGTTTGACATTTGTTAGGTAATTTTTGTTTTCTATATGTATGAGTATTTTTTACTATTTTTTAACTTAACAATCAGCGTTGCCATTTTGTCTTACAAAAAAGGGTAAACTAGGATCGGGAAACATCCCGCACTGCATTACAGCGGAACCATGAAAAGGAGCGGATAGTGGTGAGATTAAAGATGTTGAAAGTTGAGAAGAGAGGCTTGTTAGTCACCTTTTGTTTATTATTTTTATTCGTCGACGAATTTTCCCTACCAAACTGAAAAATATATACGGAGCATCTTTTTCTTTTTTCTTTTGAGAGAGAGTGGAAGTTATTCTAATAGTATTTAGTGGGTTTCAACTGGTAACAACAAACAATGAAAACATTAGTTTCATTTATTGTGTAAGATTTTCGAACTGACATTGAATTTCCTATTGTTTTATTCTATTTATTTATTTTTTTTTAAGAAGAATATTCATTGAATTACAAATTAAAATTTGGCTGTTTTGTTTAATTGTCGATAAAATGATACAATAAAATATGCAATATATTATATAGACAGATTTCTTTTCAAATTTATTTTTACCATTTTTTCACTAAAACTATTGTACATAAATGAATAAATTGAAATAAAAAAGTTATGCCAAAATTCGTATACAAAATAGTTCTTTTTTAAATTTTGGCTTGAGAAACGGATGCAGTAAACAGTGTTGCCAGAAACAAGGTTACCATGCTGGATAAAATATAACAGATATCACAGAAAAGTCATACCACGCAATTAAATCACACCGTTTCCAATAATATGCCTCTATCCCACCCGTCTTGTAGTGCATTCAAAAATAGCAATAACGAATTTTTTTTTTCAATTAGTAGTTTTAAAGGTTCTTGAGTTAGTTACATGGTTGGTTGATTTCATGTTTGATTGGCTTGGCAGTAAGCCAATTTAATGGAAAATGTTGGTTAATTTTTGCTCTTGAAATTTAAAAAAAAAAATTACTTCACATGTAGCCGGAAGTTTATGAGTACATAGTATACAAGACCATGAAATATTATTCTCTTTACTTATATTTGACCAGACATGCTGTACAAAACTAAATAAACATTCAAAAAAGGAAGCAAAATATATAGGAAACATTAAAGAAGAAAGATAAAAATAACTAAACTGCAGCAAATACATATTCAATAAGCATTAACAAGGCAATAAGTAAGGTTAATTAACAATGAAAGCCAATTAGGCGCACAGAAATATATTTTAAAAAATTTAGTATATGTGTAGGCTTTTAAAAATATGTGCATGTATGTAGCAAAGTTTTAGGTGATCAAAAATTGAACATGACGATTAGATAACATAAAACCAGGAGAAACTTTAAAAGATTAGCAATTAATGAAGTTACGAATCAAAGAAAATAAATAACTGAATGAAGTTAATATCGTTGTCTGATTCACAACAAAGTGTTGTGTGTATTGCATAAAACATTTTTTGTTGTATGAGAGAAATTTGATTGACATGTTTGCTGATTTAATACCCTACTATATTTTAATAATCCCTTGCCGTCCAGTATTACGAACGAGGTAACATAGCAAACGGGTGGCACCCTTTCCCAGTTGATGTACTGTTTCGTAACTTGGCAAATGCAAATAATCTAAATACACTGGAAGTGTATAAAAAAGAGATCAGCTTAGCTTGATTACCAACAATTTAATGCAGCTCTGCCAGCATTATTGATTTTACTAGGATACACAAAATTTTTTCTTGGATTGGGATCAATATGGGGGCACAATTTGAAGATGATACCAGCAACTCCAGCTTCCCTTTAAATATTAAAGTTTGGGGATTTTATATACATGCGTACAGTAAATAAATGAAAAACACAAGGCATGAACGCAAATTACTCATTTTATTCTTGACACACGCAAAATGCTAAAAATGCTGGCTTTTGGAAGCTTTAATTTGCATAAAAAACTGTACAAGTTAAAAAATTGTATGCATGATAGAAACATGATTATATGTATGTGTGAACATATCGTCACTCAAAATCCACAAGGCCTTAACTGACCCTATATTCGAAATAGATGTTAGAATCAATCAAAATGTCTACTTCAAACTTTTCATTCGCAAAGACCTGTTGGTTTTTTTTTTTTTTGGTGTCCATACGCACATCGAAGAAGTTGAAATTAAAGTTGATTTTTTTCATCATTTTCGATTTTCTTGTTGTCTGTTGTTCTCTCATAAAAATAGCCATGTATTTATATGTACGTAGACACATTATTTTTGTACATACATACGCACACATTTTGATATAAAAAATAGTAGAAAACACGAGCGCAAAAATTTTTTTATGAGTTAAACGTGTCATTTCACCGTAGCGTAAGTAAGACTTTTTATAAGTTTCAATATCACATCATTGAACAGTCGTAGCGAATAAATTTAGCTACAACAAATTGATGTGAGTGAACCCATTAAAAGTCATGAAATAAGATTTTGACGTGCAAAGATTCCGTCATTCTGGTTAAAAAATTGTCTTGTATTAGAGTTCTTAAGCTAAAAACATATAAAAATTTTGCGAAATTCGATTAACCCGTTGAGGAGGTACGACATGTTTACAATTTGATGAAATTTTTATATAAAACCAGATATATGACAGCTGTCAGCATTATGACGAGTGGATGACATGAACAAAAACTTACCGCGACATTCAATTCTAGAGTCTAAAGTGCGACATTTCATGTGGAATGATGTAAAGTTATATTTTGTTAGTACATGATCAGTGCAGTGCCTCCGTCAGTGGGAGTGGGCGACAGCAATTCGACACCATATTCACCACTGAGTGCAGAGTCGAACTCGGGTTCTAAGGCATCGCGGTCTTGTGTTGCTGGTAAACATTTTTCACAAATTCGAACAGAGTACATGTCTTAACATGCCGACAAAATATTTTGTTTTATTTTTTAGAAAACAAAACATGCAACTTGGCAAAACTGATAAGAAATTTTAGTGCCTGACATTTGTAAATTCTATATGGGATACGAAAAAAATATATATAAAAATTTAATGTTTAAACAGAATAACTCCGCAACTTCTAGCTCTCTCATACTTTTAATTGTTTATTACCATTTTTTTTTTTTTGTTCTTATGGTTTTGTCAACAATATGTATGCAATTACATTTCAATGTGGAGGTTGAGCGAAAGAGTCACGAATAGTGATATCATAAGAAAAGACGATTAATATATATTCTCGAAACTTTTTTGGCGCATCGCTAGCAACTTCTAAGAACCATGTAATTGAAAGCAAATATTTTCTAATTCCCTTTTGATCTTGCCTAAAACAATTGCAGTCCAAAAGTTTATACACAGACAAACCGGTTTGTTTGTTTCATGTTTTGTGTGTGTATTGCAAAAAGTAGAAAAGAGAACCGAAAAAATGTAGAGTACATTGAGCCATGAGCTACACACTCTACATTTCGTCCTTCACTATAAACTTCATCCATTTGCCTTTCAATTTCGCATTTGTAAAAATTGCAGATGCAACTCTGGATGATCAAACAGATCATATGGCTGGCAAACGTCATATGAAATATGCATCAATTGAAATGCGAATATTAACGCATTTTTGTGATTGTATTGAGCACTGCTATTTAAATTTATTCGCCTCAGTTGCATTAGCAAAAATTAATTCCTTAAAAATGCAGCTCAAAAAACGGTGTACCCAATCAGCTGCCACTGAATGTATATGATACTATATTTTAATCTGACCTTCCTATACACTAAACTAGTCTCGCTTTTATTAAACAACACGACGATAAACAAAAATTCACATTTTAAGTCACTTTCAAAAGATATAAAAAAAGTAAAGTTCGTTGTTCGTTCGCCACGCACGAGTCTAATAATGAGCATGGTGACAGTGGAGACTATATCAGACATTATTAATTTGCTTTTATAAAAATTTAAAAAGAGAAATAGAAATAATATTATAAATAACAACGTTTATTTTATAGGTTGTTGTTTCTTTTTTAGAGGGGGATAATTTTATATTGAAAAATTGGATTTATTTAACGTTTACGCATGATTTTCACCACTCTTGTGCCAACGCATTGTTATTGTTTAAGAATTAACCAGTAACCTTTTTATTGGCATAATATTATGTTCCCGATATGCAAATACAAAAACACAAGTTTCTATTCACAAATAAAAATTATTTGCGTGCAAATAACTCACAGTTTATAAACCACTCTGGACACAGAACATTCTTATTGTTTTGGAGTAGGGGAATATAGCATATGGCAGCACTGTTAATGAAAAACGTATACGAAATTACTTTTCAAATTGCAAAAATTAATATATTATATATCATCATTCGCAATGCAATACAATTAATTCAAAAAAATCACTTAAATGCTACAAAAATATCTTGAAAATATATTCAATATTTTTATTGTATATGAATTAAGACAGCGATTTACTTTTGCTGGTAAGAGGTGTGCCAAATCGATGGAAAAACTAAACCTTTAAACGAGTGGCAACACAAGTAAAAAGTAATGAATTACACCATCATATGGATGCGATGATGCCAAATTAATGTTGTACGCCTTAAAAAATTGCACCCGGTATTTTTTTATATTTATTTTATATGAATGTTTTGTATTTCATCTGCTTCTATTTTATTTCCAGTTTTTTTATTACGCTCATATAAATTTTATTCATATATATTTTATACTTCTTTGGAAATAGTTAATTTTTAATTGCCTACAACTGGGTTTTGCAGGTAAAATAGACTTTTTCAACACGCATTTAAGATACCTTTTACCAGTGTGTTTATGTATTATTATATAAATAAAAAAAAAAACAGCTTTTAACGCTAAGCAAGTGTGGAAATGTTAAATTTTATTGTTAGATTTAATTTCTTTTGTTTAGTGCTTTCGTTTAAGTTTATAATCATTTAGCCAAATTGGAGACATTCCAGACACACGTTATTATTTATTTAGTCTAATTCAATGTTAACACATATAAAATTACTAACATCAAATTTTAATAATTTTTAATAGTCTTATTTTCTTCATGATGTTCGCTCAAATACAGATCTATTTCGGCATAAAAACACTTATATTTTAGTTGGTTGAATTTGTAATAACAAATAAAACCCTTTAACTGCTTTACGAACAATAGCCACCAAAAAGAGTAAATATTTTTATTTATTATAAAATTTTCGTACAACCAAGTCGATAAGCCTTTTGATTCGAAAGAATTTTGCCGTTTCCCTTCAAATCAAAATCTTATTTGCTTTGTTTGTATATAGTGGCTGTAACATGGGAATTCGTCCTATATATTGAAATTTATAAATTGTGCTCTGCACACATTTGGCAATTCTATATTGCGGCTTGTCATATATGTATATTATATGTATTTGTGTACAGACTAAAGAAAATCGATATATACGAGCACAGATTTTTAAGATTGAATGAAAATGTACTCAGACCAGGCGTATGCTGCCCTAGTTTTTATTTGTTTTCCGATTAAGCAAAGAGAAGAACAATTAATTCTGATTAAAATCAAATTAACATTAATTAAATATTTTAAACAACATACTTTACAAGTGACTCGTGACAAATTCAATTCAATTATGTATGTAGATTTATTTGATTTTTATGCAAACCGCATGCCAAACATAGATTTTTGTCTAATTTGGCGAACTGCTTGTGTAGACGATTTGACTACTAAAACGTGCTCTTACAGAGTTCGACGTATTCATATTCAGAATTAGCCAGTTTGCAATAGGTTAAACACAACAATCAAAGTTTGTCTTTAATCTTGCAATTTATCGAATTTAAAGGCGAAAAATGCCCGACATGATAATGGTGACATTACTGAGAAGATAACATCCCAAGCAAGAAAAAAACTTGGTGGCACTGCTGCTATATTAAATTTTTTGTCTGACGTTGCCATACATCTTTATATTTTTTTTTTTCAAAAGGGTAACTAACCGTCTTCGAATATGTAGTAAATATGTTCTTAAGATATGCGAGCGACATAGAAAATTTTAAAGTATCAACATTTTATTATATATAACAAAATTATTACGAATAATTTTTCATGGGGTGTTGAACCCCTCAAAAATTTAATCAAGTGAACACAATAACCTTGAACTCGGCATTTGTTTCTAACATATGTATCCATGTACATACATATATGAATAAATTTGTATAAACGCATGTAAAAAAAACATTTCGTTAAAGTCACAAGAAGTTGACAAAAAGTCGCTTGTGCACATGTAGACGGCTGGATATATGAAATCAAATACATACAAAAACGAACACGAGTTTATTCGCAAAAAAGGGGGCCGTAAGTGATTAAAAATATATGTATGTACATATTCTAAAGTATAAAAATATCGTATTATAGCAAAAAAATTTTAAATCCATACACACATATGTACATACATATTTGTGTGCATATACACTTTTTTTTTAAAATTGATCACGAAACATGTTTATATTTTCAAGGATAGCAACTTGTTAGAAATTAAATTTTTGATATTTCTAAAACACCCTATAGAAAAGCGGAGAGTTTCATCTCATTGATACAAAGACATGCAACGGTTGAAGATATTTACGGACATACCAGCTAATACGGCCGATACTGTTTCATAGACGATTGTGTTTAATTTGTATATGTATATTAAACACAATCTAGAATCTTCTAACGACGATCTGAAGAGTACCAACAACGAAAAATTCAATACATTAAAATTAAGAGTAAAATCGTCTAGTTCTTAGATTTTTAATTTTTGCTTTTGAACAGCGAAGTACAACGGTTTCAAGTTTTTCACAACACAACTTTTGTATACGAAAAGAAATAAATAATTAAGCGCGTATAATACCTCCTCTATTGTATTAAATTTTATTTAGCTAGTTAGTAGACCAAAATTAACTCATTTAATCGTTAACCAACTCTAAACTAATCGAACAGTTAAACGAGTAGTAATAATCGGTTAAACCATTGAACACCCTACACGTATCAATGACATTATATTGTTAAAAAGTACGTTACAAAGATTTTCATATAGCATTTCTAAACGACTTGCTGTTTGTTTTGTTTGCTCACAAGGTTAAATAACAAAAGCGATATAACACATACAAACATGCATGCGCATGCATGTACATATGTTGTAGGTATGCCTGTATTTTATTTTAATTTAAAACAAATGCACAAAATAAAACAATTTGATATAAGAACTGAAAACTCATTATGCCATTAAAATGCATTGACAAACTTTTTAGGACCCCAATTTTTTGAAAAGCGGAAGGAAGTAAAAGAATTGCATACTCACATATTTTATTTTATTTATTTTTTTCATTAAACATGTCAATTTTTCTACTTTGAAAACAATTAAAGAAATTGTAATTACAACAACATTTGTATTTGCGAACATTATGAATTAATGCATACCTTTTAATTAGTGCTGCAATAGTGTACGAACAAAAGCATATGTACATATGTATGTAGGTTTGTATATAAATACGTATGTGTACACATATACCCATGCATGTAAATGCCTCAAACAACTTTTAAAGCATGTATGTAGTTGTGTTTAGTTTGTAAAAAAAAAATTGAAATTAATGATGCGGAAATCATCACAAGAATTGTAACAACAACAACTAAAATGGCAAGGTAATATCGACTGCAAATAACAAACACCCACACAATCTGGCAACAATAATAAAATTAAATATATAAAAAAGACTTGATGTTGGCACATGCTAATCAACAAGTTGTGTACATTTCTTTCTCACACGTATTGTTACAAAGAGTTTGGTGTACATACTTTCAATTTGTTTGAATGTATGTAAATATTACATATAAGTGCACATTGTTTTGCTTTTTGCACTTATGCCAACAAATACCGGTTTCGATTAAATTAAAAGCAGAGTTGGTTTTAGAGGAAATTTTACGTTCATCCCTATCATGAATGCTTTCTCCCTTGAAGTTTCTCCCCTTTCTCGAAATTTGCTCTCATGAAAAATTCTCAGTGGATAATTTCATGCTCAAACATTTTCCCCAATATGACAACCTGCATAATTTTTTCGTTAAGAATGATTAATTATTCAAAGGAAATAACTTTCGTGATGCATTTTTGATATTGCAAAATTTTGTGGTCACTGTCAATACACATTTCATATGAAAGGGATAATTCAATTTTCCCTTCCCCTGTACACCCTCCTCATACAAACAAACACACATTGTATGCGTACATAAAGATACATATAAATATATTCCATTGTTAATTGAAAATTAATTTAAAGTACATTGAATAAATTAAAAATATATAAAAATTATGACTCATTTTCATGTTCAGACATGCATACAGGCAGCTACATATCGTCACTGAAAATGCAGTACGCCTTATCCAATATTTTAAAAGCTTTACAAAAATGTATATACAAAAAGCTTGTATATATATGTATGTATATATATATATATATATATATATATATATATATATATTTATATATATATATATATATATATATATATATGTATATATATATATATATATATATATATATGTATATATATATATATATATATATATATATGTATATATATATATATATATATATGTATATATATATATATATATATATATATATATATACATATATTTAGAAAGCATACAAAATATTGCAATATCAGTAAATATCATCAACAAATTCATATGAATATTATATTATACTACGTTAATTTCTGCAAAGTACCTCCACTCCCAAACGATCAAGCTGGATCCGCACCCGGTTATGTACAACTGTATATAAGTACACACATATATATGTATGTATGTGTGCATGTATTCAAAGTTCAATAATACAAAATCAAAAGACAAATTAGCGAAATTATTTCTTCATTTTCGATTGCTTTAATTGCAAAATTTATCCCGTTATCAGCTTTGCGGTTCAAAACCAAAAGAGGAGATAAAGTTGGTTGCTTTTCACGTCATTGTCTGACTGCCCTGTGATTTTGTACTGTACAGGATTTGAAAGCGCTTAAAAATAATGTATTCTTTGTTTTCAAATTTTGTTGAACACCATAGATCAATATTATCACTTTCAAATATTATTATCAAAATTATTTCAGAAATAATTCTCTAATCGGCGGAGATGTGTACTTTTTACATTTTGCATAAATATCTCATGTTGATTATGAAGTCAGCTGATAATTTTTCATTTGTAATGATCAGAAATAAGCTTTCAACTATTATGAATTACAAATTAGTTTATATTCGAATTGTGACAAAAAAAAAAAAAAAACAAATTCTCTCGTCTCATCATATTGAAACCTGAATGCGAAATAAATCTGACTAAAGCTTTGATTCTGCAAAGCAACCATCAGCTGATTTTATGGAACCTTTATTTTATATTTAGGAAATCGGCAGAGCACAATTTTACTTGTAAATACAGATAAAATTAAAACGTTGATTGCTTCTATATACACATAAATCCAGTTATGACCTTTGATTTGTTGTGTTATATCCCTCTCACTAAATAATATTTTGTTTTTATGAAATATTTAATTTTATTATTGTGTATTATAAATAATTAATCAATGCGTTGTTTTGAAACAAATTTGCACATGGCTCAACAATTTAAGGTCGTTCGTATTAAATAGCAGTCAGTATTAATCTGAATAAACAATAAGAAACGATAAAATATCATTCTCACGCCATTCAATTACAACAACAACTTGTCTAAATACAGGGCGGCCCAATATAAAATTTTTTATTGTGTTTTTATATCTTTTCAATATTTTGTTCAAGAGAATGGGTAATTGAATAAACAGCTGATATATTTGATATGGCAACTCACATGCGATTTCACAATCGCCTGATGCGTTTTACACGACATCTACGTTTTTGCAAAATGTTTTGGATAGAGTACGAATTTGTGGAGGAGACAATGACCACAGATGATGATATATGTATATGTAATTTTATATTTAGTTTATAATTAATGTAAAAATATTCTAAATTATTTGATATACAGCGGTTGTGTCTTAAATAAAAAACTTTAAACCGTTCGGTCATTTTGAGTTTCCCTGTATATACAGAAAGTCATATATAATTATGAAAAATATACATATATTCTTGCTTCTGTCAATGTGCCATTCATACTTGCAAAAACAATAACAAGTTATAATTAATAAATAAAATAATTTTATTGTGATATTAATTGCTTTGTTTGTTTTACATGGTTTTATGGTTTGTTATTTATTTTTAGCAAATAAATATTTAAATTTATGAAAAACACAATATTTCATGTCTATTATTATTTTGTAAAAAACAAATAAGAGTAGCTCTTACGATAGCCAAGCCCTCTTTTGTCAGGTATTTAACATGCAAAAACAATAACAAATTAACAGTTTCAAAACACTTATACGTCAGGGGATTCAAAGCTGCCAGACTTGTTGTAAATGTGTTACTATATAGCACAGCCTGCCTTTTATCGGCAGAATCTAGTTTGTAAAGATATTCATATCATACAATATTCATTAATTAATGACAAAAGCTAATAGTTAACGTTTATGAATAAATTTTTTTAGGTTTATATTATTCTGGTTTAGAAGTTCCATATTAATATTAGCTGATTATAAATGAATTATGTATTTAATTCCGGCCGATTAAAACAATATTTTGAATTTGGCTATATTTATAAACATATACTCTTTTGTTATTTGTCAAAACACATTTTAAAGCCATAATACTTTGATATAACAAAATACCCCAAAATTATCATATCCAAGAATATATACATTTTTCAGAACTATTTTCCATAAGAATACAAAAGAGGTATTTGTATTTTATGTATTTCAATTATAAGTATTTCAACTACTCCACACCCCTGATACAATGAATCACTTGTATTATTTGGCTAAACGTTGAATATTCCTGCGATACTTTATTTGAATATTTTACACAATCATCTTTACGTTGCAATTTATTGTTGAATTACATTAATTTTTTTTATTTTTTACATTTAAAAAAAATAGATTTACACTTGTTTATGATTAATGCAAATTGACTTGTTAACTGGACTTTGGGTTGCTTTAATAAAAACAAATTTTTATTAATCCTTTAGCAACTCAACTTCTAAAATTTTGTATGCTGAGCCAGAGTTATTAAAATGGTAACGTCCCAGTTGACAGCTCCAGTTATTGTTCACCTTTTAGTAGCAGTTATACGCATCAGCTGTTTGTTTATTTTACATCTGCCACTTAAAAATCTATTTTATGTAAACTTTCAACAACGTGAATTATGAGATGACTCGATTTTATTAAACAGCAATGAAAACGAAAATGTGTAAATTGATATTACAAATATATATTACAAACTTACATATACCGGAAAGTGGTGGTCAAAGGGTTAAACCAACCATTATATGCAGAATAAAATTATTAAGCAAAATTAATTTATATTAGGAATTATTGTTTAAATGAAAAAAGAAATATATCTGGTGTTAAAAGGGGTCAAGTAAAGTTTAATTAAATATTTGTAATTCATAAGAATTATTAATTCTATATTCAATTTAAATAAACAATGCAGAAAATACGATATTTAAAATGTTTAATTGCTTAAAGTAAAGCGCATATTTGAGTCATAATAATAAACAATACAAGTGAAATTAAAAAGTTTTTTAATGTCGCAAATCCCATTCATTGACAATGAAGTTAAAAGTCACTTTACGCACCCCACATATTATCTGCCTTATTCATTACAAATTAATTTGTTTTATAAAGGGTTTATAAAACAAAATTTTTATGGAAATTGGTTTTATATGACTTATAACTTAAACATGTTTTTTTTTTTCTTTATTATGAATATGGTCTATGAGTTGTAAGACGTTTTTTTTATTTTTGTTAGAGAAATATTATATATCGCTACTTTATTACAACAAAGAAACTGTTTTCTTATATTTGATACGTGTGTAGTCAGTAAAGCATTCACATGTAATATGTCTATAAAAGGTAAAGCACATCAGATTCGATTTGATTATGTGAAATCTTTTTTCAAATCATTTAACATATTTTGATTTTGCAAAAATTAACTTTTCATTATATACGATTTTTTTTTTCGCAGAACACTTCTTTTATAGAAACTCAGTGCATATTATTTCCATTTGATTCGTATATAAGAAAGAGGGAATATATTTGAAGGCGAATATTATTTGTGGCAGAAGTTTTGGGAAAGAGAAATAATTTTGAGGGCAAAGTTATTGACGATAGCAGGATTATGTATTAAGAAGTTCTTTTTTTCAAAATATATACAGTTTTTTTTTGTATCTATTCACACACACATAAAGAATAAATGACCAATTTTTAAACCAACTAAATGGTTATTCCATTATAAATTTAAAAATGCTAAAAGAATAGATACAAACATACATAAATATACATTCAAAAATTATATATGGATGTTATAAAATTGCTAATGATTAATGCGTAGTTCGGGACGCAATATATAAATGTATAAGAAAATTATAATTTATTTATGTGTTTATAAATACACAAACATATATAAGAATTTTCTTCATATATAATACCGCCTTATATGTACACAAGATTATTTTTATTTATTCCAAATATACACCACATTGCCAACAATGTTATGGTTACCCGTAGGATAAAAAAACCAGTGCTGTCAAACAAATCGCTAGCACTGAACTGGCAACCATCAGTACTTACGGTACAAGAGCAAAATAAAGTTGCCACAATTTAGTTTTTAAAAGAATAAAAACGGTGTACATGGATGGCAAATCCTTTATTACTTGCATAAAGATGGCCATACCAGCTTTGCATTTCAGTAATTTCCTAGAGATAAAAGTTTTATCATAAAACATGTCGTCTTTGTATTTTAAGAATTATTTTGTGTTATAAGGTTTCCATTAACATAACCGGTTATTCAGGGATAACAATTTCCCGCATCCAAAGTGGCATAGTCAGATTTTTAAATTGTACTAAATAACTTAATATAGTACCACGATTCAAAATAAATCAAAATAATTACAATTGTACCACTTCATTTACAAGTCAGTTATTAGTTTCGACTGTGTTTATTTGAAGAGCAGAGGAAAAGTTTGCTTTAAAAGCCGTGCATTGTTATGCAAATTAATGAAATATATTTGCTAAAAGCTCAAAATATATATACATACATATATGTATATATATTTATAATATATAAATATAAATATATATATGTATATATATATATATATATATATATATATATATAAAACTAATTTTTTACAAATATGATGATGGAATTTTTCGCATGGAATTATTTTATTTGCGGCCAAGAAGAGTGTAAAAATGAATGGAATAAGAAACCTGTAGTAAGTACTTTAAAATTTTATACAGCAATTTGTAAATTATCTTTATGATCAAGATTTTCTTAGTTGCACCACAAACTACAATGTAAGTATGCAAAGACGTCCTTATATTTATACATAGGTATACAGTAGAAGATCTATTTACGGATATTTATGAAAACCTAAGATATTTTTCATTTCTACTAGCCCTTTTAGAATTTCTTTTGGTGTTATTTTGTGGTGACATTTACAAATATGCCAAAACGTTGTGAAAACCGTCTAGACGGGCATAAAATTTGCCAGGCATTGCCATACAACGAAATATATTGAATTGGACCAGAGTTGCCACTAGTATATGCTATCATGTTTGCTTGCCATATAAAAAAAATTTCACATTGTGAACGAAGCTTCATGTACAAAATTTTCTTAACGTGTATGTATGTATGTGTATATATATATATGTTCATCTAAGTACATATATACATGCTTTCATAACAGCAAAGGTGTATTGAAAGCCCACAACTCAAGAAAAGATAGCGAATATTCAAAATTTATAATTATTTTTTTTAACACGAAAATGCGCAGTACATTATTTATTTTGTATAAAAACTCACAAACAACATATCACATGCATACATATGTATGTATATATATGTATGTATATTGTATAACTACTACTTTATTTTTATTTTATACTTTTTTTCTGGATTTTGTTGTATTTTTATTTCCGTTCTTGTTCTTCTTTTTTCTTGTTGTGCTAATTTTGTTGGTACCGGCAAAAAAAAATGCATAAAAAAGTAGAGGCAGAATTCAAGCAAAATGTTGAAATTTTAAAACAAAAAGAGTACAAAACTTAAGGCGTAATTTGGATACTTATAAAAAATAGTAAATTAATCAGGGTACATTTTTTGTATAAAGTTTTTTGTTTTATAAGAGTTGATAAACAAGTTAACAATATTATTTACGTTCTAAGAATGAACTGCTAACGCTTTGAAAGTTGATATATGTATGTACATAAAATACTTAAACTGATAACAAACACATAAACAAACAAACATACACACGAACTGTGCAAAGGACCTCTTAGCACCAGAAGCACAATGGTGCCACCCTCTTTTTAATCGTCATATTTTAATCAAGCTCTTTGAAACTTATTTTATTTTTAAGTTCATGAATTTTATTAATAGTTTTATAATATGCAGATTTATATCCTATTAAAATTCCAAGGAATGGAAAACATGTTAGAAATCCCTTAGGACATGCCAGATATGCAGGAAAATTTTCTATGCAATCTTTTTTTTTTTATTATTAGGTCTGTTTGTTTACTTTTCCAGCAGCTTCGTGATAGAGAATATAACCAAATTTACTCTCAATAGCTCTCAATTATAAAAATTAGGAAAAAAAAGTACGCGAACTGCATTTTGCAAGATTTTGCAGTTATCTTGCTGAACAGCTGATGAATAATTCTAATTCAAAAGAATGTTCATGTGTACTTATGTTCGTTCATATGTGTTAAAAATAAAGTTTTCAATAAATAAATAAATTTTTATAACTTCAATTCAAGTTCTTGTGGTTTCTAGTGCAAATACATAAATACATACATACATATATTGACCAAAATCCCAATTTGAAAACTTTTTGCAAAATATTTCACAAATAAAACTTTTTTGTATACTTTTTAGTTGGTAAGAAGAAGCAGTCAAAACATCTGTTCTATCTTGCAAAATTGTACTGAACAAAATTTTTCCAGTAAGATTTTGCAAGTTCTCAGTTATTCAAATGTAAATTTTCTCTCTTTCTCTCAATTTAAATAAATTTTCTTGCTGGAGAAAGTAAACGAACGACATCCAGTAACATTTTGCACAATTTGTTACAAAATATCACATAAACAAACAGACCTATTGTAAGTTAGCGGTGATAGTTGTTGGTGCCTAAACAATCAGATGGTTTTGTTGTGAGTCACCAACAACGCTATTTGAAACAAATTTTTCAAAGTTGCCAGATTACTGCAAGGTTTTTATTGTAAGTGAGTCGTTTGGATTGCACAGAGTAGTAAATCATGCCATTCAAATTGCAATAAATTGTTATGCTGTTTTTGTTTCCCATAGATTAAGAAGTTTATTTAAATTAACAAATATTCGTGACATGCTGTAAAAAAACGTGTCAAATAACGATTTCGTCAAGGTGGCAGCTTAAGCGGACTTAGTGTTAAGTAGGAGTATTACTGAAAGTTTGATACCAAGTTAACACCTTCGGGGAAAGTTTTCTATGGATGTATATTTGATGCTATTTAAGATTTTTATCAAGTTACGATATACATATGTATGTACATATAAGAGATTAAATGTTAAGCTTTAAGTAGTCTTGGCAATTGAGACACGCACGCATGGTACGTACATAAGTAAGCATATATGTATGTACATGGTAGATAAGTATATCTGTATGTATGTATGAGTCTAAAAGAATTCCTTAACATTTTCCGTGGTACAATTTAAATTCTTTTACTCAAAGGACATGGAAAGTTTTGAAATGATCAATCACTTTTTGAAAATGGAAAAACATAAACAAAGAAGTATGTACTTATGTGTGATATATTTGTTTGCTAGTAAGCACATGGGGCTTTATGCATTCTTTCATATTATTTTCATGCTTAATATAAACTATTTATTTATCTTTTCGGTGCTAAGCAAATTGTAAACAACTGATTAAGCTTACACACATTCACATACCTACATCTATGAATAATTATGGTTCTCAATAGATTTGTTTACATTAAAAATACTGAAAATACAACCGAAGGGGTAAATCTAAAACCCGATAGAAAAAAACAAATTATAATAATAATATGTAACACTGACCTAGAGTATGATAAGAATTATTGAGTTTAGAAAAATTCAGATTAAAGTGGTATGGTTTAGAAATGTTTCACAGTTTTTGAGGGCAAAACGTATTGTAACCAACAGACAAAATTTTGAAGATTTAAGAACAGTCTTATTTTTATTTGTATTAATTTAAGACTACATACATTCGTTGACATTTTGCTTTTCTTAACTTCTGATATGAAAGTTACCCATATTATATTCACAGTGTATTATAATTCTAAACAATGATATCAGATGTGATGATCTTGATAAAATAAAACTTTTGGTTGGGGTCCTTCAGTCTGGCAGTAATCATCAAAACAAAAACAAAATAACAAAGCAAACAAACAAACTAATAAAAAAAAAATAAAAAAACCAAAAAGAAAATGGAATATTCGAAATAATAGTCATCAGAGTTGGGAAATTTCGTACTAGACAGAAGTGAGTTGACTTTAGAAATTAATAAGAAGCTCTCATATTCTATTAAAAAAAATTTTACGCACGAAGAATGTTGATTAGAAAGAAGTACTGATTCGTTCTGTTAGTTGCGCAGTCATAAGAAATATTATAGTTCATACCTGGTAAAATTTAATTTTGCTACAATCGCCCGTTGATAAAAATTTAACCACTTAAGATTTTTAGTTAAAGTTCTTTCTTCATATTAGGTCTAGTAATAATTAACAAAGATAAAAAAAATGCTTCCCATGTTTCTTTTTATTCATTTCACACTCTCTCTTTCTACCCGCCAATAAAAACATGTTAAAATTTTTGTTTGCAAGTGCAAAAAAAAAAAACGAAAAAGAAGGATTTTGTGATTGCTATGCAAGCATATTTAAAAGTCTTATTAACATATTTAACTAAAAATAATTATATTGTGCATATCTACATAAAAATATCTTTTAAACCCTGTAAGTTTCGTTAATGTTGGTGAACGAGAAGATGTTCAAAATGTAACACAAAAATAGTATAACGTATTTATATATAAGAATAGCTTAAGGGACATACTTTGTACTATCGTCGACAGCACCCAGTCGAAAAGTGCTAACACATCCCAAAAATTTCAAGAGTTGGTTTTTTGTTTTCCGCAAAATTCGTAATTTTTTACTTTCGTATGGTAGCGCCTTAGTTCCTTTCCGGCCCAAAGTTATGGATAATGATGTGTATATATATATATGTTCATCTAAGTACATATATACATGCTTTCATAACAGCAAAGGTGTATTGAAAGCCCACAACTCAAGAAAAGATAGCGAATATTCAAAATTTATAATTATTTTTTTTAACACGAAAATGCGCAGTACATTATTTATTTTGTATAAAAACTCACAAACAACATATCACATGCATACATATGTATGTATATATATGTATGTATATTGTATAACTACTACTTTATTTTTATTTTATACTTTTTTTCTGGATTTTGTTGTATTTTTATTTCCGTTCTTGTTCTTCTTTTTTCTTGTTGTGCTAATTTTGTTGGTACCGGCAAAAAAAAATGCATAAAAAAGTAGAGGCAGAATTCAAGCAAAATGTTGAAATTTTAAAACAAAAAGAGTACAAAACTTAAGGCGTAATTTGGATACTTATAAAAAATAGTAAATTAATCAGGGTACATTTTTTGTATAAAGTTTTTTGTTTTATAAGAGTTGATAAACAAGTTAACAATATTATTTACGTTCTAAGAATGAACTGCTAACGCTTTGAAAGTTGATATATGTATGTACATAAAATACTTAAACTGATAACAAACACATAAACAAACAAACATACACACGAACTGTGCAAAGGACCTCTTAGCACCAGAAGCACAATGGTGCCACCCTCTTTTTAATCGTCATATTTTAATCAAGCTCTTTGAAACTTATTTTATTTTTAAGTTCATGAATTTTATTAATAGTTTTATAATATGCAGATTTATATCCTATTAAAATTCCAAGGAATGGAAAACATGTTAGAAATCCCTTAGGACATGCCAGATATGCAGGAAAATTTTCTATGCAATCTTTTTTTTTTTATTATTAGGTCTGTTTGTTTACTTTTCCAGCAGCTTCGTGATAGAGAATATAACCAAATTTACTCTCAATAGCTCTCAATTATAAAAATTAGGAAAAAAAAGTACGCGAACTGCATTTTGCAAGATTTTGCAGTTATCTTGCTGAACAGCTGATGAATAATTCTAATTCAAAAGAATGTTCATGTGTACTTATGTTCGTTCATATGTGTTAAAAATAAAGTTTTCAATAAATAAATAAATTTTTATAACTTCAATTCAAGTTCTTGTGGTTTCTAGTGCAAATACATAAATACATACATACATATATTGACCAAAATCCCAATTTGAAAACTTTTTGCAAAATATTTCACAAATAAAACTTTTTTGTATACTTTTTAGTTGGTAAGAAGAAGCAGTCAAAACATCTGTTCTATCTTGCAAAATTGTACTGAACAAAATTTTTCCAGTAAGATTTTGCAAGTTCTCAGTTATTCAAATGTAAATTTTCTCTCTTTCTCTCAATTTAAATAAATTTTCTTGCTGGAGAAAGTAAACGAACGACATCCAGTAACATTTTGCACAATTTGTTACAAAATATCACATAAACAAACAGACCTATTGTAAGTTAGCGGTGATAGTTGTTGGTGCCTAAACAATCAGATGGTTTTGTTGTGAGTCACCAACAACGCTATTTGAAACAAATTTTTCAAAGTTGCCAGATTACTGCAAGGTTTTTATTGTAAGTGAGTCGTTTGGATTGCACAGAGTAGTAAATCATGCCATTCAAATTGCAATAAATTGTTATGCTGTTTTTGTTTCCCATAGATTAAGAAGTTTATTTAAATTAACAAATATTCGTGACATGCTGTAAAAAAACGTGTCAAATAACGATTTCGTCAAGGTGGCAGCTTAAGCGGACTTAGTGTTAAGTAGGAGTATTACTGAAAGTTTGATACCAAGTTAACACCTTCGGGGAAAGTTTTCTATGGATGTATATTTGATGCTATTTAAGATTTTTATCAAGTTACGATATACATATGTATGTACATATAAGAGATTAAATGTTAAGCTTTAAGTAGTCTTGGCAATTGAGACACGCACGCATGGTACGTACATAAGTAAGCATATATGTATGTACATGGTAGATAAGTATATCTGTATGTATGTATGAGTCTAAAAGAATTCCTTAACATTTTCCGTGGTACAATTTAAATTCTTTTACTCAAAGGACATGGAAAGTTTTGAAATGATCAATCACTTTTTGAAAATGGAAAAACATAAACAAAGAAGTATGTACTTATGTGTGATATATTTGTTTGCTAGTAAGCACATGGGGCTTTATGCATTCTTTCATATTATTTTCATGCTTAATATAAACTATTTATTTATCTTTTCGGTGCTAAGCAAATTGTAAACAACTGATTAAGCTTACACACATTCACATACCTACATCTATGAATAATTATGGTTCTCAATAGATTTGTTTACATTAAAAATACTGAAAATACAACCGAAGGGGTAAATCTAAAACCCGATAGAAAAAAACAAATTATAATAATAATATGTAACACTGACCTAGAGTATGATAAGAATTATTGAGTTTAGAAAAATTCAGATTAAAGTGGTATGGTTTAGAAATGTTTCACAGTTTTTGAGGGCAAAACGTATTGTAACCAACAGACAAAATTTTGAAGATTTAAGAACAGTCTTATTTTTATTTGTATTAATTTAAGACTACATACATTCGTTGACATTTTGCTTTTCTTAACTTCTGATATGAAAGTTACCCATATTATATTCACAGTGTATTATAATTCTAAACAATGATATCAGATGTGATGATCTTGATAAAATAAAACTTTTGGTTGGGGTCCTTCAGTCTGGCAGTAATCATCAAAACAAAAACAAAATAACAAAGCAAACAAACAAACTAATAAAAAAAAAATAAAAAAACCAAAAAGAAAATGGAATATTCGAAATAATAGTCATCAGAGTTGGGAAATTTCGTACTAGACAGAAGTGAGTTGACTTTAGAAATTAATAAGAAGCTCTCATATTCTATTAAAAAAAATTTTACGCACGAAGAATGTTGATTAGAAAGAAGTACTGATTCGTTCTGTTAGTTGCGCAGTCATAAGAAATATTATAGTTCATACCTGGTAAAATTTAATTTTGCTACAATCGCCCGTTGATAAAAATTTAACCACTTAAGATTTTTAGTTAAAGTTCTTTCTTCATATTAGGTCTAGTAATAATTAACAAAGATAAAAAAAATGCTTCCCATGTTTCTTTTTATTCATTTCACACTCTCTCTTTCTACCCGCCAATAAAAACATGTTAAAATTTTTGTTTGCAAGTGCAAAAAAAAAAAACGAAAAAGAAGGATTTTGTGATTGCTATGCAAGCATATTTAAAAGTCTTATTAACATATTTAACTAAAAATAATTATATTGTGCATATCTACATAAAAATATCTTTTAAACCCTGTAAGTTTCGTTAATGTTGGTGAACGAGAAGATGTTCAAAATGTAACACAAAAATAGTATAACGTATTTATATATAAGAATAGCTTAAGGGACATACTTTGTACTATCGTCGACAGCACCCAGTCGAAAAGTGCTAACACATCCCAAAAATTTCAAGAGTTGGTTTTTTGTTTTCCGCAAAATTCGTAATTTTTTACTTTCGTATGGTAGCGCCTTAGTTCCTTTCCGGCCCAAAGTTATGGATAATGATGTGTATATATATATATGTTCATCTAAGTACATATATACATGCTTTCATAACAGCAAAGGTGTATTGAAAGCCCACAACTCAAGAAAAGATAGCGAATATTCAAAATTTATAATTATTTTTTTTAACACGAAAATGCGCAGTACATTATTTATTTTGTATAAAAACTCACAAACAACATATCACATGCATACATATGTATGTATATATATGTATGTATATTGTATAACTACTACTTTATTTTTATTTTATACTTTTTTTCTGGATTTTGTTGTATTTTTATTTCCGTTCTTGTTCTTCTTTTTTCTTGTTGTGCTAATTTTGTTGGTACCGGCAAAAAAAAATGCATAAAAAAGTAGAGGCAGAATTCAAGCAAAATGTTGAAATTTTAAAACAAAAAGAGTACAAAACTTAAGGCGTAATTTGGATACTTATAAAAAATAGTAAATTAATCAGGGTACATTTTTTGTATAAAGTTTTTTGTTTTATAAGAGTTGATAAACAAGTTAACAATATTATTTACGTTCTAAGAATGAACTGCTAACGCTTTGAAAGTTGATATATGTATGTACATAAAATACTTAAACTGATAACAAACACATAAACAAACAAACATACACACGAACTGTGCAAAGGACCTCTTAGCACCAGAAGCACAATGGTGCCACCCTCTTTTTAATCGTCATATTTTAATCAAGCTCTTTGAAACTTATTTTATTTTTAAGTTCATGAATTTTATTAATAGTTTTATAATATGCAGATTTATATCCTATTAAAATTCCAAGGAATGGAAAACATGTTAGAAATCCCTTAGGACATGCCAGATATGCAGGAAAATTTTCTATGCAATCTTTTTTTATTTATTATTAGGTCTGTTTGTTTACTTTTCCAGCAGCTTCGTGATAGAGAATATAACCAAATTTACTCTCAATAGCTCTCAATTATAAAAATTAGGAAAAAAAAGTACGCGAACTGCATTTTGCAAGATTTTGCAGTTATCTTGCTGAACAGCTGATGAATAATTCTAATTCAAAAGAATGTTCATGTGTACTTATGTTCGTTCATATGTGTTAAAAATAAAGTTTTCAATAAATAAATAAATTTTTATAACTTCAATTCAAGTTCTTGTGGTTTCTAGTGCAAATACATAAATACATACATACATATATTGACCAAAATCCCAATTTGAAAACTTTTTGCAAAATATTTCACAAATAAAACTTTTTTGTATACTTTTTAGTTGGTAAGAAGAAGCAGTCAAAACATCTGTTCTATCTTGCAAAATTGTACTGAACAAAATTTTTCCAGTAAGATTTTGCAAGTTCTCAGTTATTCAAATGTAAATTTTCTCTCTTTCTCTCAATTTAAATAAATTTTCTTGCTGGAGAAAGTAAACGAACGACATCCAGTAACATTTTGCACAATTTGTTACAAAATATCACATAAACAAACAGACCTATTGTAAGTTAGCGGTGATAGTTGTTGGTGCCTAAACAATCAGATGGTTTTGTTGTGAGTCACCAACAACGCTATTTGAAACAAATTTTTCAAAGTTGCCAGATTACTGCAAGGTTTTTATTGTAAGTGAGTCGTTTGGATTGCACAGAGTAGTAAATCATGCCATTCAAATTGCAATAAATTGTTATGCTGTTTTTGTTTCCCATAGATTAAGAAGTTTATTTAAATTAACAAATATTCGTGACATGCTGTAAAAAAACGTGTCAAATAACGATTTCGTCAAGGTGGCAGCTTAAGCGGACTTAGTGTTAAGTAGGAGTATTACTGAAAGTTTGATACCAAGTTAACACCTTCGGGGAAAGTTTTCTATGGATGTATATTTGATGCTATTTAAGATTTTTATCAAGTTACGATATACATATGTATGTACATATAAGAGATTAAATGTTAAGCTTTAAGTAGTCTTGGCAATTGAGACACGCACGCATGGTACGTACATAAGTAAGCATATATGTATGTACATGGTAGATAAGTATATCTGTATGTATGTATGAGTCTAAAAGAATTCCTTAACATTTTCCGTGGTACAATTTAAATTCTTTTACTCAAAGGACATGGAAAGTTTTGAAATGATCAATCACTTTTTGAAAATGGAAAAACATAAACAAAGAAGTATGTACTTATGTGTGATATATTTGTTTGCTAGTAAGCACATGGGGCTTTATGCATTCTTTCATATTATTTTCATGCTTAATATAAACTATTTATTTATCTTTTCGGTGCTAAGCAAATTGTAAACAACTGATTAAGCTTACACACATTCACATACCTACATCTATGAATAATTATGGTTCTCAATAGATTTGTTTACATTAAAAATACTGAAAATACAACCGAAGGGGTAAATCTAAAACCCGATAGAAAAAAACAAATTATAATAATAATATGTAACACTGACCTAGAGTATGATAAGAATTATTGAGTTTAGAAAAATTCAGATTAAAGTGGTATGGTTTAGAAATGTTTCACAGTTTTTGAGGGCAAAACGTATTGTAACCAACAGACAAAATTTTGAAGATTTAAGAACAGTCTTATTTTTATTTGTATTAATTTAAGACTACATACATTCGTTGACATTTTGCTTTTCTTAACTTCTGATATGAAAGTTACCCATATTATATTCACAGTGTATTATAATTCTAAACAATGATATCAGATGTGATGATCTTGATAAAATAAAACTTTTGGTTGGGGTCCTTCAGTCTGGCAGTAATCATCAAAACAAAAACAAAATAACAAAGCAAACAAACAAACTAATAAAAAAAAAATAAAAAAACCAAAAAGAAAATGGAATATTCGAAATAATAGTCATCAGAGTTGGGAAATTTCGTACTAGACAGAAGTGAGTTGACTTTAGAAATTAATAAGAAGCTCTCATATTCTATTAAAAAAAATTTTACGCACGAAGAATGTTGATTAGAAAGAAGTACTGATTCGTTCTGTTAGTTGCGCAGTCATAAGAAATATTATAGTTCATACCTGGTAAAATTTAATTTTGCTACAATCGCCCGTTGATAAAAATTTAACCACTTAAGATTTTTAGTTAAAGTTCTTTCTTCATATTAGGTCTAGTAATAATTAACAAAGATAAAAAAAATGCTTCCCATGTTTCTTTTTATTCATTTCACACTCTCTCTTTCTACCCGCCAATAAAAACATGTTAAAATTTTTGTTTGCAAGTGCAAAAAAAAAAAACGAAAAAGAAGGATTTTGTGATTGCTATGCAAGCATATTTAAAAGTCTTATTAACATATTTAACTAAAAATAATTATATTGTGCATATCTACATAAAAATATCTTTTAAACCCTGTAAGTTTCGTTAATGTTGGTGAACGAGAAGATGTTCAAAATGTAACACAAAAATAGTATAACGTATTTATATATAAGAATAGCTTAAGGGACATACTTTGTACTATCGTCGACAGCACCCAGTCGAAAAGTGCTAACACATCCCAAAAATTTCAAGAGTTGGTTTTTTGTTTTCCGCAAAATTCGTAATTTTTTACTTTCGTATGGTAGCGCCTTAGTTCCTTTCCGGCCCAAAGTTATGGATAATGATTGATACGGAAGCCCGCCTTTAGTTATTCCCATTTCTGGCTTAAAAGCTATTCCATAGGAATACGACTTTAAGAAATACATAGTTAAGGCCACAAGAAATAAAAATTTCTTTTTCGGTATATGTATTCACACTTTTTGTAATTAAGTTAGTTATTTATTTTTTAAATCTTTATGATTTCATAAATTTTGATGTACAAACAGAGGCATTATCTTTACGTTATTTAATAAAGGGCAACATCAAAACCCAATTATGTACCTGCATATTTTACGCATTAAGAGCATATTAATTATATTATTATCACAAATTTTTTGTTATCACGTGATCTAATCGCTGAAGTAATATGTTATATGGCATCTGTAGCTAAAAGATAACGTACAGCTGTTTGTGCTTTTAGGAGGGGTTCAATGTGGGGGCATTTATTAGGAAACAATCACTGAACATGTTCAATCATGTACATACAGTAATTCCTAATTCGGTTTAATATTTGCAAAATGTACTTTTGTTCATCTAATTTTTAATTCGATCTAATTTTTGTTATTAAGAATTTGTTGTTTAGTTGGCATTTAACATTTCATGAACATAATAACACTACAATCACATCAAAATAATATCTATCATAAACATTTAATTGTAAACAACGTACTTTTATCAACCGGCCTAAGCCGCTTTGCAATTTCAACGCCTTTACTTGCATACCGGCATGGGTTTTCTATTTGACAGCACCCTGCCCTTTTGTCTGACTGGTTTGTTATTGTTTAAAAGTACTTAACACAAATTAAAACCGGCTAAAAGCAAGATGTTCTTAATAAGAATTACATTTATATTCATTAATTAAAGTTCATGTGACTAGATTTAATAATAACAAATTAAACTAAATTGAAAAGCTTAAGAATGTGGGAGTAAAACTTTTAAAACATGTGAATACATAATTACATGGTGTATATTTACATAAATTAAGCACGTTTTTAGCAATGTATGTACATGCCACGTATATGTATAAAAATACGTATGTAAAAGTACACATGTATACATATATGTTGCCATATATTGTAGTACATACATATGTATGTATGGACATGTCTACTTTGCGAGGCAAATGTATAAATTTTGTTAAATACATACATACCTACATACATATGTAAAACTTTTTAGGAATAAAATAAAAACAAGCTTACGTAATTTACTAACACAAAAAATAAATTAATTATTTATATATGTGATATGTTGATGTGTATGTTGGCGTATACGGCGTTATTTAGATAGATAAGTTTTCAGAACTTTTTATTTTATAAGTACTCATTAATTAGTTGATTAAAAGAATCACCAGCTGAAACTTTTTATTTTATATACATATATACATGCATATGTATATATGTACCTGTGAGTTTATTGTTTTTTTATTTAATCCAAAAGGCCGGTTTAATTTTCAATTTTAGCTAAAACTTGATATTCTAATTTATCTGCTTCAATATATAACAAGCTGGTTATATTTATTTTAATTAACATAAAACATTTTATAATTTTCCATTGTTTGTTAACGCATATTAAATACATTTGTAATGAAACAAATATTTTGTATTTACTAGTTATCTTGTTTGTTCCACTTTTATATTATTTCCAATTTCTCACACCTTTTTTTTAATTTTGCAACAAATTAAAACGTTGTTTTTTAATTTTATTATACTTTTTAATAGTAGCAGGTATTATTCACAGTATATTCTTTTCTTTAAGTTTGATAAAACCGTCTCCTGTTTTTTAACAGCACAATAGCACTTTAAATAGAATTCAAAAAGTTGTCGTCTCTAGCTCATTTAAGTACTTTCATATGAACGACTGTGTATGCATTACTAAATGTCTTCATATAAGAACATATTATTCACATCTTTACCATGCGGTTGCTTAAAATTGACTGAAATATTTACTAACAAAAAATGCGTTTTATGATATCAACACAGAAGTACACATACACTCCCAAACCACATATAATATGAGAAAACAATAAAACCGTAATAGCGGCAGCAAGCCCGCAGTAGCTGCTATGCCATTGAATGAAAACAATAACAAAGAGGCAAAAATTATAACCAACACAAACACAAATACAAACCCCCCAAAAGCTCTTTCTAACCAGGCATGGAAAACCTGATGTCTAAAATCAATGAGGAAGGTGTGTACATCTACATTATTATTATTCGTACTTTTTACAATTACTATTACGAATTCAACTTAAACACATATACACTTACATACTGATATGCACGTGCGTATTTATATATATATATATATATATATATATGTGTATGTATGTATATTAAGCCTCAGCTAATCCATTTAGGCATTATGTCTTTGATTATTTGCACATTTTAAGGTTAGTAATACATACATATGTATTAATATACATACATATTTGATTTTAAAATTCAAATAATTATTTCTTTATATGTTCACGGACTTAGTTAAAGAGCTGCATACATACATATTTATGTACAGAGCATATGCCGGCATTTACAATACGAAGTTCTCTTGTTGAAAGCATACTTTTTGGGAAGATAGGAGAGAAATACACACCCACCTGTACTTATATGCATTTTGTTCTCTCACACGAATATATTTATGTATATTATATTTTCTTTAGAAAAACATCGTCATGTTTTATTTTTTATTGTTTTTGAAGTCCTATAGAGAGTCAAATTTAAGATTCTTAAATATTATTTATGTTATGAATGCTAGACCCGATTCTCACACCGTTTGCTGGTGAAATCCTATTCATTATTTTGTATTATATTATTTCAATTTAAAAATAATATTCCGCAGCTCAAATCAGATATCTGATATTAAAAACACTCCTAAAAAGGAGGCATATCCTTTTACATATCTACCTACCTATACATATGTATGTACGGTAAGTAAGTATGTGCATCGTATACATACATATATTAAATTATATTTAAATTTTAGACAAATTCTAATCATTCGTTCATTTATGTCTACAATATATGTATACCGGAATTTTAGCAATTTCGATTTCTTTTATGGAAGAAGCAGATATGTCTTTCCTGTTAATTTACATGAAAATATAAAGAAAGAAATTAATTAATGCAGGCATATATACTTTGTTTACGAATTTCAAGAAAACAACAACAACAACATGTAGAGAACAAATACCTGAACCAAGTTATGTGATTAGAAAATTAACTCAACGGCAAATTAGCAAATAAACTTTTATAATAAATAAGTTTTTCCATTTACCTTATTTGCATATGCTTGCTATGTACATGTGCTTATGTGCTATTTTATTTACATATGTACATGCATGTCTATATTATTAATTGCTTACTAATTGCCAGCCACACTCATTTGAATACAGAACATGTAGCACATGAATTAAACAGTAGTGCCAAGTTTTTACAAACAAAATGTAAAGACTGGGTACCTTTTTAGTTGCACCAGCATATGACTATTTTATTATTATTTATTTACTCAAGCTATTAGATGTAAATTTCGAGATAATATTGAACCAAGAGAGCAATGCCTACAATAACCCATCAGCTCCGATTATTATATAAGTAAGCATTTGTAAGTTGTCAGAAATTCATGAATAGGGGCTCCACTTTAAAAAAGTTTTATAAGCCAAAGGGCATCAATGACGCTTACACATACATATATACATACATATGTATGTATGTATATGTATATAGAAAAGTTTTAAGACAATTAAAAAATTCCCTTGTCTTTCAAAATATTTAAAATTTATTTGCCAAATAACTGTTGGAAAGGCTTAAAATTATGCTTTTCACACAAATTTCGCTTTCTTGACTAGATTTGCACATTGTGACACATGGAACAAAAGCATGAGGGAAGTCTTAATAAAACGAAAAAGAATGAAATTCAACACCTTTTTAGATACATCCATACATACGGGTATTTACACACATGCATGTGCATGTATGTATTTGCATAAAACACTATCATACACAATTTATATTTATATAAAACATATCCAAATACTTGCTCATGTGTCTTTTCTATCTTCTCTTTGATTACACAGCTGATTACTTTTCGTCATTTGTTTTTACTTGCATGCATCTGTGGATTATGTTTATACTAGGGTATTCAAACGATTAGCTAGGGTATTTAATTAATCTATTAATTTTGGGCAATTAACTGTTCGAATAATTTAAAGTTACCTAGTTCCGATTAAAGAATAATTCGAATAACTTGTGTCATTTAATTGAAAATTTGTTCAATATATCTCTATTTTTTTATATAAGAACAAGTCGGTTATTTAAATTTGCGTTATGTTCGACATTTAGAAAGCATAAATAGAAAACAGCGAAAGCTCTACAATGTCAGTAAGTGAATGAATCTTTACCAAATTCAGTATCTGGTATTATTTTTTAGCTAATGAGCTATAGAGTGTTTTTATAGAGTGATACAACTTTGAGTTGGCACCACTGCTTTATTTGGCCACCCATTTAACAGCTGATAGTTGAGTTTTGTTTAGTTTGCTTTGACATTTCATTATGAATCGACTTACACCAGAGCAACGCGTGCAAATTGTGGAAATTTTTAATCAAAATAATGGTTCTGTTCGTCAAACTTCAAATTTTTCAAAATTTTATTTTCCGATGAAGCCCATTTTTTGTTGAATTTGTATATAATCAAACAGAATTGTCGCATTCGGAGTGAGGAGAATCCACAAGCTTTTGTCGCATCCACAGAAAAATTACTGTTTGGTGCGTTTTATGGGCTGGCGGAGTCATTGGCCCATATGTCTTCAAAAACGATGATGGTCAGAATGTTATTGTTTGTGACAATAACATTCTGGTGCCTTGTGCGCACCAGCCTTGGCGACCACATGACCGAAATCATATTTAAACATTAATGTCATAAAATTTCCAATCCAATAAAGACCGTTTAATTGATATCAAAAATATATTACTATGTTTTATTATGATTTAAGCTTGTATCACTCTATAAAAAACACCCGATATATGACATTAATATTATTCTATCAGCCGAATAATATTATGTTGTTCAACTATTATTCGATTAAATTTCTACACGGAACAATTATTTGCAAAACCTCGATTAATTGAATACCCTGGTGTACACATAATAGAAAAATTTATTTTCGTAATTTTTGTTTACGTTTTTAAGTATTTATTTGTAATAGAGGTGCAAGTTGATTGCATGCGTTCGTGTTGATTTGACATGCCCTCAAAGAATTGCGCTCAATCAATAAAAAAAAATAGGTTGCATTGACCATGAATAATAGTGCTATTTAAAAAAAGATTGTGCCCATTTAGATTCATTCATAGATATGTATGTAAGTATGTATGTAAATATGAATGCATATACATACATATATGCCTCTACATATTTACTTATAATCACGTTTGTGTAAAAATCGCTTATGTATTCTACAGCTCTAAGTTTGATAAGTACTTAAGTAAGCAGTTTATTTCGGGACTTTTATAAGAAGCTTTAAGGGTTGAAAAAAGTTCCATACCCAAGAGCTTTTATTCAACTACATTCATGTGTATCTAAAATCTCGCTCCGAGCAAGTTTAGACGGCTTTCTACCCTCTAGCACATCGTCATATGCACACACACGCACTTACTTCTCAATATCCATACATCAAATGTGCTACCTTACTAAGAGCACGTACTCAAAATATTTAGTTATATACATGTAAGTATGTATTTATGTACTTATATCAAATACATATGTTTATGTATACACCCATCAATAAAAAGAAACACTTGACTTTTTCTAGCCGGCTTGTAGGTTTTGTTTATGTTCTCCGTTGTATACAAACATGAATCAGAGATGTACAATTCGATGCCATCATACAATCGAAAATTTGTGCATCATAATGTATACAAGATGATATCATACAGGTGGCATTAATAGGAATATCGAAAGAATTTTTGTTTCTATAAAACAACTATCCTATTAATTCAAAATTTATATTTTTTCATGAGATTTTTTTCTGGTTAATTTTTATTTGCCAATGAAAATACTATGAAACATATTGACATATACCTGACGTATCCTTAAAAATGCACTTTTGACAGCACTTTGTATCGATTTTGGGTTCATCGCACCAAACAGTAATTTTCTGTGGATGTAATGGTGTTTCGACAAAAGCTCACTCTAAATGGGACAATTCTGCTTATTTCCGTACCCATTCAATCAGAAATAGACTTCAAAGGAAAATAAAATTTCGAATGGATGAGTTCGATGAAGAGAACAATTATTTTGATTAAAAATTTCAAATGTCAAAGCAAACTAAACAAAAAGCAACTATCAGCTGTTAAATGGTGGTCAAATAAAGCAGTGATGCCAACTCAAAGTTGTATCACTCTATAAAAAAACACACCATATATACCTGACGTGGCCTTAAATATAAACTTTTGACAGGTTTTTGAGTCGATTTCGGGGAAGGAACTTCCTTGAAAAAACTTTAGGGATATGTATGTATATGCAATACGTAGTTTCAAATTTTACTTTAATTTTACTATATTAAACTTTATAATTATTTTATGTAAACAACAATATTTTATTTGCATATATTGAAGTACTTTTAGTGCGGATATGAGTGATCACTTTTCTTGCTTTTTCAGATTTCCTTTATGTCAAAATCAATTTTATTGAGTTTTCGCAAGCAGTTTTGATTACTTTACTGTTCTATGTTATTTATCGATTTCAGTGTGCGATATTATTTTTCGTAAGTATGTGGAAATAGTTTGGTTCCGTCATTATTAAACTACGCAAACAATGGCTAGTCCTTAGGAACATTGACTTTCCAACCCTGCGACGGTACTTAAAACTTTTTAAGAGTATGTTAAGCATTTCAACTAAAGTTGTAACGCAATTCGAATTTTTACTATTGCTTTGTATCTACTTATACGTGCGTACATACATAGAAGCGTGCCATTGTAAGGGTGTGTATTTTTGATATCCTTGGGGTTTTGGCCATGTTCCAAACAACAAAAATATCATTGAGAAGGTAAAGGTGGAGAGAGGAGTGCTGCTAATCTTTAGTGTGATTTGTGAAATATTTTAACAAATTTATGTTAATGTGAATCATCCTTTAGCATACTGGGTACAACACACACGCGCTCATATACATACATATTACATATGTATGTGTGTGTTGTATTCTATATCGAAAATAATGAACAACGGAATTTGTTCGTGGGTTTGAATATAATGAAAAAAATTTGGTCAGAAGGACACACCCTCAGCACATTTATGTACATCCATACATAATTATGTTCATATATGTACATACGTATGTATGTATCTATATTGCGTTATAATTTATAAATGAAGTTTTTAAAAAATGTTAAAATCAAAAGATTTCCAGCCTGTACCCTTCACGAAGTATGGTATACCCCTTGTAAAGGATATACCTCTACGCAGGTTTTTTATTCCATCTAGAATTTCACAACATTAATATGCACCTCCATACAGCATGTAAGTGTACGTCTGTATATATGTATGTGTATATGTATATAAGTGTATATATATTATGGGTCCTTATTAATAGGAAAGTCGCATAAGCGATGTCCATGTGGTGGTCTGTTTGTATGTGAAATCGGTTCCCTGAAGCCTCCAGAAAAGCTAAAGACTTCGGTCTTGGACTGACGTAGTAGAAATAGTCCTAAATAGAGTACTATTGAAAATCATCATAAATCCGTGGGCATAGGCGTCACCATACTTTAGTCTGTTTGACATTTAACACTAATCCATTATATATATTCTAATTTAAAACAGATTTCTAAAACGCATTTTCATACAAATATTGATTTTATAAGCCTGTTATAAATCTGGCAATAATGTTGCACTTGCTTTAATTAAAGGGAAAAAATAAACACATCAAAGAAGAAATTAGCATGTCAATAATACATCTAAAAAATAGATATTCACAGTTTTTACAATATAATAGAACAGAAAACGTGCTTGTTTGGGAAGTACTTAAGAAGAATGTACAAAATTTCATTTTTTTCGATAAATTCGATAAATCACATCTCGTGATCTTAAAATAAACAGTAATCGAATCGGTATAGTCGCCCAAGGCGGCCGGCACTTATAGATTTGCCGGCGACACAAATTCTCAGCTGAGAATAGGATTTTGCATGGAAAAAAAAATATCCAACAAAGAGCTGCATTTTTTTCTTTGTTTATTTAGGTTTTGTTCTTTTGCTGTTGTCTGTTGTATGTGAGTTTTTGAGTGAATTTTTTTTGCGCTACACTGAGATTGCTTGCACTTACACATATTTTCTCAATGCGCAATATTTTTGTTTCAAGGTCAACGCAAGTTTATTGTTTACAATACCAAAAACAAACATACCAGAATCAAGGAGTAAAGGAGCGAAAAAGAGCGAAATATTAAACAACCCACCACTGATCAGAGCGCAACAGAAAGTTTTTTAAAATAAAAACATATTACAAATCTCTCTGTGTGCGTGTGTGTGTATGACTGTATGTGGGTATATAAAATAATTTTTGCAAAAATAAAAATCATAAAAGCAGACCAATTGCTTCTTCTTTGTTTTGCCTTTTGAATGGATTTGTTTTGTTTGTTTTCATATTTTATTGATGAAATCTCACGTTGAGTTGGTATTTATGAAGAAGGTGGATAAGAGAAAATTATGATAGGCCGGTAATAAATAAATAAAATAGCAACTTAAAACGCTTGAGGCGGCAATTAGTTTTGAATATTGTGCAGATGAAGAGCCTTTTATTAATGTTCGTTTATCATACATATGTATGTATATGTATTTATGAAGCGAATCTCCCTCCAAAATAAATTTATTAAAGTTTTGATATGTATGTAGTTACATATTAGAACAAAGAAGTACATAATAGATATCAGTGCTGCCAGTTTGTTTACGTGATATTTTGTAAGAAATAGTGCAAAATGTTACTGGATGTTGTTCGTTTACTTTCTCCAGCAAGAAAATTTATTTAAATTGAGAGAAAGAGAGTCAGAAAATTGACATTTGAATAACTGAGAACTTGCAAAATCTTGCTGGAGAAATTTTGTTCAGTAATATTTTGCAAGATAGAACAGATGTTTTGACTGCTTCTTCTTACCAATTAAAAAGTAAACAAAAAGGTTTTGTTTGTGAAATATTTTGCAAAAAGTTTTCAAATTGGGCTTTTGTATGTATTTGCACTAGAAACCGCAAGAACTTGAATTGAAGTTGTAAAAATGTATTTATTTATTGAAAACTTTATTTTTAACACATATGAACATAAGCACACGTGAACAGTCTTTTGAATTAGCATTACTCATCAGCTGTTCAGCAAAATAACTGGCAAAATCTTGCAAAATGCAGTTCGCGTACTTTTTTGCTAATTTTTATAATTGAGAGCAATTAAGAGTAAATTTGGTTATTTTCTCTATCACGAAGCTGCTGGATAAATATTGCTGGAAAAGTAAAGCAACAGACCTAATATTACAACCAATATTTGTTTAAGCTACTAAATGATTGGGTATACTACATACATACATATAACCAATTTTAATATATGTATATACAATTTTATTTCTAAGATTATATCAATAAAAATTAATTTTTCGGGAAGGAAACATTTTTAACGATTGGGGTGATGATTTTTATGCCCTCAACTGTATGGAGCTCTAAATGAACATTAACGAACAAACTAATTTCATCATATTTCTGGCACTTAACAATTTTTACATATAATATATAAGTGTATATTAATGTAAACACAGAAATTCAAATACTAAATGTTTGTGTTTACCACATATTATAATATTATTATTGCATTTGAATAACTGCATAATAGGCACGTTTTATTATTTATTTCTGCTTTGCAGCGAAGTGTATTTTATTAACACTACCCACTATATACACACATACATATTTACAAACATTCTTATTTTGCCAAACTGACTGCAACTAATATGTTAAGCCATTTATAAATAATAATTATTTCTATTTTTAAGATTTGTAAATATTTTTTATAATCTGTTACATACAAACACACATATCTATCTATGTATATAACACTATGTGCACTTATAGGATATAGTGCGAATTATATTGTACAAGTATGTAACATTTACTTGAGAATAGATCTCGTGTACTAACAGCGTTGACAATTATTCAATCGCAATATTCAAAACTTTTAATCCTATTTCAACTTAAATTGGCATAATTTTAGAGTAAATCGAAATGCATATCAACTTTATATAAATGAATACATTCATTTCTTGTTTGTTGTGATATGTCAGCTGTTGTTGTCAACGAAAGTTATGGCATCTCTATCTCGCGTTTAATGTCATCTTTTATCACGCAATAATATTTTACAGTAATTTTTCATTGAAATTCTATATTCACATGGAATGCGACAAAACTTATTAAGAATATATAACAAGTTGCATATTTATCTACATGAATGCACAACAGATGTGATGAGCAAGCGTTTTTACGATATGAAGAGAAATAAGCGTTCCAATCAGGTTTCCGTCTCTGTGTTATTGTACTTTTAAAGCAGCGATGCCAGAATGATTAAATTCGATTACATTGTTCATATTTCGCTGTTTTTGTTTGACGTATTCATTTAATGTTCACATTATTAATTTAAATAAAACAATGTAGTATATATTTTATTGCAAAATAAATTTTTTTATATTAACTCATGCAAAATTGTATTTTTTTTCAATTCCTGTTTAAAGCGTAAGCTTCTCCCTTTAATTCGCATATAAAAATAATATAACCGAATCACCTGTTGTCTACTTTTTAATAGCGTTTTTTGTTTATTCTGGTAGACAAGTGTCATTAAAAGAGCGAAATAAAAAAATTTTTAACAATGTGAAATTCAATATATTGCCTTATTATGCTAAAAAAGTCTATAAAAAAAATTTTATGTGTAAAATTTTACTGACTGAAATTATAACAAATCAATTTACGCCTTTTTATATTAACATATCGAAAGGTATTTTACTTATAGTGCTTTCACTGTTGATATTATATGTACTAACACCTGATTTTGCGCTCACACTGCAAGTTTAATATCAGGTTATGACATACAGGCCGTCTAATAAATGTGTTTATATTAATTTAAATATGTTATAGAAATTGGTGTATTTGTTTCTAAACTCATGTCTCATGTCTGAATTAAAGTAATTGTGATTAGACTTCTTTAGGCAAATGTGACCGTATTATTAGTCATATAATCAGACGAATTACAAAGAAATTCCTAAGAGCTGAAAGCATTTTAAGAGACTTTTCGTTATAATTTAAATATATTGTTGAAAAAAAAAAACTTGGTATTCGCATATTAAATAAATATATTAAATAAAACAATATAATACTCACTTTGTACCGCCAGTTGTTGATGATGCGCCGCTACACGCTGTAATTAAATGCAAAAAATATATATATATTATTTCGGTACTTTTTTTAAATTTAGAATTTAGAAATAATTTTCGGTATTAAAACGTTATTTACACTTTGCATTATAGTTCGTATACCACTCCGTTCCAGAGCTTGGACATCTAGAGATTGACTGCGACCACGCTGGTTTTTTGATGACGACGATGTTGCATTTGCATGGCGACATATCCATCGCTTAACAGCCGACATTCTATTTTGTTGTTATATATTAGTTTTTACAAGCTTTTAAATACTAGTAAAGTTTTTTAAGGTGTATTTAATTTATTGGAAAAAATTTAGGTATTAAGATTTTAAACTCAGCCTTCAATATCAAAATCATTTATAGTCCTGCTACATTTTGTTGACACTGTTTAAGAGTAATAGGGAAGTTTATTAAGAGACACACATTTGTAAAAGCTTTTCTCCAGAGAAAAAGTTTAAAAATAAGCTTTATTTTATTTTGCACCAGAGATGGTGAGAATGCTGCAACTACAATTTGTTATACTCAACCGATTCTGGTTGGAGTTGTTAACCATATATCGATCATTGATATTAATAGTTCTTTTTCGCATTATCTTTGATACGTACTTAAGAAAGTAGAAGTAATTATTGAATTTATTATGTATTATTTATTTATTATGTAGCTTTTATTTATAAGCATCATCAAGCCTTAAATGGAATATTTTATTTTGTTCTTATCCTACAAATTATTCATTCAAGCAATTTTTGCATATTTATCAGTACAGCAGGGTTTCTGACATACGAATCATGGCTTCAGATGCAAGAAGTATGACTTATTTTATAAGAAGTGATTGATGTCCACTTGATTTTATTTTCCATTTTATTTTAAGATCATACAGAAATATTTTTTCGAACGCTGTCAACCAAAATACTGATGATATGACACATAATATTTGATACATATTCATATCGCACGATAAATTTTTTGAGATTAATGTTATGTGGCCACCCTAAATAAACAGCTTTTATTAGATATGAAAAAGAGAGAGAGAGAGAGAGAGAGAGAGAGGGAGAGAAAAGGAATGTTGCCAGTTTAGGAAGTTCGTTTTAGTTTCCCGCGATTAAATACCTGGGCTGGATTTATTTATTTCTTTTTCTTGTTTTTTGGTGCAACATTTTATTGCAATCATATATTCATTTGCTTTATTACGAGTTATTTATGACTGAAGTTTTTGTATGTATTTTAATCTGAAAAATTTATATAATTATAAAAACCAAAATTAACTGTATATTCCATGATGTCAGATCAGGCAGGCAACTAATATTGGCGATGAAAAAACGTAGATAAAGAATGTTATTATAATGAGAGCTCTGCCACTGTTGCTTTCTCTGAACAAACAATTTTAACAACAGGGGGTGTCACTTTAGTTACAGAATAACTTCCGTAATTTATTTGTTTGCTTTTTTGCACAAATTGTATATTGTAAATAAATTCATAAGTTATAAATTTTCCATTACAGTTTGTGATATTGTGAAGTATTCAGTGGGGGTTTTAAGTATTTCTTTCTTTTAAATAAAACAAATATTTGTCACTGGGACAAATAATATCACACATATGTTTTCTGTATTCTTTTTTTATAATTAATTTATTTACTGATAAATGTCAAACAGTTTCTTCTTGTGACTGCAAATAATTGAAAAAAATTACATTTTATTTAAATGTGTATTTGAGCAGACTAGTTTTATATAAAAATTCACATGTTCAAACAAAATTCGCCTTCAAAGTTAAAAGCGTGCCCCGCAAGGAAGTAATTTTTTCTTATATTTTTAAAATAGTAGAAATTTTTTAATTAAAAATTATGCAAATTGAGTAGAGGCATGACATTTAAATGAGTAAAATATTTTGAAATTTCTTAAGCGGACAAAGATTATATACAAAATTTTGAGCATCTCAAGGTAAATCAAATAAACGATAAAATTTTGCTGTGGATCTTTCTTTTTTTTTGCATTATATATTTTCGCTCTCATTTTTAAAAGTATGTGTGCATGCACATACTGATTATGGCGAATGACAAGCGAAAGTAACTTTCTCTCAATAATTTTTACATGAAACTTCCTCCTGAAATCTACTTGCAAATATCGATAATGTTGGCCACTAAGTAATTAATTTTTAGATTGATTTAATTTATTTAATATTAAACGTTCTGAAGAATTCTATTGTGAATCTCCCGTGAACAAAATTTGCTTCTATTTATTTGAAATTTTCAAGGTTGGCTTTATTATATTTTATAATATTATTTTCCTTTTCTTTAGGTGTACAAACTAAAAGAAGTTTTGTATTTTTTTTTTTTTAAATTTAGTTAATTATCTATTAAACAAGCAAATGTGTTATCTTTTAAAATTAATTTAAGCTTTTACCTATTTTGTTTGGTATAACTCTTTACTACCCGTGTATAAACAAATGATTTTTAAAGGGCTTTATTTATTTGTTTTATTTAAAAAACTAGATTGCGACAGATAAAAAATACTTCATGTGTTTAGTCAACAATTTAGCCTATTCACTACCCAAATCCTTGGCGTGTGCATGTTTGGTACAAAGAGAATAAATTAATTATTTTCTTCTCTTAAAATTTTCCTTATGTAATTATATACGAAAAGCTATTTGTTATATGTATAAAACATTAAACACAATAACGACAGCAGGCTACAGACTACAACTTGACAAAAATAGAATACATGTGCGTATATACGAATGATTATTTTTACTACTACAGGCAACACGGCTACGGGTTGTTGTCCCTGCTGTTTTTGTGGTTGTAGTCAAATTAAACTGATTTCTATTTTGGTGAGCGACAATGAGTAGACTCAGTGCTGCCAGTTTAATATAAATGAATTGAATTATTGTAAACTTGAAAATATACTTGGGGTATTCGCACTGTAGTCATAGAATGATAAGTCATAAAATAATAGCACTAAAAATATGACAAGTGTGAACAACCCGTCATAACTTGGCCTGCTAAATAAAGTTGGATATATAAATTCTAACAGCTGCTGCCTTGTTATGAGCTGAACAATTTTTTTTTTTTTTGCGGCGGCATATGGAAAAACGTTCATTGGCTGCCAGCTACGTAATTTAAACGAGAAAAAATTTTCAATTGTATATTTTTAGTTTTTGCGTTTTAGTGCTCCTTTAATATATTTTATGTTATGAAAATGTGATTTAATATACAGACATATAGATATGAATAATTTTTTATCCGCTTTTTAGTCATGAAACATATATAAGTAACGGCGGCAAACATATACTACCGCCGTCACGCTTAAAGATTTTCAGAGTTCGGCTTAGATCTCTAGACCTATTTTGTGACAACTCAAAAACATACCAGCAAGAGTGCTATTATTTTATGACTTTTTTATATGCAGCACAACAAAAAATTTCTTAAACCAGTCTAAAATTTTACGAATCTATGATAATATGACTAAATAGCACGAAGTGTGAATACCCCAACTGTTTTATTATACAGAGAATTAACTAACTATATTTGCAAGCTAATAAAATGATTTCTTGTCATATACTGTGGACTTTAAATATATTTTATTGGAATAACACTATTTAAGAGTATTAAACAAATGAAAGCGGCTACACTGGTTATTGCTTTGGTGGTGTCGTTCTAAAAATAATTAAGTAGCTGACTACAGGGCGACGATTGTAGCCAACGGCTTTTGTAGTCGGTGTTCGTGTAGCTTGCTGTCCTTATTCTGTTTAAAGCTTAAGTTTCAATATAACCTTCTTAATAAATAGTTCGAGAAAAATGTGTTCATAGAAAGATCATTCTAAAATGCAAATATCAAGTGGATGGATTTTAACCACCGAGCGACACAAGTCCGCGTAATTATAAATTTTTTGTTTACATGAGACAGAGATTATTATCAAATATTCTCTTATATAAAAACTTGTTTGAAACAATCCACACTTGCTTTAGCACTTTTATTTCCCATTTTGACGTATTTTATTTTTTTATTTACTGCGTTTATATGGCGCCAAGATATAATGAGTTACGAGCGTTCCTCGTTCGTTTCAAAATTAAGGGAACGAAATCCAAATTTTGTAACAAGTTGACATTATTTGGTGGATATTTATTAATTAATTTTTTCTTTATAGCGAATACAAAACACTTTCTGTTGGTTAATATTTTTAGACATTTTTTAATACTTTGGGTGGCCGGAAAACAAACCGAAAAACAAAGAAACGTTTTTAATTTTAAAACAAGTAATAAAAATGAACAATTTCTTTAATAAAAATACAGAGACAGGAAAATAAGGCAATTTGTCCGGTTTAATGCACTCGCAGCACGTCAAATCTCTACAGTGCCCATAACTGCACCTACGATGGATATTTAAGAGAAGTATAGCCACATGGAAGATATAAGATATATGAAAATATATCTAGAATACTTTAGAAAATTATGGATTAACTGTAATTCAATCTGTAAATTAAATTTCTATGTTCAACAAATTAATTGAAATTAATTGAAATTTTAGATTTTATAATGCAACTCTGAGAGAGCAATCAACAGCTGTATGCAGCGTGTCCCTCTTATTCGTCCTCAGTTTTTCTACAGATATTTCGGCTTTGACTCATCAAGCTGGGTAGGTAATTTAAAGAATTGATTTTGAGTTGGAATAAAAATGTGCGTTGCCTGGAGCACCATCCCAGCAAGTGGCTGACCTTAAGAATGCGTCACAGCATCCAAACAAATAAAATTAAACAGTCAAATAGATAAATTATTTTTCTAAATAGGAAAAAAAGCCAACTACGTATTTGTAGATTTTTTTATGTTTTCCTAATTTGATGTCTGAGAATAAATTGTTGAAATAAATCTAAAATATACAGGGTGGAAGTTAAGTGGGATTTTTTGTTTTTTAAAATATATGATTTGGAAAACGCTGGATTTATCGTAAGTTGATCCAAAAAATGTATTTATTAATTATATTTACTTGTTATACCGTATTCAGCAATATTTTAATTTTGCTTTGAACCACCCTGCAACAGGTTGCCCAATTTAAGGATTATGTTGCCACATGGGGCAACATAATCCTTTCCTTTCCTTTCTTTGGCAAGAAACAACATTGAAAAACTTATGAAATTGTGGCCCTATAGTTTTAGTCCTAAATAATGTTATGGATGATGGTCAAAGATTGTGTTATTTTTTTTATCGTTTTGGAAATTTTGTTTTTTAAATTTCCCGCGGATATTTATTTTGCATCACAGTCACAGTCAACTAATTACTGCAAATTTTGTTTCCTGTTCATAATTTTTTAGAATTTGTTTATTTTTAATAAAACACTCAAAATAAATTACAGCTTTTTGAAAAACACTCTTTCAAAGTTAAAGCAAACATTTTAAAATGATAATAAACTTTAAACAAAACAAATTAAAAAGAGATAAATCATATTATTTTCAAATATTAATTAAATGAAATTATTTATAATAAATAAATACAGATGAATCGAATGAAAACTATCAATTAGGAAATAAAATGCAAACGCCATAATGTTACAACAAAATGATTTGCTTTAAAAGGTGGAAAATACTCGATATGTATGCTTTAATTACACACTAAAAATCATAAAATAATTAAACCGAATCGTATTAGTTGCGATTTGCACATGATATACGTTGTAAAGAATATGGGGTGGAAATTAAAATACAGAATTTTGTATTCCCAATAGTTATTACGCAATTAGTCACTTCTTTTCTATGGAGTATTTAATTCCGGTTACTGAATGTTCAAGAGCGGGTTTATCGGTCCGAGGTTAAGCTTGGCTTCTAACTCTAGTCAACTAATTTCATAATATAATTACTATCTTAGCACTAATATGGTTTGTTGTTTTTCAGTGAAAGCTTAAACCTTGTGGAGTTGCCATATTGAGCAATAAAAATATGGCAGCATATCTATTCTAATGTCAAATTTGTGAACTTTACAAAGAACAAGAAGAAGAAATTCTGTTGATATAATTACGAAATTCGGTGTAAAGTGTATTTTTATATAAAAATATGTGCGAAAATTATTTATTTTTAGCCATGGAAAAAAATTTTTCTTTTATTTGTATTGAAGCCAATTTGCAAAATATCGCTGCACAGATGACTCGTTGTATGACAGAGTTTAGACGACTTTTGCCTTGACATAAGAAGTGGCAACGTAGTAAACCAAGGAAAATTTCTAAGAAGAATCGAGATCCTGTACAATTATCTCAGGTGCGGAAGTTCACCAGTTCGAGTGACACGCTAATCTCTCGAATGAACAGAGTACATGATCAGTAGTCAGGCGGCACTTAAAAAAAATTATCAACTAGTTTTTGCGACTTATTTGTCTTTTACTTAATTTTGGCAGCTGTTCTGTGTAACACGTGTGAAGGAGTGATGCCATATTTCTAGCAAGTTTAAACAAGGATTTAAGGTGAATAAGTTTGGCCTATTGGCTACCCCTGCAGCTTTCCGATAATTTTATCCGAAAAGCTATTGTAACGTGACTTGTTGTTGGTCATGAGAGCCTGATAAAACAATAATAAATTAATTGACAAGGCGGTATAAAAGAATCTAATTGATCAGATATATAATTTAGAATATTTTTAAATAAAATTTATTTATCATTTTGACTTGATTAGCGGCGATGGACTTAATATTTGTTATGGCAACAGCTAACCAAATCGCTTCCGATTCACAAGAAATCTAACTCTGGCAGGAATTTTGAATCTTTTATTCATTCGGGTCACCCTCTATAAAAAAAATATATAAATACATATTCCACTGTAAATAATCACTAGAAGCAAGACCGCAGTTTCAAAAACACATTTATTTTGCCCAGAAAAATTTACTTCAAAAATTTAACAAAAATTATTTATGGAACAGAAATTTCAAATAAACATTTTTTGTTCTTCGTATTTCCCTTTAAAAAGGCCTCTGTTGGTTGTACGGAAATGTTTAAGAATAAATTTCATTTAGCATTTAAGAAAAACTAAATCTTTATTATATATTATTCAACATTTATATTATATATATTTTTTTCATCAAATTTGTAGCACAAACATTTATTTATTTGCTGGCAGGAAGCTGGCGGAGGCCGGTGGCGTATAAACAAATGCCGTCAAAATCCGTTCTACTTCCATGCCATGTTTGCTCTTTAGCACCTTTTGCTTTTCCACAATTTCATATTTTAAAACATGACATGTGAAAAGAAAATTTAAATTTAGTAAACAGCAAACAAATTTGTTTAAAATTAATTTCGATTTGTCTTTTTTACTTTCACTTATAGAAAGCGAAATGTTAGAGCAAAATTAAATTAAGACATTCATTAACCCCTTTAAAGAATATTTAATAAATAAAAATCCAATTTTATTTAATAAAAATATTTCGATGGCATTTTTTCTAAAGGCTCTTTCTTATTTTGAGGTCAATGTTTTCATTTAAACACTTGCGGATGTTGTATTAACTGTGAAAACAGATATTTAAATGGCTGATTCATCAGTCAAGATCAAAGAGTCCACTGCAGCAGTGGACTGTGATTGAACAATTTTCAAATAAAATATTCGGCCTTGTGCTTCGCTCGAAATGTCAATATAGCGATAGCATAACTACAGTTTGACAGCTGTCATATCAAATTGTCAGGCCTATTCTAAAAAGTTCATTTCAAGTGATTTGAAATCACAAGAAAGGTGTTCTAAATACTTAATTTAGTTGTTTGAAAACATTCAGCTGCGCCAAAAAAGATTTCCGAATCATTTTACTGCAATAAATTAGAAAACAGATACGCTGCTAAACTTTGGAATTGTTCCACAACTGTAGAGATTTCCCATGCTTAAAATGAATTCCACACATCAATCTCGATACACAGTTTGTTTAGTCCCTTTACCATTAGCATCCGTTAAAAACTTGTTGTTATTGTATCTCCGTTGTGCTGCACAGTGATATATTTACCACTGTGGCCACGTGACCGTCATAAAATCGAAGGTCATGTCTATATTCTAAGGTTATGCTCTCGCTGAAAGAGCGATAAATTACACTCTGGGCAATTATTGTGAGTAGTAGCTTTTACACGATGCTGATTGGAAAAGCACTTTCGCTTACAACACCTTTTATGGGTACCCGAATAAGTCAGTGCATTAAACCATTTCGAAAATTATTTATAATTTTTTAAAAATTAAATGTTACAAACAAATACTTTCATTTTGATTGTTTTATTTCTGTCACATTTATTTAAAGTGCAAACGAATATATAACAGACGGTTGTTGGGAAAATGTTTTGTCTTTTTATTGCAAATTTTATAATAGAAACGACCTTTGCTACAAATTATTTAATTGTTGATTGTAAAAATGTGTATGTGATTACTTTTTTTTATTTTTTAGTTGATTGTTGATGCTGCTACTTATTTAGTGATCTTTTAATATGACTGCTGTCTATGCTTTGTGAGTGGGAGAAAGAAAGCACGTGAAGAAACCAACAACAAAAATGAATGTAATTAACATGACAATGGTGATAAAAATCCATATAATTAAACAGTATATATTGTTGCAAAATTTATGCAACACAATGAATGGAATGCCATTAAATTCTTTTAATTCTCAAAATATATTCTTCTCCTATTAAAATTGCTTTAGTTCTTAATGGTTTTCAGCATTGCCAATTCGGTACTTTGCACACTGTATTTAGTGATATTATAACGGCGTTTGAAAACAGCTGTTCTGCTCTGATGTGTAATTTGAATATATAAAACTGATGCTGTCCTTCCCTTGAGCTTCCGAATATTTAACATATCTTTCAAACAATAAACCTATCAAAATTTAATTTATTATAGCAAGAAATGGTACACAAAATTAAAATACCCAATTTTGTTTTGTGGCAGTCAAACGATAATAGAATTAACTAAATTTTGTAAATGTGAACAGAAAGAAATGTAAGTAAATAAAGGGATCGAAATTCCACTCAATAAAAATTTCCTGTCTGAACACCCTTTTAGGCTGATAACCACTTTGAAATCGAAAGCGGAAAATATAAAAAAAAATTATTATTATTTTATGATTAAATTAAACAAAATCTTTTAAACTTGAATGCTTTTGCTTATGGCGTTTTCTTTTCTAGAAAACATGTAACATTTTTTCACTTATTTTTAAAAAAGTGACGGTTTGGAAAAGTTTTAAAACAGAAATTATTTTTCGCCAACGGTGTTGGGCTCATTTCTAATAAATTCCTTATTTTGAAGTGGCAAACTATTGCCATTTTCTGTTAAAAAGTGTGAAAAATGTTGCATTATTTTCTAGAAAAGAAATCAAAATTAGTTTTAGTACTTTTTGACAACCCTGTTTATTCTAGAAAAAAACATGTGGCAGCATTTGACTTGTAACTGTAACAGGTCATTTTGTGCATGGTGGAGTTGAAAGGGAAATTAATGTAAACAACCTGGACCTGCGGTGAGAAAAACGAGAGTAAAATGTTGCCGTTACTGATACACCGAAATGAGTTTTAAAATTTGAAAAGTCGCTTTGTATCATCGATATATTGTCTCAGTTAATATATTAAACATAACTAATTATAATTTGTATAATATTACATTTTATTCCACTCTACGTAACTTTTTCTTTTAAAATCTTAAAAGGAATTAATTGATACTTTTTTAATAGTTGTTTAGAAAGAAAATATTATTATTAGTTTACTTTTATGCTTTTTTTTATTTAATATTAAAAGGAGTTCCACAAAAAGTTATGAAATGCAAGAAGAAAATTAATTTAAGACACTAAAAACAGTTTTAACAGGTTGTTAGTGAATCACAATCAGTAGTAGAGCAGGAAAACAATCAAGTGTTCACAAGTTTAAATATGCGAAGAGTGTATGGTTATACGCACACTTTATCCTTCATTAATATTAAAATTTCGTACTGTTGATTACTTTCGTAATTTACTTTACAACTTAACTTCTACGATATTTGTGATAGATCACAAATACTTTCAAGTATAAAATCAATTGGAAAACTTTTTATAATTTTTGTTTCATTTCTTTTTCTATTGCTAATATATTTTATTATACGAGAATTACTAAACGTGCGATAATAAAAAACTACATTTATCACATATTTATTTAATGTTTTTTTTTTGTCTCAGTTCATACATTTTTCACATTATAAAAATTGTGTTTAAAATGTATTTTATTTTTTAAATATTATAGTGAACTGAATGCATTTCAATTAAAAGAGACAAAAATTTCTTTAATAAATTAAAACAACAACACAGACACAACGCAAACAAATAAGTGAAACAAATCTACTATTTTAAATTTGTTTGCTTTTTTTTTAATATTAAACACAGAGACGAGTTTAACAAATTTGTATATTTATTTTAATGATTTTAGCGCGCACGCTGTCCCGTCATATTAATGCTACAAAAATGGACTAAAAAAATTCAACGAAAAGCAAAATTTAATTAAGAACAAAAAAATATATATAAACAAAATTTATTTATGAATGTCTTTCTATGCCGACTGACAGATAAACAGCTGACTTGCATGTTTCTTTGGTAATATTATTTTTTTTTTCTTCCTATTTTGTTTATTTTTGCTTGCTTTTAATTCAGTCTCTACCCCTTTTATATTTGCTCATTCTGACTGGATTGTTATGAGAGATAATAACGAATATTCTCTATTGTTTTGTAAAACAACTGTTTACCGTTAAAATATACCATATAAAACAATAACAACGATCACATGCATTTACCCGTGCGAGTATAAGTGCTGAGAATAGAAAATATATTAAACATACGCCTCCATATGCCGACGAACAGAACTGTTTGGTACTTAAATATAAACACACATCAGAAAAAGTACCACTATAAATTCTTATATGATAAAGTAAATTGAAAGCTTAATTTGAGCGATAGCCAGTAGTAGATGTTCATAACAAGTACAAAATTAACCCTAGAAACATAATTTTGGCATGTAATATATATTGTATAGGAAATTGCACGAAAATTATTGATATAAAAATTGATATATTGAAATTATATTCTTTTCTAATTACTACTATTTTATTTTTTTTAAATTTATAATTAATTTTTTTTTACTTCAATATTTTATTTTAAAACTAGAACCAGTTTTGAACTTTTAATTTTATTTTACAACTACAAATCGTATGAAGAAAATATGTTCACGATTTTCAGGTACAAGTAAATATTATAATTTTATTTAAAAAAAAATTATTTAGTTCTTGATTCTCCTTTAGTAGAAATTATTAACAATTTGTGAAAGTAAATTTCACAAAATAGTTGCCAAAATTTACTTTTAATTTTTCTGTGTAAGTCTATATAAATTAAAATTTCGCCTCATAAGTACCACTTTCTAAAGGTGGCCACCACATGTTGCTACCAAACAAAAACGAAAACAGTAATGTCGCCTGACTTTCTAATTTCCTTTAATGATCAAGAAAAATAACAGAGAATCGTTGTAAGAGAGAAAGACAAAATACTTAAATAGCAAATACAATAACAAAACAATAACGGAAGTAAAAAGCTTTTCTTTTATCAACAAAACAAAACAAAAGTTAATATTCTTAAAACAGCTGATAAAGCGGTTATATATTCGTGTGTACACAAGTGGGCTGACAGACACTCGTTTGTCAAATGTTTACATTCCATTTCAATGTTAATAGAAAATATTATTGCATTTTTTATTTTTTTTATAATTTTACACTGTTTATAACTTGCAAGGTAGTCGTATTTAGCTCAACAGCAGTGATAAGGAATTCAAAGATATCTAAGAGTGAACATTTTTTTTATCGGTTAAGATAACAATTTAGTAGCACCTTTTTGTCTGGTATTATTTTACTGAAGGAAAATATTTCCGAAATACTTTGGCGATAGAATTGAAACAATAAATTATTATGAAGTTTGTTTTGTGAAATCATTAATATATAGCAAATCTAATAAGAATATACGTCACTTAATGTTTGATTTCTAAAATTTTTATAATCAAGATGGAAATTAATAAATCGGCACAAAAAGAAATAATTTCAGCTGCACAATTTATGTGGGCAATTGAAGACTTATGAGAAAAATAAAGACATTTTGAATTCAATAAATACAAATAAATTCCGTGTAGTAGAGCAAAATTTCAGAAGATTTTCAAATTAGTAAATTAGAACATAAAATTGATTTGTAGACATAAAGTAAAAATTTATGCCAACTTGTCGTAATAAATTCTTTGACCATAATTTTATAAAATCACTATTCGTTAGTGAAATTTGTATGTATGTATATAAAACGAAATTTAAATTTTTTTAATCTAATTAAATTGTTCATGAAAATATTAAACATTTTGATAGACAAAGCAACGTATGACGGTGACGAAAAAAAAAAATATATTTTTTTTTAGGAATTTGAGTTTGCGTTCCTATAAATTTAATTGACGCAGTAGGGTAGTCATTTCGAGGCTTAAAGGTTTATACGACAGGTTTTTTTTATTAGTGTCCATGTCCATTTCAGATATTTCTCAACTTTGTAATACTGTTTTCTTTTCTACAAAAGACTGCTACACTTTGTGTACTTTTCAATGAAAAAATGGAATATTTAAGGTCATTTCAGTGTACTGAATTTCTTAAGATAAATTCACACTTAACAAATATTTGCCCAACAAAGCGTAACCAAGAAGTACTAAAGAACAATATATTAATTCAGAAAAGTTTTTATTAACTTACAAACGTTTTCAGTAATATTGATTTATGACACTGTCTTTTAATTATTTGTGGAACTGCTTTACTTCATAACACTTATCTGAACTAAACTATTTTTCGCAAGTATTAAGTGGTTGCAGCTTTTTGAGCAAATATTTGGTACCTATGAACAAACTTTAAAAATTAATCTATCACTCCCAACAAAATATAATTTTTGTTTTAAAAGTTCTTCTAGGTGCAACTTTTTAGAAAATATGTTACATATTTGTAGCCATAATTGATTTTTCCTGTGTGTAAATGTGTAAATTCAATATATAAAAGAAACTGTTACAGTACTCGATGTACAAATATTAATTATTTATATGCTACTAATTTTCGTTCGAAAACAATACATACTAGCACACCCTGGCGACAAGTAGTGATTGTTATTATTACTCACCACTTGTAGTGGGCAAAAAGTCCCAACGGTAGTTAGTTAGCAAAGTTTAAAACCCAGCAACATAGTGTAATAACGCCTCAACAGAAAATGTAAACAATAAGTGAAATTTAAAAAGCAACTCACCGCTTTACGTTTATCAGCTTCGGTGGCCGCAGAATTTGAACGATGTCTAAACAAATCCATTACTTTGGTCATGGGCGAACGGGAAGCATCTGCCCTGCGTACTGCAGTTACTGTATGATAATACTATACGCAGAGGAAAGACAAACAAACAATTAATAAACAAGAAAAAAATTCAAGATAAACAAAACCTACATGAGCATCACTACCCTGATGAGGATGTGCTGAACCATCTTTGTACTTGTTCTTTACGGACGTACCCTCGGCCGTTGTTATCGTCACTGCTGGGTGCTGTTTCTGATGGTGACTGCTACCAATAAGGCCGGAATTTTGTAAAGCTACTTTCATGGAATTCATAACACCGGTTCCGCCGCCTCCGCCACTTCCACTGCCACCCGACGTCGAATGTGTACTACTGGCGCTGCCCATTTCATTGCCCGTGGCGGCAGCAGCTGCTGAAAATGGATCCAAAAGCATTTTTTGTTTTCTCGCATCCGATTTTGCACGCGGCCGAAACACATCGAATATGGTTGGCCTACGATTAGGACTAGCAATACCATGAACGGTCGACTGATTAAGTACAGGCGACTCGTCGCCACTACGTCTACGTTCTAGCGAGCCAGACCGTGGTGTTCCGCCTACACGTTCCGAGCTACGAGAGATCTTTTCCGCATTGCGGTTAAGTTTTTCCAATTTGGCCGCTTCACGTTCGAGACGCCTGGCTGTTTCGCGTTCAATTTTGCGGGCTTCTTTTTCACGGCGACTAGCTTCCTTTTCTTGACGTCTACGTGATACAATAGAAAGAAATTGAAAGAATTGTATTTTATTTTCAAATAGATTGTAAATAAGAAGTAAAAGAAGCATGTGAGTATTATTATCCTAGCAAATCGAACATTTCCATTTACAATCTGTTGCGATGACATACATACATATATACGATTTTATGTATGTGCATTTATACATATCGTCCTCTAAAGTCAATAAGGCTGTAACTGACAAAAACTCGATAACATACTCGATTGATTATTAAGTTAATTTTTAAATTAAATTATAATCTATAAAAAACTCAATTTTTAATTTTTCAGCTACAGCCATTAGGAGTTGAGGCGACGATATGTACATCAGCCTATAATGCATTTATTTTTATTTTTTTACAATGTGCTCAAATCGATTTACCTGGCTTCTTCTTTCATCTTTTTGGATGCTTTGCGAGCTGCTTTGGCATTTGGTTCTGCGGGAGCACTTGACGGTCTGGACGAGGGTAATTTCGCATCTTGTTCCTACAAATAATAATGATAAGAAAATAGTTGTAAAAATGCCTCAAGCAAATTCCAATATAAATGTCGCACACTAAATCATAAGCATTCATAACGCAAAACTATGATTTTTAGAAAGTCGTTGCTTATGCGCATAAAAATTATTTCCTACGATACATTTTTTATTTCACAAAGCATAATAACTTAATGCAGTGTATAGGGCAGTTGTCTGTTAACGCATATAAAAATTTTATCAAAATTAATGTTTTGTGGGCATAAAAAATTATATTTCCAAAAATTTTTGATTTTGAGTCATGTCGACATGTCGAGAAAAAAATAGGAATACATCAGCTTTTTTCATACGAGATTTTTAAATCAAATATATTCTAGGCTGTGGCAGACTTTTTGGACCTCTTCGTTAGAAAAATCGATCAACAGCTTGGCTTAGTTTTGAATGTTTTCTATATAAATTTAAGTTTTTATTTTGATAAAAATTTTTTTGCAGCTAGTTCGGGTAGCGCTGGTTCGGACAATAAATTTCGATACAAATTAGAAAAGATAGATATTTCTATGTGCTCCGTATCAAACTACAAAACGAAACATGTCAAAGTACGGTGCTTCGCTTTCAGAACTAAAACATGTTTTGAGAGCGAGGCTTGGATGAGAGAGCGAAGCAGGAAGTTATAGGTACCTGTGAGCATATTATAAGTTGCAGAGTATAAATGAGAAGATATTTAAAATGTTTATACAAAATGTGCCTGCAACATGGACTTTAAATCCACATGTATCAAACTCTCGATATTAAGAAAAAACGAATTTTTATTGTCGAGAAAATGTAAACGTTTCTTTCCACTTCAACAGTCACCCACCCACAGAATTTAATGTGACCCGTGTCGTGTTGTCATAGAAATTTAATTAAACCACAAAAAATAATACGCATATAATTGTGTTGCTTTTCGATATTAATTAATAATTTAACGTGTTGAATAGAGCAAGCGAAACCCTATGAAACTAATACGGCAAAAAGACATAAAAAATAATTAATACTGAAAGAAATTGAAACCTAAAAACACTCACCCTGTGAGTGTTCGTTATTCTAATTTGAAAGAAAAAAAGAAATATAAATTTATTTCTACATAAAAAGCTAAACAGATTATATTTTTATTTCGAATTGAATTAAACAAAGAATTCGTTTTGCATTAGTTATATACGAGTATGTAGTAGACCTTATGGAGATGAGTATCACAAAAATAAATAAATTCAGCAAATTGTTGATTTCAGAGAACACTCTCAATCGGATGAATACAATCACTTAATTTTCAGAGTACTATTTTCAATTGTTTGTGAATAGAAAGCATTTTCATATCAATTAAAAGAACATTTTCATAGGGCTACAAAATTCAACAACAGCATGAACGTTTCCTTGGATTATTTAAATAATAAAAAATCTTATTTATATTCTGAATTATTTTGCAGCCATTATCAATTAGATATAAAATTTTCTTATAAAATTCTAACGTCAATAATTTTTCTCTTGAAATCGTTTTTCTTTTCCCCCAACTGTTATTGTGAATAATATTTCCCATGAAATGTGTTCGTTTTTCTGATACGTAATTCAACCGGGGATGATGACTGCCACTACAATAATTCCATTCATGAAAGTTTGCCGATTAGTTTGTTCTCTTGAAAACTGCATAAAAATATTTCACAACAATTCCTCATCGTGAATGATTTTTTGCTGAGAGATTTTTCGCTTCTTCCTTTAATTTATTTATTCTATTTTTACTGGCGAACAAAACATAAAATTTAAGTAGTTTCTCTTAATATTCGAATATTAGTTTACAAAATTTATTTTAAGGCCGAAATGCGTTAATGAGGTACAAACTGACCTTCATTTTGTAGACGCTTATTTGTGGTAATAACTTTGTTTTCTTAGGTCTTCAAAATACAAATATCAGAATGGCTTTACTACATAAAATTTTAATAGTGCAATTAAATAACGTTGCAAAAGTTCTATCACTCTAATAATAAATATTCAGTTTTACTTTGCTTTGATTTATTTATTTGATTTAAAAATTTTTTTAAGCTTCATTCTGTTTTTACATTCATTGAGAACTGGTATGGCAACGAACATTTGACGTGTTATTCACCACATATTGATAGCGGGAACAAACGTTTCCATTAAATTCACAATAGCAATTTATCCTTCACAGAGAAAGAAAATTACATACATACTTTGTTCACTATGAATTATAATATAATAAATTTTGAATAATTTATTTTTGAAGTAACTTATAAGATAGTAAGAGGAGCTCAAGCAACATCGTGTTTTTGATAAATTTTCTATTAAATTTAGGTAATTCTATGTATGAACGGCATCACTTTTATTTATCATTTAATTTTTTGTGCAAGGGAAGCTTTTCAAGGAATCTTTGTCTATAATTTTTTTTTTCTAAATTAAATGTCATTTCTAATGATGCAAGGATTTTAGCTGGCAACAGAAAACTTCAAAATGATGTGTCCTACTAAAACAGAAATTGAAGTGTATCTAATCATGTGCTTGGCAGTGTACCTACTCGAATATACATAAGTAAGTACTTGTCGGTGTTTCTTATTTGTTTTGCTTTTTTAATTTACGATGTTGATTTAAATGCATTTTTTTTAAACAAAAGCAAATTCTGCTGTTGGCTGGTTGTATGGTTTACTGTTCGCTTTCTTTTTGCATAATTCTTATGACGTCACTGGTGTTTCGAGTCAGTTATATGTAAATCGTACGAAGTAAATAATATGCATGCAAACTTGTCCACAGCAATTACCTACATATTTATATGCATGCATATGCATGTGTGTGCCTGCATGCAAATATTTTTCCATTTATTTTAAGTCACGTGATGCAAAGTTTATTTCTCAAGATTTCAAACAATTTATTGACTCGTTGAATATTTCAAATGCTCATGCTCTGGCGATGTTTACAAGAAAATTAAAAATGTTCTTCAATGTTATTATAAAGTTAATTTTTTTGTTTTTTTTTGTTTTTGTATAATTATTATTTTGTTCACAATTAATTCACGCATTTCTCTCTCTCTCTTTCTCTCTCGTCACATAAATAGATACATAATTCATACACGTACAGTAAACAAATTTGTAATATAATTTACTAGATAATAAATTTATCATACGACCTTTTCTATAACTTTTAATAAATACTGTCATTATTTGTTTGTTTATGTACAAAATGCTGACAGTTTTTCTAACAATTCTTGCTTGTTTTAATAACGGCTTCACAAGCAGAATTGAAAAGGACTGTGGTCCACTATAGTTTTGTAATATTTTTTACGAAACTGATGTTTGTATTTTAAATAAATACTCAGAGACCTATAATTCTTTTTCATCATAGATCGCGTTGAAATTTACCTATTTTGTGAAATATGTATGTGTCCGATATATGTATGGATGTATGTTTTTTAAATATTATAAAAAGTTATTATAGTGATTAACTTATTATTTGGCTATGGCCCAAGTTTACAAAAGTATTAGGTATGAGCATAAATATTATTTCAATTGTGATTTTCCTCTTATGTTAGTAGTCTTCTAAGCTGTTTATAAACTTTGCAAAGGAGCAGTTTTATTAATTCAAAACTATTAACAAGCCATTTACAACAAGTTTATAAGCATGTCTTAGAATAGTAAACTTAACATAAGCTTTTTCTACATAAAAAGTTATACAACATTTCAGTAAAAATCAAATATAAACAATATAAAATAAAGTTAGAATTTAAAATTTCCAGAGTTGTCAATAGCTTTTTAACGCGTTTCCGTAATATGTTAATTTAATATCCATTTTAATTTTCAAAAGAGTTTTATATAAGAAAATCTTTTACAATTTAAAGAAATAATAACAATGTGGTTGACAACACATATATTTTTGTTTGATTCTTGCAGAATATTGAAAATTCTTATAAATAAAACTAAATCAACAATGTCTGGCAACCATGTAAGTGTAGCAGGTATTAATTTAACGTGGATGTTTTCACAGTCTTGAGTAAATATGGACGCCAATCACACAGAGAAGTTAGTTTTCTTTAAAAATGCCAATAATGTTTTTTTTTTGTAAAAAAAACACCTGGTTTACATTAACACAAGAAAAAAAAATGGCTGCTATTTATTTTTCTTGATACTGTAGCCAAATAGTGAAGCTTGTCCAAATAACGTGAAAGCAGTATGATTACAATAATATAATAAACAAACAAACAATTTGTTTAAATGTTTAAAAAGAAAGAAAACAAGAAATAAATGCATTTAATCTGACTCATCTCTTAACACTTTCGTATGTCTACCGCAAGGAGGGTTGAGGGCGGCAGACTACACGCGTTGTTTATTTTTAATAATAGAATTTTTTTCTCTTCTTCTCAGAACAATTTTGTTAAGAATGTTTTTATGAATTATTGTTATTTCTTGTAGAATTTTTTGATTAATTGGTAAAAAAAAAATTAAATATAAAATTTATTTATATCCAGCTGACAATGGAAGCACTGACTGACGTCAACATTTTACGTTGACTCGGAGATTTTTTGTAGTCAGAGAAAAGTGGCAAAGACATAACGAAATTAGAGGTTTCTATTTGTTTTGTGTGATAGTCATTATTTTTTTGTCTTGTTAAGGTAACAATAAATTTTGCTAAGATTTTTAAAAACTTGCAAAGAAAAAATAATTTTTCATTTAAATTTTTAGGCACGTACGACAGCAGGCAGAGTGTTTTTTTTTTATTTGCAGTGATATTTTTTCGTATTGAAAACTTGATTTGAATATTGTATTTATAATTATTTTTTTCTTCTCACTAAATAAGTTGCGAACAATAATGTTGGTGTCAGTTAATTATAAATAAATTTATGAACATTTTAAAATTTGTCACACATGTACTCACGTGATTAAACCGAACAAACATTTTGTTTAATATTTAATTTATGTTAACTAAAAGTTATGCTGACCTTAACCAGATTAATAAAAAAACATTGATTTTGAAAACAACAAAAAATAAACGAAATCCAATTATTTATGCATACAAAGAGAATTATTCAACTCGTTTTTTTCAACTTGTTTCTTTTGAAATACAAATTCGTTGTAGAAATAAAACTTGTAAGAATATAAAAATATAGGGATTAAAAAGAATTGTTCCCAAAATTCTTGAGAATAGCAAAAGTTGAGAATATTGTTTTATTTGACAGCAAATAGGTCACATGCTTAATGGAAATCGATTAAAAAATTTAACAATTGAAAACCGCAAAATGTTTCACTTCTTATTTTCGCTAAAATAAGTTTTTAGTACAATTTTTCAATAATTAATTATCGTGAATTTTTTTAAGGCAAACGTTGAACCTGTGAATTGTTTAAAAACAATTGTTTATATTGTGAATTATTTTTAAGTATTTTATAAACTATACGACGAGGGTGAACGATCAGATGTCCGGCTGGACCTAAAAACTAGTTGCCAACGAGACGAAAGCAAACACTGGGGATACCATGTTTTTTAAGTTTTTGAATTCGTTCAAAAAAAGTTCATGGGAATCATTCACAATAGCAATTCAGAAACTTTGGCAAATTGTTCCATGCATCTGGTCGTTCGTGATACGGGAGATTGTTTTGTATTTTATCTTATGTTAAAGACTCAAATCTAAAATCCCAGCCTACTTTAAGAATTGCTCTAACAATTGCAGGAAACTTATTTCGAAACACTTATAAATAGCAACGAATGCGTCACGCAAGTACTTATAAAATCAATAAATGCGATAATATTTTATATATGAGACTGCACCTTTTGGAATCCCATTTATTTCTATAGAATTCAAATATAACTTACATCTTCTGATTGTACTGGCACATTAAGGCCACTTTCAGCCGCGCTATCGTCCATTGTATAGTACTGCTTCTTTGGTAAAGACAAACTGCTTTGAACAGTAGATGGCAGGCTTTTGGTTCGGAAATCTGATGATTGTTTGATCCAAACATCATCCAGGCGGAGGTACTCACGTTCAGGCTTCATCTTATACATCTCGGTGGTTGGTGTTGTACTTGTTGTTGTGGGACTTGTATTAAAACTATTATCACAGTTATTCCTAGTTTTTGAGGTTACATCTAAATTAGTTGAACTTAAAGATGATGTACTTTCGGTGGGTGTACGTATTTCGACGAGAGAAGAATCGAAGAATTTTTTTGATAAATGCGGTGTAACTGGCGAATATTTGTTATGGCTGCCATAACGTTGGGAAAATAGTCCTTGAACCGGGGAATAGCCGCCAAAACTGCTCGGAAAACTAATGGTGTAGGCATTTTTGGAAGAATCTAAATGTTTCAGTTTATCCGCCTCGCTGCGTAGATGCGGAAGTTCAGGTGATTCTAAAGCTTTCGTTACCTTAAATTTCCCTTTGATTATGAGAGATTCAGGGCTGGATGAACGGGGTTTTGTGCAGCTACTTGTAGCTGCGCTAAATTCTTTTTGTTGGAGCGATTTTTGTGCAGTTACTGAAGCTTTGGCATGTGCAGATTTGGCTGATTCAAGCAGATCTATTAAAGCAGGTGGTAATATGGTGGGTGGAATGGGAGGAGGCGGTGGTGGCGAAGTGATTTCGGGTGCTACTGTTACCGATTTGATGTCCTCCACATTATTTGTGTTAATGCTATCGATTTTATGCATAAACTGTTGCCTTAATCGCTCCAAGTCCTTAAACTTCTCCGCTGATGCTTTATCTTTGGCTGGCGGTGGCGGAGGTGGCGTCGGTCTAGCTTTTGCTTCAAACTTGAGGGACGAGTCTGTTTGCTGAGGGTGCGGTGATTTATCACCCTCATCTTCGTCTTCTTCCTCTTTACACTGAGATAAACGTCTTCGTTCCGTAAAAGGCATTAGATAAGGTCGCATTTGAAATATATCCGGATTGTAGAATTTTGGCGCCATATTTATAGCTGAATGTATTATTGAGCCCTCAACGTTCTCATCGTCTTCCGTATCTGAACTACTGCTTTCATATTCAAAAGAATCGGACTTGGGAAAAGTTTTCAATGGTGCCGAACCCAAACCGGTACTACAAGTCAAATTCTCGCTATTAATACTGTGCAATGCTTTACATTGTTCTTGCTCGGGTTCAACACTTATGGAGGTCTCGGAATCACTTTCATAACCATCATTACCCAGCTCTAAGTCTTCCATGGACTTCTCAAAGGCATCCTCAAAAACGCAATCTCCCAAAGAGGGCACCAAGGGCAGTTTGCCTTTATTAGGTGGATTTTTGGATTTCTGCAACGCAGTGCTCGCCATGCTACTACTGCTGCCCATCTCCGAGGAAGTATCCGAAAATGACGATTTACTGAGCGATTTTTCCTTACTATCCCGTTTCTCCTCTTGCGTCATACTCGATGTGGAGGCCGAGCTTAAAATGGGACATTTTTGTTCGTTTAAATTTTCCTCGATATATTCACAATTTGTGGCCATTGGATTATGGTTTCGCAATAAAAGCAGTGGAAAGAAATTTGATGTATGTATATATTTTCTCTTTAGAATTTGTTCCCTTTTCTTTTTATATAATAATAATTTGTATTTCTTAATTTTTATTTTACACAAAATAATTTACGACACTTGGACACAATATAAGATTGTTTACAGTAACATTATCTTCTTTTGAACGACATTTGTTTAATTTTGTACGACTTTTCTGTTATTGTTATCTACCAGATCATTTTTGATGAGTTTCGTTTTTAATTTTTACTATAATTAATTTTATTTTTTTGAATTGCACTTGTCTCATGGAGTGTTTGCTATTGTTTAAAATATTATTGTATTATTTTGTTATTATTAGAATGTTATGAATTCAAGCTATCTGTAAAATAAAAAGAGAGTAACAGAATTCAAAAAATATATATTTTTATGTTTTTGTGCCGGAATCTCTGTTTAACTCTTTAGTATTTATTTAGGTATATGTCAACCTTTTCCGACTATTGTATAATTGATACATCCCATGAAATTCAGAGCTGAAAGTTTAAAGGAGTGTATTAAAGGTGCGATAAAATTTAGACAGTCCAGTCCGGATCAAACAATTTGTTAATTAATAATAGTTGCCATAAAGTTAAATTTTTAAAAAGCAGTTAACTGGCATCGCCACATAAATAAAGTTGCCATACTGCACTTCGATTAAGAAATACCCGCTAAATTTAATTTATTTCTGTAGCGATTAATTTTATCCGACTATAATTGAAATTTTTACGTGTAATAAAATTTTACAGTAACCATGCAAATCTAAAATAACCTTTTTTATGTTTATAAGTATGCACTGATCATAAAGGGTTTGCTTGATTGATCTGTTTACCGTCAGTTCGTTGTTGTCATGCCTAAACTTAAGACTTTATAAGTAGAAAAAAAATAAATATTTCATAGTTTAACTAAATTTTTAATATTATATATTAATAATAGTACAAATGCTATTATATACATATTTCTACAAGCACTATTTGGATTTGAAATGTATCTGCATGTATATTTACAGGGAATAATATTTATTTACTAACAAATCCAATGATACAACCACAAACTTTAATGATTCTTAATGCGGTGGAAGACTAAATACAAACAATAAGTTTATGACAAAAGACAGAGATGGAGAGAAAACAAATAATTAAAGACAATTAATAGTCAATTGAACTGAGGCAATGCTTGGAAAAGACAAATGAATGATATGGTTTGGGTTTGGCATCCAATATTCTAGACACATTGTATACATTTCAAACATTTAAGTAGTTTGAAAAACAACACATCAAGTTTATATTAGAAAAGAAATACGCTTGTGTACTTATCAGGTTTTTTTTATGCATATAAAAGATGAATAGAATTAACATTTTATTGACATAGAAATATAAACTGCCACAGCAACAATATACATGTAATTCTATACAATTATATTCATCCATATTATTATGGCATTATGAAGGGAATTAGTATGTATTTTTTTTTCGTTTTTGTAAATTGAATGCAATCTCGGTCATGTTGATGAGTTGGTAACACCAAACTTATGTTGAGCAATATGGCAGCTTTGTTATTTGTACCGATCTCAATCTCAAAATTGTTAGAAGAATTTTTGGTGATTCTAATTCTGGCATTAAATCTAACATTATTTTCAAGTTCTAAAAGGCTTTCCTTCATAACATATTCAGTGAAGACAACTTTACAAAAAAAAAAAAAAATTATAATAAAGAGATAAAAAAAACTGAAATGGTTACAAATAAGGTTGCCACTCAATCGTTTTTCACAATATCTTCGACAAGACTCATTATATAAAAAGCAGTGGAAAGAGACATTTTAGTGATAAAAACCCCTAGAAATAAAATATTTATAATTGTTAATCACATCTAAAATTTTAGCACTGTATTTTCAATTTGATTTAGCGAGATTTACTTCTAAGCAAGTGACATGTAGTACTACGAAAAGTCGTTAACATCTTTATTTCAAAGTTTTGCTTTTTCCTACATTCTATATACAGAAACTACTTTCGTATTTGTAATAACATGCACTTATACACACACGTTTAAAGAATCAATTGATAAAAAAACGGGTGTGTGTCATAAAGACTTATAGAAAAATGATGTAAATAATTTTGTACAAGTTAGAAAAATAGCACTACTTAGGAAATTGTTATACAATCATAATATTGTGTAAGTTTTATAAAAGCCGTGATAAAATGTTATAATACTTGTATATGAATAATTTTCGATTAAGACTGGTTTTCCTATTGATCCCAATATAAATAACTATTTCGAAATATGGTAAGAGAGAAGGTACAATATGTTAAAGCCAATAAAACGACGGTTAAATTGCCACTTTTACTCACAGTTTAATAAAAAAAAAGTTTTTAATTCATATTTATAAAAATGGCACGTTTGTATGTTGGTACGCTTCAGTTTGACACATAAATATGTCACTGATAACATGTGGCAGCACTCCAGAGCAAAGATTTCGTTTTCATTCACATTTAATAGTAAATAACAAATATTTTTTATATTTATTGGCATTATTCATTAAATGTAGAAGAATAGTAGATAATAAAGGCAAAATATGGTCTATGTCTGTATGTATTTTGTTTAGCTAACGATTATTTGAAACTCTAAAGCACAATAACAGAAATAATTAATTTGTTGTAAATTAGCAGATGATTACAAGCACTTAACGACGAATTAAATTTATGACAACATATTTGTCATAATATTATAAAACTGGTGTTGTTGAAACATGAAAACGTTGGCAATAATCTTTATAAAAAAAACTAGTTTGAAAATATGTTGAAAATTATTCAGGGAAAATGTTAAAAGTTCATTCATATACAGTCACAATTAAGAACAATAATAACAACAGTTGATAAATTAAATCAAAAGGCCACTTATCTATTGTTTTTAATAAATACATGTTTGTATCTAATTCAAACATATTAGAAATAATATAAGATTTAACTACCTACGAACTCTAATTCGCAATAAAAATATAAATGTTTTACAGGTGAAACACTTTGATTTCGTAATATGTCTAGAGTGTTTTCACAAGAAACACAATATTTGTTTAATTATTTAATTTCCTACAACAACTCTTTGTATTATACACTAAAGTTTACATAAATAGCACGGAGTTTTCATATTCTTGTAGCTCTTTTGCAGATCTTATTTTTTACTTGCACCTGCGTTATCATTGCAAAGTGAATGCTATTTCGATTACCTTTAGAAATGTACGGCAACTTTGCTGAAATGTTTGGTTGCAAGGGAACAAGGATTCAACCAAACAAAGTAAAGAGAGATCATTTTGAAAAGGCACAGCTTAAACTATGGAATGATAGCGAGCAGATTTAAAAGGATATTCTACTTTTTTTTATAGATTTTGTGATGTGTTGCCATTAGCATCAATGAAATTCAAAATCTGCCGACCGTTGCAAAAAATATTAAAGTACTCACTTCCGTAATAGTGAATTGTTTGTGCCCTGAAAGGCACTGAAGGGGTTACCAACGGATGATATTGATTTTAAAATAATTTATATATTTCGGAGGCTATTATACTGACAAATAACAACTCATAATTATAATTTTTGTACTACAATTTGTGACAGCTGCTTTTCGCTCTACACTGTACTTTATATAAATTGTGATAAAGAACATTTTTATCTTAATGTTTGTTTTGCATACAATAATATCAATTTAATTAATTTTTTTGCCATAACAGTAGGTTTAGACTTTTTATTATAATATTTCTTCTTAAGATTTTTAACTGGCTAAGGAAATGAAATTTTAATATTCATATGCACTAAAACTATATATAGAGATAGCATTTGTAATAAATTTTTTTGTAACGAATTTCAATTGTGCATAATTTTTTAAAAAGCTTGCGATTCCTAGACAGTAAAATGGAGAATACATAAATATTTAAACTAGATGAAAAAACTGAAGAGTTCTGAAGGAATAAAACTAAGCGATTTTCATCATTTTTTTGGAATTCGGTTGAAACTGAAATGCTTATCTCATTACCTATTAATACTGTTGCATTATTCGCTTTCTTTCAGTGGTTTAGAGTTGCAAAATAAAAATATTTTGCAAATGTTTGCTGGACAATATTGGATATAAACACCCTTTTTCTCTATCTGCTGTTGTAATTTTAGTTTAACAAAACTGATTATGATGTCTATAAATTCACAACACACATGTCTAGAGCAACTGAAAATCTATTAATTTTTTCACTTTAACATGTGACATTCATCGTCACAATCCTACACTTATTGTTCAGTGTATTTAACGTCTAGTTGAGAACTCAAGTAGAGTACAATAACTTGGAGAACATTTCTTCAAACATTCGATTATGACAAGTTTGCTATTTTGCTAAAAAAAAAAATATAAGTATTAAGTAAATATCTAGTTTAGTGTTAAATATTAATTGTGTCATACGAGAAAAGTGCAAAATATAAATGAATCTAATTTAAATAAACATACTTGGGTGTTGTTGCCAATGGAGACATTGAGGGGATTCTATATTCTCTATTTGTTAAAAAAAAAATACTCTCACTATGTTGTCATTCAAAGTCAACTGATCATGAAAGTGAGATAATATAATAATAGGTGGGTTTTAATTGGACCCTATTGTTGTCGCAACGGTAATGAAATTATTGGAGAAAATATTTTAATTAAAACAAAGTATGTACAATAATTTAGTATGGGTATAATTAATGTTTAATAATAAATAGCACCAAAAATTACACAGAATGAATTAACAAATTTAAAACATTCGTTTAGAATGTAACGAAGTCCAACATACTGCCAATGTAGACAGAAAATATATGCATATTGGATTACTCAGATATACAATTAAATGGTACAAACTTTGCTTTGTTTATTCCGCCAAAGAGAGGCAGAAATCGCACCTTTTTCATGCAGTTTCGTACTAAATAATCAAACATACTGATCATGAACATTGTTATTTGTAAAAGACTGAAGAACGTAAAAGAGCTTAACAAAAATACGAGTATTACAATTTGATTTTTAGTTTCGATGCTTTTAAAATTAACAACTGCCCGGAGTTTATATGCGGCCTATTAACTTCAGAGTGTCATTTTCTTATAAAGTGGCAGCACTGATTTAACCTGCATGTTTTAATACGGCAGCATGTAACCAGTGCTGCCACTCTAACGGCAATACATTGACACAAGCATTTTCGCTATTATTAGATATATAAATAAATGAAATTTGCGCTCTATTTAACAAAATTTAGCACAATCAGTATCGAAATTTAAGCAATTTCATGATGCTACGAAAATTTATATTTCTTTTTAATTCGGAATGAAACAAGAAGAAAGCTTCAATAAATGAGTTTTGTTACTAAAAATAATGTTTAGTTTTGGAGTTTTCTAGGTATGACATCTTGTCTTAATGAAAAATAAAACTTTTTCAATACCGAACTTGAGTCTCGTTTTGTTAAGTGTAACTTAAGTTAAATTTTGATTGCAAAAATACACATGAAGCTAAAAATAAACTTTTTGTTTATATTATACAATTAGATGTTGTTTGTTCCCATTGTTGTAAATTCATTAAATGATAATTCAATTGTGCACTATTGAAAAATAAAATCAAGTCATATAACGGATTAAGTTGCTAATAGTCTTGATAATTAACACATGTTTCATTATCACAATTTAAATTTATTTATTTTTTTTTCTTCTTGTTGTCTTTTGTAGCACCACACCTAAACGATGATTTGGAATTAAGGCTTATAGGGACTAATACATAATAATGTTAAAGGACTTTATATTATTTTAATGATATACATATTTGAGCAACAATTAATGTGATATTCTGCAATACATTAATTCACAAGTGAAGCTCTAAAGTAGCATTAGTCGATGCTAAAGCCAAACAATAAACGAAAATTAAACTTCCAAATAAGACAAGGCATATATATTCAAAGCAGAATATATTGGAATACTGGGCTTTTATGTTAAAAATAAAAATGACGTAAACAATACAGCAGTACAGTTCTGACACAAGATTGTCACTTAAACGTGACGCTTTTATTGCCTTCTTTGCACTGTGATATATTACTAAAGCGAACTTGTTTTTTATAAAATGCTATAAAGCAGAGTTAAAAAGAAAACGTTTCGTATTAAAACAAAAAAAAACTAATTAATTATCACTCAACTGTATTAAAAATGTTTTGATTGTTAAGCACTCTTTTAATTATAAATTTTTATTTGAAACATTTTATTGCTGTAAAATACCGTTGGTAAGAAAAAACAGCGAATAGATTAAACAATACTTTATTTATTATATATTTTTGCATCATTTGCATATATTGATATTTAGTTCTAATGTAAAATAATTCAGTTTGGTAGAAAATATCATGATTTTTATTACATATGAAATGAATAGCCGATCATTATTTGGCTATTCAATCAAATAAATATGAAAAGCGAATATATTTAATTAAAACAGGTTTACATTTTTAATGAACTCTTGCTGATTTGTTACTAAATGTTTTGCCTGAATTGTCATTTTGAAATTATTTATAAAAAAAAAACTTGACCTTTTATTCAAAACATCGACTTGTTTAATTAAACAAAATTGCAAAAGCGTTTTGCAAGTTATGCAAAATCGAGGTTTTAAGCGACAAAAAAAAAACAGAATTATTCGCATATACTTTTACATATTAATAAAGTTCTTGCATAACTTGCAAGAATTTATGTATAATTTGATAGAAATTTTTAACTTCCAGCGTTGCCATCACTTAATAAATAAATAGTGGTAAAAATAGTTTACGTATATTATTTGAAAGTTTTTCCAGGAGTTGTATTTTAAAGCAAGCATTAAATTTAAATGGTATTTCCATTCATTTTGCATGGTTTAATCATAATAATCCATTTGAGAACTGGTTTTTTTTTTTTAAATACTCAACTTAATAATGTGAACCCTGCCTAATAAATACAAATTAAAGGGGAGACAGATTGAGAATTTCATTGAGGAAACAGTACGATTCTTTTCAAAAAACTTAATATAAAAAATTTAATTTGCGTTCAGGTAAATATGCTACGAAATAAATAATAGTTCCTAGCGTTTTTTGTTTCTCAGGTTCAGGTTGGGATTTCATTGTACAAGACAAAGAATTACTTATGCCCATGTTTGTACGTGTATGATATTTCTAACTAAAAAAAAGGAAAGCTAAATTGTCCATTTAAGTTCTTTTTAGTTCAGTTATTATAGTGCTCTTTGTCTTTGTATATATTCGTGGGCGATAAAATATTTATGTTATAGAAATGTTATACATACTTTTATACTCCTCTGCTATTTTGTTGTTATTGCATACTTTTGCTAATTGTTGGTATACCGGTAAAAGTTTCAATAAGGATAGTAGCTTTCGTTAAAAATTTAAGGGTGGGTGAGAGTCTATCTGGATGTTATTAAGTAGAACGTGGTGCAGCAGTTTTCTTCTAACATTCATTTCTTTTTGCTAAAATAATTGTGAAATATTGTGCAGGTGTGAATTATATTAATTTTTCATTGTCATTTACGCAAAACAATTATTAAACGGTGGGAAATTTTAGAATACAGTGAATAGACTGTGTTTTAAGTATTTCCTAACGAGAGATAGATATTGCAAGTTAGCATTTAGCATTGAAATGGAAATGCAATGATATTGAAAAAAGTAAAAGAGAACGCATCTGTTTGGAAACCTTCAATAACAAACTGGTATACACAGATCTTAGAAATTGAAAAAGTACTAAACTTTTTTTTGGTGGTTACAAGAGCCTTTCGCCTATAATACATATACCAAATGCTGAATTGTTTAGATTTTATATCAAACATAATTATAATTAATCCAGACTTGTTCGTCAAACCAGAGCTATTCCCACCTTAAACCTCAAGCAACCCTGTTGTTAGTAGATGCATTCAATGTTGCATCTCTGGTTTCTGTTGAATATGAATACAAGTGTGGCCAATACTGCGGGTGGAAAATGAAGCCGAGTCATATTTATAAGGCCGGAGATGTACGGAAATACTCATACATATCTCATTATGTTTATTGCACGTTTTTCAGGCCCGGATTTAGGGGTTATCCCTAATACCAAAAAGTTAATAACTTAATCTGAATCGCAAACACGATCCGCGCCGTATATCAGGTATTTCCAAGTGTGCATAATGCATTATATAATATATGCATATTCCTACATAAGCATTTGCAACAGCAAATAAGGGTAATTATAAATTCTAAAGTCACGGTCATTAGTGCACATTTCCACACAATTGGTGTGAATTTTTGCACATCGGTAATGCTTCATTTAAATGGAAAATGTTTTAAGAAATAGAATACCTTTGAAAAGGCGAAAAGAACGCATTTATATGAAAAGGATGTATGCATGTGCACCGGGAAAAATAAATGTTTTGACAACTGTATTTTATTATCATCCACATATAAGTATTAAATCTTTAGATAAGATTTTCGAGATATTTTTTGTGAAAACCTAAAAAAGCAATTATTTATATTGATTTGCTTAATATTTTTAAAGTTTCGTTTATCTATGTGTACTTCGTTTATGGCTCAATGAAGCATATCAATTTCAACGCTAACTATTTAAACACATTGTCAGCAACAATAGAATTAAGGGGGCAGACATACTACCAGCCATGTGACGTTCACTAAAGATAAATAACAAGTACAGCGACGGCGATTTTTAGAAAAATATATTGCAATAAATCATATTGAAACACATCTACGCCATTTGTAGTTATAAAAACGCATAAAATATTTAAAATATAAATGCATTTGTGTATAGAAAAATATTACTTTTCTAGTAAATAGTGTGTAACGAAAGTTTGTTCTTTTTTAAAGCTTAAGAATACTTCGGATATTTGAGATTTTCAAGTCTACGATTTCTGCAAAAATGGCATAAAGTCAAATCTTTCATTAATTTCGAGAAAATCTTGAACTAATTTTGCAACTTTTTATTTTCACTAATTTTGACATTTTAAATGTAACGAGTGCTGCCATTTGAGTTACTTCATGTACTTCAACCCTACGACAATGTATCATGCTGCCATATAATTCTTTTGCAACTGTAAAACTCTTGTCACTACAAGAGGATAAGGCGTGAAGTGGTGCCAAGTTGTTGCATTAATTACATTAAAGTAAAAAGTCTCTTAACTTTGTTTCAATTATGCTTGAATACTTGTACATATAAATAATTATTTCTAATACCGGTGCCGCCGTACGATCTGCTTCTAAACTCTCTAACTGAGTTTTAAATTGCACTTTTGTTAGCCAGTGTTAACAATTTGCAATGCTCTCAAGCGTAAAACGCCGGTTAGCTTAAATTCATTCATTTACTAGTTACACATTAAATAATGAATTTTATTTTACTTCACGATCAAGAGAAGCCAATTGGCTTCCTTTACCTGAAACGATGTTCATCAAATTTATTCAAGTTTTAGTACATACAGTTTATATTTACAAATGACCTAGTAATCGATTATATGACAGCTTTGGGAATTAAATCAATTATAAGTGATCGCGAAACCAATTGAAAACTGAAGAAATAATTATTGAACTTACAAATTTTGTGTATTTTTTTTTTAAATCAACAGATTTTTAGGTAGAGTTTTCAAGATTCGTCTATCGCCACCCACATAATTTCAGTAGCATTGCAACTTATAATTGATATGAGAAAAAAATTTAATAACTAAATATTTAAATTTTTTTTTTCAAACAATTTTCAAGTTTACAAATAGGATTTTCCCTCTGCTTTCACACAATGAGTGTGCATGTATGTGCGGCATATGTTCTATAAGAAATAAGTGGAAATGACTATTTATAAAAAATATATCAAAACGTTTTGTTTTTAACTGCAAAAGTTCGCACGTACGTAAAACTAAAAATAATGCTGCGATATTAGTTACATACGTTTTTCTAATGAACTTCGATTTAGTTGTAACAAGTAAATCAAACAAAACGGTTGTTGAACTGTTAACAAAACTCGAGATTACAAATCGCCTTTTCATAATATATAAATATTTCTTCAGCATTTAACAAATTGGCTCTGATAAGCGATTATTATATATTTAGCATCGTTTTGCGTTTTTATAAACATTTCCGAAATTTCCAAAAATCGTTCGATTTCAAAATGCAAGTTAATCGCAATAAACTTTTAATAATTTCCGGCGGCACACTTGTCTTTGCCATCTTGAACGGGTGGTTAATATTTCCACAGATATTAAAAGTCATTTTAAAGAAACAGGTGAATCTAAAACCCGGTACGGATATACGCGAATTGTGGCAAGATACGCCGTTTCCCTTGCATTTTTATTTTTATGTATTTAACATAACAAATCCCAATGAGTTTTTGAATGGAGCGAAACCGGATCTACACGAAATCGGTCCATTTGTGTTTGAGTAGGTTGCATAGATAATTTGAAATAAAAAAATATATGTAAAAATAAAAGTTGTATTCTTTTTGTTAAGTGAGTGGAAATCAAAATATGATTTAGTAGATGATGATGTCGAGGACACCGTAACATATCACATGAGGAATACGTTTATTTTCAATGAAAAGGCTTCAGCGCCTCTCACGGGAGAAGAAGTGATATCAACAATACATCCGTTAATAGCGGTAAGTTGTCGAAGACTTACTTGATGGGCACATTGAAAAATTCCTGCTCAGAAGTCAAGTTCCTGCAGAACTGAAAACAAATACATATTTTGGTTTGCTGAAGAGTAAAATATTCTTTGAAAAAATGAAAGCAGAAGCAGATGATTAGGCTTCGGGTAACGAACAAAGAACTACTTTAGATTTAAGAGATGAATAGTTTTGTAAAACCGATATTGTAAAAGTTGTCAATTCTGACAGATATTTAACGATTTTCTACCAACCATAAAAAACCCGTAATAACATAGTGTAGATTTTCTGTCCCTGTGTGTTCCCCTCATGCGGAATAATTTTTCTTATTTCAAGTGCAAAAGAACGCTTTTTTAATGTTGGCAACACTGCTTATTATCTCCCACTGGGATAGAGATTTATTTTACTAATTTATCTTTAGTTTATGCCAACGATTTAATTAAAACTAACAATTTGGGAATATATCTTAAAAAATGCTTTTAGTATAAAATTAAAATAAAACTCCGTTTAACTCCACATCATATTTTTTCATTTTTATCGCATAAGTTAAGACCAACATTTAGCATGTTATTGTCGTTAATGTTGGGGAAAAAATCACCAATAATAGCCAAACATAACACATACATAATTAAAAACAGGTCAACAATTGAAGGCCTTTATTTCATTTGGAAAAAATTCTAGGATTTTAGCTTTAGAGAATTACGGAACAAGGCTACAGGCTTTATATGTTGCTGCTTTTAACAGTAATGCCAACAGCTAATATTTTACTTATTACAAAACAGCTAAATTATGTTACTCTTGAGTGTAGTATTAGGTCATTTTCTTTTCCCTTTTACTCCTTAATATATAACTGCAATTAAGTTATAATTTCCCTTTGTGCACGAATGCAGTAGTGGCAAAACTATCTGGCTACCCTTTCCGGTAGGCACTGTATAGCACACGTCTTGTTATCCACCTGACAGTGATACCATTGTAAGGAAATTCATGATCGCTAATATAAAAATTAGAGCTTAACACAAATGCAACTTTCGGAAGACTTGAATGTAGATTATTTTTAGTAAGCTGCTTAAAAATGTCGCCATAAAAAGACAATGCGCCCTCAATTCTATTAGTCTAAAGACGTATTAATTTTTTATTCTCGTTGAAATTCCTGGCACAAGTACTAAAATATTAATTTACTATAATTTCATTAAAGCAAAGCAGATAAAAAAAAGTTTGTAATTTTCTTTAATATTTATTAATTTGTTATCACAAGTAATTGCCACAAATTACTTTATCGACTGTACACAATTACACTGGAACAAAACGATGGAACGAACGTCAAACAATTTTTCCCCCCCATTATAGTTTCATTTATTCTTATTTTCCAGCCAATTGCAGTGGTTGTTCAACGAGAACGACCCGCTATGATGGAATTAGTTGTCAAAGCTATTGATGTTGTATTTCGTGGTCAAAAAGGTGTGATCAGCGTATCCTTTATGGACCTATTCTTTCGCGGTCTGAGTATAGACTGTTCTTCGGAGGAGTTCGCCTCAAAGGCTCTGTGTTCGGCTTTTTATACGGGTGAAATTAAACAGGCGCTTCAAGTGAACGAAACACATTTTCTATTTTCTTTTATGCAGAGGGTAAGCAGCGGTCGTTTGGCAATCGATAGACAGTTAATATATCAGTATATTTAATTTTAGGCCAACCATTCAGATGCCGGCAAATTTACAGCCTGTAGAGGCGTTAAGAATTTTCGTAAAATGGGTAAAGTCATTTTGTTCCAAGACGAGCCCGAACAGGATGTTTGGGCGGGAGATGAATGCAATAAGATAATCGGTACCGATTCAACGGTATTTCCACCGTTTCTACATCAGGATGACGGTTTGTGGGCTTTTACCCCCGATTTGTGCAGATCATTGGGTGCCCACTATGTTCGCAAGTCCTCGTATGCTGGATTGCCAGCCAGCTATTTTACTTTGGATTTGGGAGACATAAGGGTAAGAGTTAAATCATTTGTCAAGAGGTCAGTATAAAAAAGGAGTTTTCCGTTGCGCAGCAGGGAGCAATTGGTGGCGTTTTAAGAAATGAGCATACAGATAATTTTATTATTTTTCAGAACACTCCGGAATTGCATTGTTTTTGTGATGACCCTGAAGATTTGGATACTTGCCCACCAAAAGGTACAATGAGTTTGCAGGCTTGCTCGGGAGCTCCACTTATAGCCTCAATGCCTCATTTCTACAATTCTGACCCCAAGTTGGTGGAAAATGTAAATGGTTTGAACCCCAATGAACATGATCACGCCGTATATATAGATTTTGAATTGGTATTTAATTCTCATGCTTACGAAATAACTGACATTTATAGGTTGTCTTGAAAAAAATTAATGATTTCAGATGTCTGGAACACCCTTTCGTGCTGGGAAACGTTTGCAATTTAGTATGGATTTGGAGCCAGTAGAAGCCATCGAGCCGGTTAGTAAAATACCTCAAGTAATATTGCCTATGTTTTGGGTAGAAGAAGGTGTAGCTCTAAACAAAACCTACACAAATATGCTCAAATACACTTTGTTTTTGTAAGTTTGTAATATTTTCATATTTTTTGCCACAACAGTTTTATTTATTAAGTTTCATAAATTTCTAGGGGTTTACGTTTTAACGCTGGTCTCCGTTGGACTTTAATTACATTGTCTTTAATAGGTCTCATGGGTGGCGGCTATTTGTATATGAAGAAGGAGGAAAGTGTGGATATAACTATACCGTCCAAAGATAATAAAGTGTCGAACGTTAAACCTGTCTCAGCCAAAAGTACTGCAGCAGCTAACAAGCCGCCACCTTTGGCACAAGCTGACTTAACAAATCAAAAAGTTGACAAATTTTAAATGTCATAATCAAAAGAATATCTGATAGATTTTTGTTTTTGAAGTAAAGCACCATGAGAAAACAAGTTAGTTTATAAGACATAAAAGATTAGATAATAATTCAAAAACTTTATACCCCAACACCTTGAGAATATAAAAGGCTTAATTCATAAAAAATATTTTATGCTTGTGACCTTATTTGAAAAATGTTTACACAAAATTTGTCAAATAAGTATTTTCAAAACACAAAATATTTTTTATGATTTCGGTTTCATTTATTCATAAAGAAAATATCTTATTGTTATTAAATGCTTATTCGATCCATTCTGTATAAAAATATATAGTGAAGTAGAGCTATTTTATTAATATCACTAGAGTCGCCGGGAGGACAAAATACGTCCGCTTGATATTTGCAGCTAAAATAAATCTTTATTGTACCCAAACACGTGTTCATGTATGTGTAATTCTTTCTTAAAGTTGGGACAAAATGCTTCAGCAGAATAAGTCCACGGCTTCTTTCAAAAAACGCTGTCATTAGATTCAAAACCTTTCCCATATTTTTTATTTTGTTCTTATACTCCTGCCCACAAAATGTGTGATATTATATTAAAGTACGGCAACGTTGTTGAGAGAACTAGTGAAAAAAAGTGGTAGGGTAAGATTAGACGCTGCCTAAATGAAATATATGTATTCCATGCATATGCTTTAACAGAACAATTCCGCAGAAAGCTGCGGATCATTTAATAACACATATTAAAGACACTTTTGATATTTTATATTTGTGTGTGTCCAAACAACAGTGGCATATACAGAAACATTTCCTTCTTGATTTTTAAGCACATTTAACACTATTTTTACCACTTTTGCGATAGTAAATATGTGTATCGTACATATTTACATGAAAATACCTTTTATACCATATACGTTTTATCAAGATTAGTGGACGATAAGATACTTGAAAATGTACCACAAAAAGTGTTTGGCGCATTTATACCTTTCCAGCTTAAAGCCTTCACTGATAAATTAAAATTTTTTCGTAACAAAAACACTAACAGTTATTATAACACTTTTTCAAATATGCTTACATACAAAACAAACAATATAATTTCTTTTTTTCGGGAATAAATTGGCAACGATTCATACATTTTGTGAGAGTGCTGAAATAGAAATATAAACAATTGGTATACCCATTTCGTTCTTTCTTACTGCGAATCAACAATTAAGCTGGATTCACCCATGGTTTCAGAACGAATTTCACGTTCTGAAAGTTTTTTTTTATATGTAGTTTGCCGTTTCTGTTTTAGAGAGTGAGAGGGAGAGAGAGCGAAAGAGAGTAACGTGTTTCGGAACCTGAATTGGTTTAATTTTAATGCACGTTCCGAAACATTGCAACTGTGCTGCCAGAAAGTTTAATTTCTTAAGTGAAGTAGAACTGAGATGCCACAGCATATTATATGTACATATGTATAGTAAAATACAGAACTTGTTTTATACTTTTGTATGTGTAACACACTTGTTTCATATTGTTTGTGTGTATAATAAAATACGGAGCACTTGTGTTATATTGTTTGGTATTAAAAAATATATATCTGGTGAATATTGTTATAAATAAAATTTAAAAAAATTGTGGTGTTACCCAATTGTAAAACTCACACACATAGTTTACAAAATTATTTCATATGGTAGCCTTGATGTTGCAGAACAAATGCGCGAAGTGGGTGAATGGCTTCAGAACGTACTCTCACAAAACTAGAAATGTTGTAGAACGTCAATATTGTACTGAAACCATGGGTGAATCCAGCTTTATTGTTATACTTGTTATTGTGTTTCGAACTGCCGACTTCATGTGAGTTTGGAAATGTCTCAGGCAACGCTGCTGTTCAGGCCTAACTGATGGTGCAGGCAGCTGCTACAAGATTGCCACACTTAAATAGTTTCAAAACTCCGTCTTTTTATAGATTTTATTATACTCATTTTTATTATATAGTTTTGCAGGAAACAGTAAATCTCTTGATATTCATTTTTAGCAAGATAACTTTTTTTTGCATAAAACAAATAAAATATCATATTGATAAGATTATATTTTTTTGATACACATAATAATACAAAGCTAATGATAATCAAGCAAATAAGTGTAAATTTGAAGTGAATTGTTTCATTTTATTCATCGATCATTTAGTTGCCCGTACCACAAAATAAAAATAATAATAATAATTCATAAAGTCATACTAGATTTTGAAGAGAAATGTTTACTTTTTCTAATCGATCATTTATTATACATTTGATTTATTGATGTATCTTTAATATCATTAAAAATTTCGTCTGCATTGAAGGAAAAACACAAAATAATTGTTTAGCCATTTTTTTAAATAGATTAAATTCTGTTTGTTCGCTTGCTTATTTACGACAATATTTTCAATTATTTTTAAAGATTTTTGCGTCAATATGGTGTAAATTCATTAAAGGAATTTATTATTTAAGCTTAATTTGCATCAATTTATTTGCTTGTTATATCTTCATTTTGTATTGAAGTATTTCTATTGCATCTATCCCTAAATTTACAAATTTACATATAACTCGGATAAATATTTACAAAAGCGGTTTGAACACTACTGTTCCATTGACACGTGCACACTGAGGGAAACATGTTCATATGTGTTTTATATTTTATATCATTTAGATATTATAATTGATTTTCAATTGAATATGCATGACTTTATTTAGGCATACAAATGATGATTAGTGAGTGTTGTTACAGTAAAATTTTCTTTTGTCATTTCACGGCAAAATACATAAAAACTGTTTTGGAGCGGCGGATGGAAGAAAAAGAAAACAAATAAGATAGAATTTTCAAAATGTTCGGTCGTGTTTCTTAAGAGTAAACAAATAATTACACACAAGTAGATCATATGCACTGTATGTTAATAATTTTATAGTACAAGAATTTTGCAATAAATTCGAATATGACCGCAAGTTTTAGTTAAGAGATCTGCTATTAGTGTTACGAGTAGTTGTTCGATTACTCTTGCAACTAAGTTTTTCATAACATAATTTTTTTATATACGACGAAAGTGGCAACGCTACTTTAGGTAACCTCATCTCAATGCTGCCATACCACATCTCAATGTTGCCATACCACATCTCAATGTTGCCATAACACATCTTAATGCTGCCATGTTGACGTTACAAAAAATATTTAATTAATAGGAATTTACAGAAATTTCATTAAAAATCGAAATTGTGTGATGTACATGTTAAAGTATTTACATACGGAAATTAAGATATATATATATATATATATATATATATATATATATATATCTAATAATTTAAAAGCAAATTATTTTTATTATAATTTAATATATTTTATTCAAAATCAATTTCATGGGCTTAAAAATTAAATCTTTGTTATCGTTTACTGTTGTTATTGCTTTTATGCATATAAAGTTAGCCTTATGCAAATATGCATTATAAAACCGTTTTCACTAGCTCTATTGTTTCTGATGTTAGTTTTTTTTACAATATTTATTTTATTATCTTTATTCCATAAGTTGTATATATGTATATATTTCAACAAAATAAGAATCAGGAAGTTATCGAAACGCTTTTTAGTTTGCATTTCATTAGCTTAGTTTTTCTTTGCAAAGTGTAGTTTTTTAGGGAATTAGTAGTTATATTAAAGTGCAAATGTAAATAAAAATATTTTTTTTAAAACTTTTTGAACCATTTATAATAAAATTACATTCTATTTCGCAAATTGCAATCGATGAGTGTGCTAACTCTTCAAAATTAATTTTATCAAACTTATGATCTCATATAAATTTTGATACATTAGAGGAGTATTGACCAAAGTATTTAAACAAAGAATAGTCATACAATGTCAGTGTGTAGAGAATAATTATTACGTTATCTAGTTACTATTGTTGCGAAAATTTATTTTTTATTTTCAATATTTCCAATACATATAAAACGAAGATATTATAAAATAAAATCACGTTTTAATTTATTATATAATTACACACCTATACATGAATACATTTGAATACGTACTTAAAAATGTATAGTGCAATATTTGACAGTCCATGTCATAATATTGATGGGATGAGATTTATTACAACAAAGATCTCATATAATACGACAATAACACTAATTTGAAGTCTACACGTAACACAATTGCACACTGCGATTAGTTGTGACATTTACGAGCAGGGAATTTTTCGATATTTGTTTAAATGTAGAACTATGTTATGATCTCATAATATTATTTAATGTCATAAACGGAAACATATGCAATAAGCGAATTGTATAAAGCTTACAATTAATATGTAAATCATCGATTCAAAAATGTTTATTAAATCAAAATATTATGAACAATAGTAGTTTTCATCAAGTTTATAATATACTTTTCATTTTACTGCTGCGGCAACAAGAAAATGTGATCATTTAACTGATACAATTTTGTGACAATTTTATTTATTTATTTTCTTTGGATCATTTGGCAATATATCAAAATAATTTCATTCAAAGTGTCAGAACAAAATAATGAAAACAACAACAAAAACCATATAATTTCACTTTCATGTCATTTCGTTCTTAATAACAAAATATAAATCAAATTTTCTTGCAGGTATTATGTGTGTATATTTTTTTAAATTGTCAATACAATTGAGATATATGTACATAATATTTTTCAATTACATATAGAACTTAATTTAAACTGTTTTAGAAAGAGACGAGACCCTGAGAAGTACAATGTACCCTTATGTACAATGTGTGTTAATATCGGCGACAAAAGTACTAATTTTTGCCTTTCTTTATAACTTGAGCCACGATAAAATATCGTATTATTTTTTTTTTATTGTCGAATAATTATTAGAGGTAAAGATTTAATCGATTAATAATCGAAAAATTTCATGTTCGGTAAATCGAAAAATTTAAACTTTGTCCAGTTTATTAGTTCAAAACAAGACCACGTAAACGATACTTCATGTAATAAAAGAGGAAAACTTTTTATATAAAAAAATAGTATCGAAATTTAAGCTTATCTTCTACAAAAATCTTTCAAAGAGATTATTCATACATACATGAATGTTTATTTCAAACGATTCTTTCCTTCGTTTAGACGAAATTTGAGTTAGAAAAGGATCATTCACTTATAATTGACAGTGGACAGCTTTATATTTCGCTGTCCTTTTCTCTTTTTTTTTTCTTGTAATTGATAACATTCCATTATATATAGCAATTGAATCTAAGTTTTAATTTATTTTGACGTTCAAAGGCTTGTTTTTTTTTCATATAAGAAAAAATAAGCAAATATTTACTGTAAAAAACAAATTTTCGATTAATTTAATCGATTAAAACAGTCGAACATATGCAATTTTAAAAATTTCAAATTACGAACGCAATAAAAGAAAATTCTGCCCCACATCTGAACTAACTTTAAAAATTTTATAATTTGAGAATACAAGGAACACATTGTTCAAAGTTAATTGTAAAACTTTACTTCCCTTATTTCAACCTGAGTTTATTGCTAAGAAACATCCATAGATAAACAGAATAAAATAACGAAATGTGTCAAATCGTCTGACTGTAGTAGCGCAGTACAAGGGCATTACTTGTCATATTTATAATTAGTTTTCTTTTTTCATATTATTTCCTGCATAATATTACTTGCTGATTTCAATGGAAGAAAGATATGACGAAATATTTCGTTGCATTTTTATTAAAAATAATATATATATTATTGCTTTATAGTGCAATTAACTTTCCGTTGTTTCTTTTGTTCAAAATCATTCTATTATTTATACTTTGTTCTTTTGTCGTTTTATTTCTCTGACGAAAACATTATTTATGCATCTTTCATCATTGTTTTTTCGTTTTCCTTTATTTCTATTCGAAGTTTAACAGGTTTATATGAATATGTATGTACGTATATATGTACTTATGTACATATTAACAACATCTATTTTTCTAAAATATATTAATTTCAGATTCAATATTATTTGTTAATAACTTTGCTTAAAGAAATTCTCAAAAAAGATTATTATCTAGCATATATGTATGTATGTATGTATATACGAATATATGTATGTAAACACATACATATTTATATATGTATGTATGTACATATGCATTTATATATGTACATATTTATATGAAAATATTAAAAATACATACATACATATGTACTTATTTATTTTTCTTTGTGTCAAATCATTACGGTGCCAAGTTGTCTGTCACTCTTTACCACAACAACAATAATAGCATTAAAAAACCGTATGACATCAAGAATGTGCATACAGTAGAGTGTAAAATTAATAGGAACAGACCTCTTTTAATATATTAAGACTACATATTTCGAATCATTTATGACTGCATTATAACAGTTTGTTCAATACATTTTATAAAATTTTATTGCTTACTGTGATTTATAATATTAAATTCAAAACGTAACATTGTAATAATTATATGTACATACATACATATGTATGTACTCTGTATGCGTTTATGGTTAAGCACACACTATTTCCTTACGATTGTCAATTAATTTCCTTAAGTGGAAGGGTGGAGTTCTTGTCCCACTTTGTAATCTTGGTTGTTTATTTTAATAAATTATTTATTGTGTGTGAAAATGTATTTTTTAAATAGGTACGTATTTCTTTTCTAATATTCATACTCAATGCAGACATGAGAATTACATATACATACATATGTATCTACATATGTATGTATGTGCTTATGTATTTCTATAAGCATACGAATTTGGAAACTTTTGACTTTTGACGTGGTGTTGAAAGTTGCAACGGTGAGCTGGAATAAGCATCAAAAGCGATCTGTTTACAAAGTACATATGCTCTAAAGCTGTATTCTGTATGAAAACACTGCTTTTGACTATAAATATGGGTCATTGAGTTTCAGTTACTAGAATCATATCTACAGTCAGGAAAGAGGAAACTGGATGTTATGATACAAACATGTGTGCACACATTGCATGTATCCAATCATTAAAAAAAAATATAATATAAAAGGTTTGCCTAAAATGAATCACATGCTATGGAATTAATGCATGCTATCATACTAAATATTACTGTTGTTATTTTGGTCGGTTTATTCTCTTTGAAATAATAATTAAATTTTAACAATTACTTTATTTCCAAGAAATCTACTTTTCTTATGAAATCCCATTGAAATACTTTTATTGCATTTAGTTAATCATTGTCATGATTTCAGTGTTATGAGATTTAGATGTTTCCTCTCCCTTGAGCACTCAAACACGCCATCACACACACACACACAAATGCATATTCAGAAATGGCTTTGCCAACTTTTATTTTCATTTGGTTGTGTTGTTGTACAGTTGCAAGCGATACCTTTTTTAATAAAAAAAAATAAAACGTTTATTCACCTTTCATTTTGTTATCTTTTTATTATGCCCATGTTGTTATTGTTGTTGACAACTTCGCTTTAGTTGTTTGTATTGGCCTTTCTACACTGTTTACATTAGCAACAGAGCTGATTTACATTAATTACATGCATTTATGCCAATACATTTAAAGAATTCATGCATGTGTTTGGTAATTTTGGTATTCTTTTGTTTGAGTTATTGTTCGTCCCAAGTAAATATTTCTGTTATTGGTAAGATTAATATTAATTTAAAAATATTTGTCGTTATGAAACGAAAATTGTAGAACAAAATACTAACAACATTAAAATGCTTTTGTTCACTTCATCAAATTTTCAAAGATTTTCTCTATTGCATTATCTACCGTGCAATTAAGAAATGAAACCAGTGGTACCAACCCGAAATCTACTTGTGTAGAAGTTGAATGCAGTTTGATTATTAACCCTTTCGGCTTTTCCATTTCGCATGGAATAGTCAGTTTTAGGGACCCCTTGTAACATTAAAAAAATATTTTTATTTGTATTAAAATTTCTTTTAAATTTATAGTCATACAAAATTTAAAAAAAGTACCGAAGTTAATGATTCAAATCAATCATACGAATTTAAAAACGTTGGAGTACGAATCGGCTGTTCATAATGATAACGTGTCATGAGGCTTTCGATTATTTTATTAATAGTTTTGATAGAAAAAAATTATATGTAAAAAACGAAATAGTAACATCCTTCAAAATTTTAATACATTCAAAAACTATGAAAAGAAATCAAAGTTTTAAAAATATTTTTAACTTTTCTCGATATAAAAATTGTTTTTTTTTATATTTTTTAGTTCCAAATATAGTAAAAAATGGTTTTTAAGATATTGAAAACATAATCCGTACAAATTTGGCAAAATTATGAAAACTTTTCCGAATTTCATCCAAATCGCAAGGGGCCGAGTCTAACTGTTTGTCGATTGGACATGGAATTACCCCTATACTAAAGATAATTTGATAATGGCGGCCGGACTGTTTTTCTAAGAGATGACTTTTTCTTTGATATTTGCACTCTACATTAATGCAAATTTATTATTTATTAAATTAAAGATTCGTCTAATACATTTTACTTTTTAAGTACTTCAATGTTGGTGCATTTGTTAATAATAAATCTTTGGTATACAATAATATTTTTATACAAATAAATTTAATATATATTTAATACGATACGAAATTAAAACACAATGGCAAATTGTTGCCACATTGATTCGTTATATCGTTCGAAGTTCTGTAGACGCAAGTCCAACTCATTGAGTTTATTCAAAACGAAGGAGAACTTTTGCTCATAGATGCCTGTAATGGCTTTAAGTTCACGCCTCAATTGCACCACTTCCTTGGTGTCATCGAATTTCATTTGATTATATTCTTGAAGGTTGGCAGGTGATTTATTAGAGGTTTTCTTGGCCGTTTCATCATCCACATAATATTCATCATCCGGTGATTCAATACGATACATACACTTAATGCCGTGTATATATTCTCCGGGAAATTCCTCATCATAAGAATCAAGTGTGTAGGAGATTTTCAGGGGTTTTATTACCACATCCATAAGCATTTTCAAATTGTAGCAGTTCCAATTGTTGTGGTGTATATAAAATTGTGAGAGTTTCTGTAGATATTTGAAGTTTAAAGGGTTGATTTCTTCGATGATGTTGTAAGAAACATTTAAAGTTCTCAACTTGTTAGGAGACATCAACAAGTTAGTGGGTATTTCTTTAAGGGAAGTATTACTTAGATCAAGTCTCTCTACAGAGTTGATTTGCATTAAATCGGGCAGAGTTCTCAGTTTAGGATTGCACGATAAATCCAGAGTTCGCAAGTTTGAGGCAAGAGACAATGATGATATTTGCTCGAGAGCATTTTCTTTTAAGCGCAAAGTTTCCAAATATTCCGGTTTGCTGAAATACAACTCCTTGATTACGTTTTGGTGTAAATCGACATGTACTGCTTCTCCATAGATATTGACACGGTATATAGAACAGTTTTTGGCCCATAAATTTTCCACTCTAATATTAGCAGCCACTAAAATTTCTAAGCTGGGATTATGAGAAATATCTAAATATTTTATAATATTTTGCTGTTGAAAGGCATAGTCTTGTATCTGGCTTAAAGCATTCTGCTGCAAGTTTATGCTGAACAGGCGTGGATTAGATGAAAACAAATCAACGTCTATAAACTGAACACGATTTTTAGCCAGATTTATTTGTTGCAATGAAGGCAAATAAGAGAAAATGTCCGATGGCAGCGTTTCTATTAAATTATCGTGTAAATCCAAAAAGTTAAGTTTCTGCAAATTCTTAAAACTGTCGTGGTGCAGCCTGCTGATGCGATTGGAGTCCAAAAACAGAAAAGATAAATTTTCGGCCAACGAAAAAACACTAGGCTTGATTTCTTCTAAAAGATTTTCAGACAAAAGCAAAATTGTTAGATTATCAGCGCCCAAAAAGTTATCCCACTTTAAGGTTTCCACCGAACAATTTCTAATATCCAGTTCTTCTACTTTAAACGCATAAAACAGTTGCAGTGGGAAGTTGGAGAATTTTGAGTTGACAAAAGTTAATGTAGAATAATTTGTATGTTCTTTGACGTCATACGTATTCTTAGGACCCATAATTATTTCCATCTTCTGAGAAAAGCTCACTACCACGCCTTTATCGCCATAATCCATATCAGAACAGACATCTATTTCATTACATCTTTCGTCAGTTGTATACAATTCAATGTTCCGTAAACTGCGACCTTCTACATCATCCCCATCATCATCATCATCCTTCTCTAAGGACACAGAACGATCGTCGGTAGTATTTTCCTCACCATCAGGGCCAATCACTTCACCATTATTATCATCTAGCGTTTCTTGTAATATTTCGACTGAGGCTATAGTCTTTATGATCAATATCACCACAGAGATTAACTTAAATAATTTCATTGCCAGATTTTATTGCCTTTTTTTCTCTCGATTCAATGCCGTTTATTGTGCTCGTGTTTCAACGCTTGATTTTTAACTGAATATTGTGCGCCTTTTAATTGGAATTCTCTTCCACGTTTGACTGCACAATTTTTGTGTTCATTTTATTATTTTATTCATCGTTATTGTTAGATTCAACAACTATTTTTTGTGATTATTTAGAATAAAAAAGTAATAATTATATGTATGCGAAATAATACATGAATTGTGTAGTTTAAATTAATTTACAAAATAGTTTGAATTCATTCATGAACACAGTGCGCGACAAAAATAGTAAATAAATAATATAAAAAGCAGTACATCCCGAAGATTTTCTGGTTGCAAGTATGATACTTTTATTCGTTGGATATGTTGGCTGCAGAAATAATCTATAGATGCTGATCTTTTTAAAAAGATGCCAGCTCGGAGCTGGAAAAGATATCAATTTATATGTAGCAACAACTTTTGCATAGAAAAACATAAAATGAAAATATTTCTGCAAAAAAAAACTTAAAAAAGCTGAGACTTTTTAGATTTTCATTTTTTAACTAGGTTTTCCCAAACTGGTAACACGTACTTCTATTGCCGACTGTTACATGTATTCCATATACAAAAAGCAAACACTATTTAATCGTATTTTTCTATACAATTACATATTTTTCAAGTAAAACAATATTATTAATATTACTTTATTCTTATAGAGACTGGATGAGCCCTCCGCCGATTGCTCGAATTTGTTTATTCATGTGTGTCTATTAACGCTTTTCTGTTGAATTTTTAATTTTTGTTTTTTATTGACCTCCACCTATGTCAATGCTATAGGAAGTCCCAGACGTTGATCGGGACAGCGAGTTAATATAACAGCGATTTCATCTACCGCTCTCGCTCTCGTTGTCATTGTTTATAATTCGTTCGAATGGCTTAAAATTATAGAATATTTCCATTTATAGAAGCATGTTTATTCACCAATTTATTATCATATTAATTTAGATTTATTGTATTCGGCAACAGTGTGTTGGAGTGAGTAGGAAACAGCGCATGATTATAGCCAAGAAGAATATTATTAGCTAGACATTATTTGTTTATGATGATATTTAAAATTTTTTACTTTCAATAATAATTTCTCGTGTTCGTTAATTAAATTCATTGAAAGGGTCAAACAGAAAAAATATTATCGGTTAGAAATAAGTACTCTGCTGAAGATAAAGTTTTGCGTATGATTGAAAATAAATTAAGGGGAAGTGTAAAACAAATCAAAATCATTTGATATCAGTGCGAAGATAAAGAAGTCAAGTTACACGTTATATACGTTTTAAAACTGTATCACATGTGCGATATTTTTCCTTTCGAATATGGAGTCTAGATTTAATTGATTGTGGAGGAGGACGCGTTTGGCTACAGTGGGCATAATTTATGGAGTCTTAAATTCAATACGAAATGATTGCAATGTTTATAGAAAGAGATCATAGATATTTATTTAAAAACATTATTTACCCCGACATTATTTATCTTCATATAAATAAATATTATATGCTTTCATATTTCCCATAAAAATATCAGTATGTCAGATTTTGTTTCATACATTCATTCCACTTGCTTGTTTACCAAAGCCATTTACTGTTGGTTAATTGTTAAATAATTGTTATTTTAATGTTAAATTTTTCAAGTAGCACACAATTCTTGTTATTATTTTGCGTTTGTTTGTTTAGCAAATATAGAAAAATCTCTGTTCTAAACGTTGGAAACAGAAAATTCATAACGTACATATACACGAGGCTTTAACAACAACATATTAACGATAATTAACACCAAAAGATTTTATTCAATAATTTCAGTTTAAGAATATTGTTCAACTGGGGGTTTACTCGGTAATACATTTCGAAAGGAAAACGTTCGCATTTGTATCCTATTAGTGTTCCAATACGAAATTGCTTCAAATTAATTGAGAATCTATATCAAAATAAAAAATTATTTAAGAATATTCTATGCTCAGGAAAATAATCACATGTCAAATATTTGTTCCCAGGAAATTTTTACTTCCCTTGTACGGAAAAATGCTGGATTCTGTATAAACTAACATCGTTATTTTAAAATTTTAAATATCGTATTGAAAAATAAAAAAGAAAGAAATAAATTATAAGTTGAACATTTTTTAATTTATATTAAAATAAAATCCCCATAAAATATTTTCCTTAAAGTACATTCAAAGCACAAATTAATTTGTTATATGTGCGGCACTAAGTCTTCACATTAAAAAAAAAAACGTACAAGAAACATACATATATAATATGAGTATATATATGTACATATATTGTTTTTGAGATAAAATAACAAATAAAAGTATAAAACTGAAAATAATTTTCGCATTTTGAATAGTTCAATAAACTCTAAAGCAAAAAAAAAAATTAAAGAAATTACAAACACGGGAGATGAAAAGAAAACAAAAAACATTAAAAAGATTTCAGTTAAACAAATATTTAGAAAATAATATAAACGACAATATAATGAGGATAAGGGTACCAGAATTTTTTAATTTTATTATGTGTAAAGATGTATAAGACAATTTTAAAAAAATTTCGCATGCGAGAATATTTAACCAACAAATCGTACTTTTCGAGCGTGTGACTTTTTCAACAGGGGATATTGAAGTAACAATACGGTAATCAAATAGGTCACCTCTGAGTTATGAAAAGCTGAAACATATGCCAGTCTCAGTTGAAATTTTTTATAGCAGATATTTCTGTCTGAGAGCTAAACTCGACTACGTTTAGTTGTTTCCGCAGTTTAGCAGATATTCGTTCTAAAACCATTATATTTTGAGTTGATACTCTAAAAATTTTACCCGATTAGCTAAAAATTTATAATTTAATTTTTAAGGAAATAATACTATATATATGACTTATATCACAAATCAAAGCTTATTTAAAAACGTTCGGTCTTAAAACTAAATCAAATAAAATAACTCAACTAATTTCAACGGAAAGAAATATCGATCAAAAAGCAAATTGCTAATATTTATTTCTGCCGCATATACTCTTCGCCAAATATATTCAACACAACTGTGTCAACTAATTGCAAATTGACAATTGTTGGAGTTGTCATCAAAATCAGCAACATCCCTTTCTGATTAACTTCTCAATAATTGAAAATATTTTTATATATTACAAAATTATGTCTCTCCGTTATTTTTTCAATGTGGTCTGCTCTCAGACACTGTTTTAATTAAAAGATTACAGAACAGAAGCGTTTTCTAAATAAGTAGAAGTACTTGTTAAGAAATTGAATTGCGCCATTCGCTTTACGGTATTTTATCTTGTTACCTACTTAAATATTTTGCTCATCATTATCGACCTACGCGACTATATAAAAACTTTCCTTTATTCAATATATATCAGCAATTTCAGAATTTCTTGTCCTCCCATAATAGCACCTTCAAGATTTGATTTTAGTTGAATTACTGTGTAATTTAGTTGCCTCAATTGGTACTGATTAAAATGTTTACATACAATTTTATTACTTTTGTTATTATTAAATTGAGTGAAGTGCTTTTTTGAACGTCTGTAGAAAATTATAGAAATATATAAAATAATAAAAATACAAATACAAAACAATATAATCAGAAGATTGTTTTGTACACAACATTTAAATTTACACATGATCTTAGTGTGCTACAGTGGTATGGGCTAGCGAAAATTAAGATTAAGAAAGCAGTAGTCAATACTATTAAGCAATGACATCATTCTCTGGACCAAAACTTGTATCAAAGTACTTAACAACGACTGAAGAAACAAAACAGCTCGAAGTGACGGTCAAGAAGCTTTTAAAACAAACCAAATTATATAATCTTTCACACTCGTACTTTAGTACTTATATTTCACAAAAAAAAAAAAAAACAAGCTGGCGGTTTCATATCACTTTGGGACTAGAGGATGACTCGGAGAGTTTAAATGATATTCTGTTTTATTGACAACTATCAATCCTAACTTTACTTTTACAAAGCTATTTTTATAAAATAAATTTCAAGCGCTCGTCCGTTTGGTGTTTAAAACAGATTGTACATAAGCATGCGCCAAAGGAATATTTTAAGTTTTTCATATCTTTTTAAATTTATGAAGTTTTTTTAAACAAATGTGTATTTAATCTTTTTTAAAATTTATTGATTTTGGTAAAATCCTTTTATTAATTTAACTTGGTGTTTTTATAAATAATTATTTTTGGGGATGCGTATTAGTCATCATTATTACTGTGCGTTTTGTCATAAAAAGTTGTGGACAACGTTGATCGAGAGTGCAGTAAGCGCAAAATTTAATTATTTTTACTTTACAATTCACGATTACACTACTTCGTTGATATTTTGTTCAGTGTAAGCAATCCCAATTCACCCGCAAACAAATTAGACATAATTAGGACATATTAGCGAAATGAGTTTTATTTTAGTTAGATTTGTAATATTGAAAAATGGTATAATTGTGCTAATTTTATAATCAAGAGAAAAATGTCAATTGAGTCATGTATGTTATTTTAATGGAAATATATATAGAGAAAATGTCATTTATGCACTTCAATTGTGCAGCGTCATTGTGATTTTAAATTTTTTGTACATTTTTGTATATGACTCTTTACATTTTTAAGTTTCCTAAATTTAATCTTTCCTTTATATTCTATATATTGATATATCATGTATCATACGTGGTGGTATTATAGCATTGCACTAAGATGTTTTAATTTTCGTTTCTAGAAATCGTCAATATGATTTAAAAAAAAAGACCGGAATATAGGTTTTACTTTATGGACTTTTGCATATAAAAGTTGCAAACCAATACACATACATATAAAGATTAAACAGAGATTCCTTTTTAATATAATAAATTCCATAAACACATAAAGCCAGACATACCTGTTGCTAAACTTCCTTGAAAATTGTATCTTCCTTTTAACACCAACGGCAAATTAAAAGTAGTTTTTAATCATTTCTTTCTGCACCAATTTATGAACATTTATCACTTTTTGTCACTTAAAAACGTATTTTATTTTTTAATTAAAATGTCAAACTCTCAAGCAAAACGCAACAGTTATTACGCATATACCAACACACAAACAATAAGAAAAAAGTGGTTATTTTGTTTTTACGAGTATTCAGTTAGCAATTCTTGTTGATGTTGATAAGAGATAAACAATTGTTTTGTTCACATCTATGAAATAGGTATGTTTTATTAGATTTCGATTATTCACGAAACATTTGTAGAACGTGAATTCGTCATGACGTCATCTTGAAACAATATATCAATTAATTTAATTAATTAAAATAAAAAACTTGCTTTTATTTAAAACTTTGATTGACGGCTTGATTTTATTGTTTTATGACAAAATGGAGTCGTCACTTGTTAGTATAACTATGGACTGTGAAGAGTAATTTAGGCATGTACATAAATCTGTAGTTTTAAGGAATTTTTTTAAAACACGCATATTGCTAGTTATGCTGAGTGTAGTCACAAATTTCCTACAAAAATTTCTTAACTTCGTAAAGAAAAACTCCTTTTTTCGATCAAAATATTTTTTCTAACAGCTTATTGAAAAAAATTGTTAGAAACAACGTATGTACATACATACATATACGGAGACTAGCAGCGGTATCCAATTCATGGTATTTTCTAAAGGTGGGATTGAGCTGGCCTTGAAGGAAAATAGGCATATCGTAACTTCATATATGAATGTGGACTTGATTGAGGAGGGCAAAAATATCATCAGCAATTTTTAACCTAAGATCGCCGAAGATCCTATTATCTAATCGGTGAGTTGTTTTTTGACAATCTGTATTTTAGGACCTATTGTTATTACTAGTTTTTAGAATCATATAGCTTTAGAATTTTAATTATTTTAATTTCTTATAAAAAGTTACGAGAACATTTTGTTTAACTGTGATAACAGCAGGATATTAGGATAGGAGTTTATTAGAAAGCTGATCTGGCAGCTCTTTTGATGTCAAAGTGTTGTTTGCTTGCTGAACTAATTACTCAATAGTTTTTAAAAATATCCCGTTTCAAATTGTGTTACTCAAACACTAGAATTAATAAGTTCTGGCAACAAAAAATATATTCTTAATTACGAAAAAAAATTCCTAATTGTCTATTAATTTAAGTGTGTGTTAAATAAAAACAATGAAAAATTTCCATTATAACATGAAAAAAAAAACAAAACCATTTTATGAAATTGATGGGAAGGGTGAGCAAATAAGAGCATACATATGGACATTGGAATGAAACACAACCAAAAAGTATTTATATATGTGACCAGAGGTGCCATCAGACAACATTCTCTTGAAATCATACTAAATTCGTTTCTACCTTTTTGAGTTAAATCTCTTTTGATAAATATAAAAATAATTGTATGGATACATATATGGAAATTTAATTTGTCTAAAATTTATTGAAATTAACAGAAATTTAATATTCTATTGTAAAGGTTATCGGCAATATTCATAAAAACTTCTTGAGGTTAGGGAAGGTTTGAGGCATGTAGAAGTCATCAAAAGCCATAGGCTAACAAAACATTTATTAAAACATCACAAACAGCGATTTAACTGGTAACTGTATTAAGTAAACAAACAGTATTCTACTCTATATTTATTATTATCAGGCATAAAAAGCGACAGCTAGGACTTAATGTGATATCTAACATGAATCCATTTACACAAAAACTAGTACAGATGTAAATGGTGTCTTTATAATTAGTTTTGACCTATTTTTTAATATATACACAGAGATCGGCAGCACTGACGATTATTTATAAAAATGTTTTCTGTTCACTCTCACATTGTTATCTCTTAAATATAAACAGCTGATTTGTAATAATGAAGAGCGTGAAATAGAATCAAATTGGAACAAATATGAGGTGGTTTTTATTACATTAATTAACTTGCAAGAATTGGAAGCATTAGAAGTTGTTCAAAATACATAAATAAACACAAAATTAGTGCAACTATTTAAATCAAGTCATATTTAGTAGCAAAGGAAATATATATTTATAGATAGATACATATGCACGAGAGTATTGTTTATTTAGACTTTGCTGCCAAGAATATAAATTCTATATGAAATTTTATACAAAAATATCTAACATGATTTCAATGACTGGAATTAAACAACACAGCTGCATAATTTAATATATAAATAAATGATTGTGCTCGAAGATGTTGGTATGGATGCGAGTATTAAAAAAGGGAGAAGCAGCAGAGGTAATAAAAGAAGCACAAAGAAAATTGATGAAAAGTATGTAACACTAGATAAGTTTACAAAATTGGAGGGTATTTATGTGTATTTCCGCATATACATATGTATACACACATTCATCTGCGTGTGGATATCTACATACGCATATTATCAAGCCTTTAATTTTGTTTTTAAAAATGGTGTTTGGATATTAACAGTATCATAAACCACAAATTTTTTTTTATATGCAAGTAACGTTGCTTTTTTTTAATAAGGCAGTTTTATTTTCTCTTCTATAAACACGATTCTGTTTTGTGTTTGTTGTAATTTACTTTATGCACAGAGCTTTCACAAAATTATTTCTTTTCTCTAGTGTTAAAACCTTTTTTGCACAAAGCCTGTTAACAATCTATTAAATCTTATAAATTCTATATTTTGTTACACGATATGTTTTCTTTTGATAATCACGTTTATCATTCAGTTATGATAACAATTATAAGCACACGATTAACAACGCAAAATGTTTCAATATTCTAATTATTTCCACTTTACAAAACTCTTCGAACACTATTATGCTCCTTTAAGAATTTCGGAAAGCAACAAACACGCACATATAGCTCAACAGTTTACGAAACACTGACTGCAATTTATCAATTCCATGTTTTCCATTTTGTTGGTTTCTTTTTTTTAATTTACGTTGTCATCACAAACACAAAGCAAATATTATTCTCAATAGTGCTGCCAGATAGTACTGATACAATATTATCTACTCTCATAGAAATAATCGACAAAAAATGTTTTTCCTATTCCGAAAGACTTCATTCGGTATCATATACAACCGCAAGATTCATACAATATAAAATCTGATAAATTTTCATAATATACCACATTGCTATGTAACATAAGGTTTGCTTTTCGTGCGCAAATATAACCATTTATAATAGGCAAATTGCCTTGTTTTCGTTGTTTGAAAAATTGAAGTGGTTATAATCAGTTTATAACCACTAGAAGTTTTATTTTAGCAACCACATTTTAAGCATTCTTTCCTGAGCTTTATTTTTCGCTTAAAACATAAAACTGATAGAATTCTGAAGCATATTCTAAAGTAGTTTTTGACATGTTGAAATTGCGGATAAATTTGGAAATTTCTTATATCGAAACTATCCCTCAAAACAAAAAAGATCTTACAAAACTCTTCATGTGCAATGAATTTTTATTGATTTTTTACATGAGAGTTATTGCAATCTAAGAGTCATAAGATTTAGAATACAATTTTTGATACCAAAACAAAATCGAAGCTTATTACCTTTTCTAGATCATGAAATACTATGATGAGAACGTTTTGTATATATGTAGCAAATTGAGGAACAATAACTAAGCTTAAATAAATTTCTCTATTAACATATTTTCCTATATCCAGAGATAAGACATTGCTATAAATATTATATTTTTTGTGTTAGAACTAACTGCCTTAATAATAAAATTTAAATTTACGATATATTATGGAAATCAGCATTTGAATGAACGAAACAAGCTCGGCTCGACCGAATTAGTAATGTCGATCCTTTCTAATTTTGACACCCCGTTTTCCACTAAACCATTGGTCATGGTTTAGAATGGTATTTCGATATGTTTAATAAATCAATATTATACTAAGTTTAATCTTTGTACACGACACTTCCTAGTCGTCAAACTACCAAGTCTGGCAACTGTGTTGTACAAATTTGTATATACATATGCAGTAGTGTGTATGCATGTAGGCTTTTGGTTAATTTTCATTCCATTCCGGTATCACATGTGCTGTTGTTACTTTTATCTATTTTGAATAATTTAATAAGAGAGATGAGACAAGTTCAACAGCAACAACAATATGTATGCCGAAAAGTTTGAAGTAATCACACTCTCTCTATGCCAGTACTGCCATATAACGGCCTAAAGTTAAAGACGGGGAATTTTTATTATCAATAGGTATATATATCAACAAGTATTGGTGAATAGGTTGTAGAATAGATCCTTACTACACAATTGATTTTCACTCATTTTTAGATTATAATCTGTATATGCTAAAATTAATTTTTTACTTAAATTATATATAATTTTGAATTTAATATATTCTATGTTAGTATAAACGTCAACATTATAGGCGATTATGTACTCTACTAGGAGTGCAGTCTGGCAGCACATTTAACATGTGTACCTCCATGTTTAGTTTCATTCGCAAGCATTCGTCAAGAAATAACCGCGTGTTCCCTACCATAACATTCCATTTTATTTGTTTACATTAAGCAATGAAACAGAAACGAAGCACAACGGGTTTTAAGGTACACAAGTTTGTTTAGACGTATGGTAGCAAGTGGCTTGCAAGGCAATAAACAAAGCTGATGTGATCATTGTCTGTATTTTGGCGGCGCCTTGAGCTTTTCAGCAGCCAGTCGCAGGTCGACCACGGATATTCTGAGTTTAAAATAAGGGTGAATTACAACAATAGCGGCCTACATACAGTTCACATTTATTTACTCAATTCAGAGCATGTCACGTACTGTACGTTCGTAATTGAATTTGAAAACAAAGAATTCCTTCTTATAACTTCACTTCAAAAAAGAACAATTAATGTAGTTTTTTCAAAACGGGTTAGTTGTTAATCCAATGACGACTTTTAATAGCCAATATGAACTGACTTGGTTCTCTTATCACAAGTACCCAACAAACGTCATGAAATGAGCAACAAACTCCTCAACGTAGGCAATTAAGCTATCAGCCGTTGTATAAGAATATAAAGATAAATTAAAGAGATAAGAAAAACAAGAACGTCTGCTCATAGTTGCCAGACAATATTGTCCTAAAATCGTTGTATACCGTAGAAGAAATCGGCCAATTCATTAATACGCCTTTTTGTAGTTTTAATCTCAACTTTTGCTAAGTGTTTTTGGCAGTTTTAATGCAATTTTAAGATAATTAACATAAAATTGTATATCTAAAGAATTTCTCATAATATCTATTGTATTGAATATATTTTATTAGCTCATTCTGATGAATTATAATTATTTTACCGGTAATAGGCCATTTTTGACCTGAATACTAACGAAATGTGTCAACGATTTTCTGGAAATCCACAGAATAATACACTGATTATTGTATGAATTATGCTACAAATATATGAAAATATATATGTATTCCGGCTTATCCTGTTTCACAAAATGCCGACAATTCAATGGAAGAGTTTTAATTTTTTTTTAAATATTTCTTGCGCAAATTTTAAATTTATAACAAGATGTTTCCTTTAAAAATTTACTTTTCAATCTCTTCGATATTTGTATGTCTGCTTACCTGTTCTATATCGAAATCCCATTCTGGAGAAGGTGATCTCAGAGAACGATCCGCTGGCGGTGTACCTTGAGCCGGAGAGCCATGTGGCTCTTCAGGAATAACAGCAAAACGGCCTCTTTGCAAAATGGGCGATATAGTGCCATAGTTTGCTGCAAGAATATACATACAACAGATACTTTTATTAATTCAAATATATTCGATAGGAAAATTGTAGGATTGTATAATTTAGAGTTCATTCAGGGGCCAGACTACGGTATTCGATAGCGATTGAAGTTTTGATATTATTGAAATGGTTTTTGCCTGCAAATAGTTTTAATTTTTTATATACAGTTGAAAGCAAAGAAAATGGATTCAACTTAAATGCAGGTTCAATAGAAATTATAACGCTGCCATTGACAATTTGACAGCTGATTGAAGGCTCTACGTTAAATCAAAAGTCAAACAAAGAATTGCTCTATGCTGATTGTTTAAAAATTTCTTTGAATCTCCTAACAACTGGTGGTTTTCATATTTGGAAATAGTACTTAATACATATTAAGGGACAAGAAGATTTTTTATCTTTTAAGAATCAACTTTCAATTAGACGTTCAAGTTTTGCTACAAATTGACTGAAATTATCATCACTGGCAATTAAATTGCAAAAATAAAACATATTCAAAAACTAGAAAATATTATCTTAAATACAGTAAAAGCTTGATGATAACTTACATGTTGGCATTAAACGAAATCGACCCAACGTTGTTTCAGGTGGACCTTGGGCTTGAGTTGAGGTTACACGAAAGCGACCACGTCTAGCGGCGGCTACTTCTTCGTAGCCTCCACCACCGGTATTCGGCATTTTTTCACGTTATTTTAACTGAAAATAAAAAATTCAACTTAATTAAATGTTTCAATTACTAAATATTTGTAAGCGAATAAAAACGGCATGTTAAACTAGCAAATCCTTTTTAAAATACCAAAAGGTCGTTAAAACAAAAGCATGTTTATGTCCTTTAAACATGCAAGCAAAGTGTTCAACAAAAACTAAAAAAACATGTAACAAAAGGATACTGGAAGTCGATACAGCAACAGTGTTGTCAATTTGCCAACCAAATGGGTTTTTATGGGTACACGCAACTCATACGAAGATTTAGAAATGAAGAGTTATTTTGGTGTTGTTTGAGACTCCAATTTTCTAAGTCGTTTTGCTTTAAGGAAATTTATAGGGAAGCGAAAACAAATTTCTAAAAGAAATAACTTTTCTATCAAAATGTTTTGAAATTTTTATACCAAATAATTTAAAGTTGAGTAAAAGAGAGTAAAAATCTTTCAAATTTTGTTTTTGTGCATATATAAATTTAACTAGCACAAAGTGATTTGTAAAATTAAGGCATTAAACACAATAAAGACAGCAGGCTACAGACTACAACTTGTCAAAAATAGAATACATGTGCGTATATGCGAATGATTCTTTTTACTACTACAGACAACACGGCTACGGGTTGTTGTCCCTGCTGTTTTTGTGGTTGTAGTCAAATTAAACTGAATTCTACTTTGGTGAGCGACAATGAGTAGATGCAGTGTTGCCAGTTTAATATAAATAAATTCCATTATTGTAAACTTGAAAACATATTGTTTTATTTTACAAAGAGAAAAAACAAACTATATTTCCAATCGAATGAAATCATATCTTATCATATACTGTGTACTTTAAATATATTTTCTTGGAATAACACTATTTAAGAGTATCAAATATATAAAAGCGGCTACACTGGCGTATCAAGAGAATTCCACAACAAACAACAACACAGGGTTATTGATTTGGTGGTGTCGTTCTAAAAATAATTAAGTAGCTGACTACGAGGCGACGATTGTAGCCAACGACTTTTGTAGTCGGTGTTCGTGTAGCCTGCTGTCGTTATTGTGTTTAATGCTTAATATTTCTAGCTCTTGTATTTCACCATTTGCTCCGAATTCACTGATTTGTAAACATAAAATTGTATGCACATATAAAAAAATATGTTTTATGTAAATGCAGTGTTGCCACCATATGGCAACAGTGATTGTTTTTATGTTTGTAATTGCAAACAGTGTGAACATAAAGGCAGTAATATTCCACCTCACAGTGACAACTTAAAGCAGTACTTCCTTAGTCCGTATTCACATAGGGAATATCACACTGATGAGGTCATTGGTTTTTTGACGAGACCGATAAAGAGCAAAGAAACAAGTATTGAGCTGCATGAATTCTTGAAACTCCTTATCAGCTGAGAACTTGATTCTTTCAGCGTTGCCAAGAACTAATCACCGTGTAAATACGGATTAAGAAAGTACGGATTTTTTTGCACACTATTCTAAAGGGAATATAAAACTCAGGCTGCGGTCAAACAATGCAACGTTTGTAGCGGATAGTTTTTACATGCCACTCTTAAATGTCAAATTGCATTGGAAAATTGTATTTAATAAACCTTTGCCACTTACTATTTCAGTCAAGTTCAGAAAAGTAATCACAATCTTGGAAATCAATCAAAAGTTATACTAAAAACTTTAATTACACCGCTTTTGCCTACTTTCGTTCGAATAACGGCAAAAAGATGTTTAATTTATAAACGGAAATTAAACTGCACAGCATTTGGCACATTTACATCCAAACATACACACATTCATAAAAAGTGTCATATACACGCACACACGCACACACATCAATGTAACCGCACAAATAGTTATTTAAATTATTTGAAATAGAAAACTTGTTTTTTTCTTTTTGATAATTCTTAGGAAAATTTTATTTGGTAATTAAAAATTTGGTGTTTTGAATTTTATTTTTATATTTCATTATGTTGTGAAAAGCCAAACGAATTATTTAATAGGTACTAGTTTTTCACAGTTTTGCTGTTAATTTATGTTTGTTGTTATTTCGCCATGCTAATAAATATCTATTTGTACGTGAATTATATTTTCATAGCTTTTTCATATTTTACACTATTGACTTGGTGGGGTTTTATGCAATCTTTTCTTGTATATGAATTAATATAATTTTTGAATATTTCTTTCATGCTTTAGCCACTTTTCATTTTATGAAAACAATAATTTATTTAAAACTGCACACACATATTTTCTTTTCTTTTTTATATAATTTTATGCTTTATGTAGTTTTTAATTACAATTTCTTCTTTCTTGTAATATCTCGGCAGCAGATTAGTACACTTGGTTGAATTGATTGTTGGCTGTTATGGTTATGACCAAATAAACAGTGTTTGCAAAAAAAAAAAAAGAAAAACTGAAAAACATTTGCTCACTCACTAAAAAAACCGTGAAAAATCTCTCAAACAACGTATGCACACAGGCCTGCCATATTTACCGATTTATCAGCATTTTGCCGATTTTTTTCAACGGTATTGCGAAGGTGGGAGTTTGCCGGTTTTTACCCCAAATATACCAAACATTGCAATTTTGTTTTAATTTAATTTAGTTTATTAATTTGGAGCGCCAGCAGAAGATAGCAAAAATATATAAAAAACTAAGTAAATTTTCAGCGTTTCTACTAAAGAGAAGAAGGGCAAAGTTTGTGTTATGTTCTCTTAAGAAAATTTTTACAATATTCCCCCGGCCTCATATCTGAAAAAGAGTTCCAAAAATTTAAATTTTTCAATATGAAAGAAAGTGAAGTGAATTTGCAATATTTTTGCAAAGTAAGTGCTGCCAAGGCTTATGAAATTTAGGGATATTTCTCTTCCTTCCGTAACTGTGGATCGAGTTTGTCGTCAAGGTATTCAATGTTAACCAAAAAATTTATTTTTGCAAAGAAATTTGCTTTTAAGGTTATTTAATATGAAAGGAGATTTATTACAAATCAATCATTGACTTTGACTCAACTTTTCTATTTTGAAAGAGAAAACGATTTCCGAAAATCTGTTTCTTTCACGTTACGGCTCGATGTGTTCGTATAAAAGAGGAAAATCGATTTCGAACTTTTAAGAACATTCTTTTTTATAGAGTGATACAACTTTTAGCTCGCATCACTGCTTTATTTGATTACCCATTTAACAGCTGATAGTTGGTTTTTTGACATTTCATTTTGGATCGACTTACACCAGAGCAAAGCGTGCAAATTGTGGAAATTTTTCATCAAAATAATGGTTCTGTTTGTCAAACTTATCGTGCACTTCGTCCATATTATGGCGTACATAATCGTCCTTCAGAGCTGCTAATTCGAAGAATAATAGATCGTTTTCGGACCACGTTTACTGTTACTGATAATGTGCATCCCGTGAGACGCTGAATGGGCTGAAGTACAAATTGATATTGATTTTGAATTTCCATTCAAAATTTTATATTCCGATTAAGCCCATTTCTGGCTGAATGGATACGTAAATTGTCAGAATTGTGGCATTTGGAGTGAAGGGAATCCACAACCTTTTGTCGAAGGACTATCACATGCACAGAGAATTTCTGTTTGGTGCGCTTTATGTGTTGACCACGATGGTGGCCACAATGTTATTGTCAATGGTGAACGGTATAGGAACATGATTCGAAGTTTTTTCGTACCTCAATTAGCTGACATTAATCTTGCTGATATGTGGTTCCAACAGGACGGGAAACAGGGAAACTTTTGAGGAAAAAATAATTTCACGAATTGGCCCCCAAGATCATGTGATTTAACCCCATTGGATTATTTGCTTTGGGGTTATGTTACAGTCACTTGTGTACGTCGATAAACCACAAACAATTGAACACCTGGAAATCAACGTTCGAAGAGTTATCGGCGAGAAAAGTTTGTGAAAATTGGTGTTCCAGATTGAGCCTTGTACGCGCCAGCCGTGACGGCCACATGGCCGAAATCATATTTAAACTTTAATGTCATAAAATTTTCTATCCAATAAAGACCGTTTCATTGATATCAAAAATATATTACTATGTTTTATTATGACTTAAATTTGTATCACTCTATAAGAAACACCCGATATTATATATTTTTTTATTTAAAAAATACATTTTATTGTGTTTAAAATAGTTAGGTAATTTCAACGTGTTGATTTTTAGGTGGTTACTTAAAATTGTAGAGTAGATATATTTTTGCCGATATGCCGATTTTTTATTATAATCATATGGCATCCTGCATACAGAGTATTATTCATTGAATGAGCGAGAGAGATGTGTACTGTTTGGTTGTGCGCATGAGATCAAGGCAAAACTGAAATGAAATTATACTGCAAATTTGGGAAATTTATTTTGTAATCAGAGCTGCCAGATTTCACCGTTTGGATGTACGTACGTACTTTCAAGAATTTCGTTAAACTAATTTAGGAATGTTAAGATAACTGATTGTTTATGGTATATCAACAGTTTTTGCAACTTTAATCGAAAAATATTATTTCCCTCATTTTTAACCATCACATCTCTATTAGTGTCTCTTTGTCTTTGTCTTTGTTGATAAATTATTAGTGCTTCGCTTTCTAGCCACATATCACAACTTGCGAAACAGTATAGGTACGAAATTTCAACGCTATATTACTGATATTTGTTATTTGACGAGATATATATAACTTATAATAAAAAGGGCAGTTTAATAAAATTTTCAATTAAAATATATGTTAAAATTTTTCCAGATTTATATGAAATTTTTGCTCATATGTTTATATAATATGTGAATATATATATGGATACATCTAGAATATTACCATGTTGGCAGCACTGGACAGAGTTTTTAATATTGCTTGTCTCGTGTGGGTATTTCAGTAGAAAATCGAAGAGTGTTATTACAATTTGGGAATAAAACTGAAATATCATGGTCACGACATAAATTTTCCCTGAGCACAAAGCCGCCTTTTGAGTCAATAAAAATTCCTACTGCAGGGAAGTTTTGTAAAAATGTATGTATATGTATCCATGCATGAATGTGTTTTAGAAAGAGTAGGAAATCAAAGAGAGAAACGCTAAGCGGCAAATAAAAAATATGCCGCAAGATATACTAAGTAAATAGCACCCATCATATAAAAAAAAAACTTTTTTCCGCTTACAAAATCCATATGTAAACCTTACAGTAAGACAGCAAGCAGTGTTGGCACATGTTACACTCAATTAACAAAACAAAAACAACACTGAGTTGGAAGAAAAAACTAGAATAATAAACAAAAAATGGACACCCGTAACAAAGCTCCAAACCAAAATAAACAAACAAAGAAGCTAAAGAATTGCAACGTTAGACTGGGAGCAAAAAAAAACAAAACACTCACATACACACATACATATAAAATAAAATTCCCTGCATGAGTGTATGGATTGATTTCTTTTGAATTTTAAACACGTGAGTTTTATTAAGGCATCATCATTTATCTTGTTTTCCTTCTCGCACTCATTTGCAGCACAGACATGGAAAGTCGAGATTTTGGAATGATATTCAACTTTATCCAGAGACTTAAAAATGTGTGAATATACAAAAACTATATTTCTATACCTTAAATATATTTTAACATAAGTAAAGGTTTTATTTACTTTGCAATCAGCGAAAAATTAGTTTATTAAATAAGCCATTAAACACAATAACGACAGCAGGCTACAGACTACAACTTGTCAAAAATAAAATCCATGTGCGTATATGAGAATGATTATTTTTACTACTACAGACAACACGGCTACTGGTTGTTGTCCCTGCTGTTTTTGTGGTTGTAATCAAATTAAATTGATTTCTATTTTGGTGAAAATATACTGTTTTATATACAAGAAGAAGCAACAAACATTATTTCCAAGCTAATGAAATGATTTCTTGCCATATATTGCTAACTTTATATATATTTTATTGGAATAACACTATTTAAGAGTATAAAATACATGAAAGCGGCTACACTGGCGTGTGAAGAGAATTCCACTACAAACAACAACACATGGTTATTGATTTGGTGGTGTCGTTCCAAAAATTATTAAGTAGCTGACTAAAGCTTTAAACACAATAAGGACAGCAAACTACACGAACACCGACTCCAAAAGCCGTTGGCTGCAATCGTTGCCTCGTAGTCAGCTACTTAATTATTTTTAGAACGACACCATCAAATCAACAACCATGTGGTGTTTGTAGCAGAACTCTCTTCACACGCCAGTGTAACCGCTATCATATATTTAATACTCCTAAATAGTGTTATTCCAATAATATATATTCAAAGTCCACAATGTGTGACAAGAAATCGTTCCATTAACTTGGAAATATAGTTTGTTGTTTATCTTTGTATAATAAAACAATATACTTTCAAGTTTACAATAATTGAATTTATTTATGTTATACTGGCAACACGGCATCTACTCATGGTCGCTCACCAAAATAGAAATCAGTTTAATTTAACTACAACCACAAAAACAGCAGGGACAACAACCAGCAGCCGTGTTGCCTGCAGTAGTAAAAATAATCGTTCTCATATACGCACACGGGTTCTATTTGTGACAAGTTGTAGTCTGTAGCCTGCTGTCGTTATTGTGTTTAATGATTAATACTGCAAAGGAATTGCTTAAATTTGCTGATTGCTCCTGCATGTTTAATTTAAATTGCTGATATATTTATATAATTTATAGAACACTTTCAACAGGCAGCGCTTCCTCTCTATTAGTTCCAGTTTACGAGTCTACAACAAATTTCATTTTCCTCATTTTCATATTTTTTAGTGACCGTTTTTTTTATAAAATTTGAGATTGTCATCCTTGCCCTGATTCAGCACCATTAAAAACGTGTTTTTAATAAAATATATTTAAATTTCCAATTGATTTCGGTAAATGTGACTGAACTCTGCTGTTTATACCCATCCTCATATAAAATACGAAATATTTCTTATCTTCTATTCTGGGAACGGAGGATGTTCTATGAACAGAACCCAACATCAATTTCACAACAATGAGATGAACAATTTGTTCTTGCTCTTCTTTTAGCGATTGTGTGTCTCTGTTTTCTTTATTTATAGATTAATCAAAACCAATTACGTCGGACCAAAATATACACACACCCATCCACGCATATGCATGTGTATAATAAACCCAGCGAACATTTTGATTTATTTATTAATTTTTTTTTGCCGACGTCAAACAGTTACCGAAGTGCGAAGCAATTAAATGGCAGGGAAATTTTGAATATATTTAGAAATGTTTTTGAAAAATATCCATTCTTAAAATAGCTTTTATTAAAAGGTGCTTTTTCGTAAAAAATACTTTTTCTTAACGAGAAATTTTATTCGAAATATAATTTTATTAAGTGTCTCACAAGGAACTTGTTCACACAAGGATTTTCTCTTAGAGTGCTTCTTCTTAAAAGGACTTGTTCTTGAAAGTTGCTTTTTCCTTAAAGGTACTATTTGTCAAAGGGTACTTTGCGTCAAAAGGTACTTTTTGTGAAAAGGCACTTTTCCTTAGCATATACTTTTTCTTAAACAGTGTTTGTTGTTTAGTTCAAAAGTTACTGTTAGAGGTACAAACCTTTAAGCGATACTTCTGACAAGGTCCTGTCTCTGAGATCTTATTTCTTTTAAGCATTAAACACAATAACGACAGCAGACTACAGACTACACATGCGCGTATATGAGAATGATTATTTTTACTACTATGTACAAGCAAAACGGCTACGGGTTGTTGTCTATGCTGTTTTTGTGGTTGTAGTCAAATTAAACTGATTTCTATTTTGGTGAGCGACCATGAGTAGATGCAGTGTTGCCAAACATATTGTTTTATTTTACAAAGAGAAAAAACAAACTACATTTCTAATTGAATGAAATCATATCTTGTCATATACTGTGGACTTTAAATATATTTTATTGGAATAACACTATTTAAGAGTATCAAATATATGAAAGCGGCTACACTGGCGTATGAAGAGAATTCTACTACAAACAAAAACACATGGGTATTGATTTGGTGGTGTCGTTCTAAAAATAATTAAGTTGCTGACTACGAGGCGACGATTGTAGCCAACGACTTTTGTAGTCGGTGTTCGTGTAGCCTGCTGTCATTATTGTGTTTAATGCCTTAGTGTGGAGGGCATTATCTGAAATTTTATTTCCTTTAGTATGGAGTTTTTCGGGAAAGTTGGGCTTTTGACAAGGTAAATTTTTCAAGAAAGTTTATTTTTTTTTGCAAAGAAAATAGCATGTACCAAAGTAGTCTTTTTTATTTCTTAAAAGTTTCATGTACTTGAACCGTATTTTATGTCGTTTTCGAATTTGGAATCGTTCCCTATAACAGAAAAAATATTGTTCCAAAATTCAATTGCTATATTTATCAGAAAATTCTTAATATCCACAACCACATAAGACTTCGAAAATATGTTTGCTGGATAAGAAAATGTTTAGAATATAAATGATTGTGTATGTGTGCATAATTTTATAATTGTTTGCGGTTCGCAAAATTATTAAAGTACAAAAATACAATTGAAAATTTATCGCAATTATAAATTTCAATTGATGATGATGATGAAGTTGATGTTGATGTTGAAATATGTAGATATTGAAAAGTGAAAATAAACCATCCTTCATGGCAATTGTATTTAAACTTAAATGAAAATATGAAATAAATTAATCAAAAATAAAAGTGTTTCAAATTGGCGTTCTAAATGTGAGATTTTAAGTGATCAAAGTGATTGTTGCAAAATTTTGCAAGTATGTAAAATAGAAATAGTTTAAACGAAAAAGTGCGAATACATACAAAGTGTTCATGTGTGTGTAATTAATTGGATTCCTTTAACGAACAAGTGTCAGGTTGCAAAAACAGTCTAACTATATAATTTTATAAATGTAGCGAATGATAATGGGTGTTTTTTATAGAGTGATACAACTTTGAGTTGGCATCACTGCTTTATTTGACTACCCATTTAACAGCTGATAGTTGCTTTTTGTTTAGTTCGCTTTGGCATTTCATTATGGATCGACTTACACCAGAACAACGCGTGCAAATTAAGGAAATTTTTAATCAAAATAATAGTTCTGTTTGTCAAAACTACCGTGCACTTCGTCCATATTATGGCGTACATAATCGTCCTTCAGAGCTGCTAATTCGAAGAACAATAGATCGTTTTCGGACCACATTTACTATTACTGATAATGTGCATCCCGTGAGACGTCGAACAGTGCGCACTGAAGAATCTATAGCCGAATGGGCTGAATTACAAATTGATATTGATTTTGTATTTCCATTAAAAATTTTATTTTCCGATTAAGCCAATTTCTGGTTGAATGGGTATATAAATAAACAGAATTGTCGCATTCGGAGTGAGGAGAGTCCACAAGCTTTTGTCGAAACACCATTTCTATCCGCAGAAAATTACTGTTTGGTGCGCTTCATGGGCTGGCGGAGTCATTGGCCCATATGTCTTCAAACACCATGATGGTCAGAATGTTACTGCCAATGGTAAACGGTATAGGAACATGATTCGAAGTTTTTTCGTACCTCAATTACCTGGCATTAATCGTGCTGATATGTGGTTCCAACAGGACGGAGCCACATGTCACACAGCGGGCACTGCAATTGATTTACTCAGGGAAACTTTTGACGAAAAAATAATTTCACGAAATGGCCCAATTAATTGGCCCCCAAGATCGTGTGATTTAACCCCATTGGATTATTTGCTTTGGGGTTATGTTACCGTCACTTGTGTACGTCGATAAACCACAAACAATTGAACACCTGGAAATCAACGTTCGAAGGGTTATCGGCGAGAAAAGTTTGTGAAAATTGGTGTTCCAGATTGAGCCTTGTACGCGCCTGCCGTGGCGGCCACAGGATCGAAATCATATTTAAAAATTAATGTCATAAAATTTTCTATCCAATAAAGACCGTTTCATATTACTATGTTTTATTATGATTTCAACTTGTATTACTCTATAAAAACATCCGACATGTGTCGCTGATCATTCGAAAAAAAAAAATATTATTACCAAGTCTTACCCCGCCTTAAACCTTTTTATTTCACGCAAAAATTAAAAATTTTCTGAACGTTTATATCAGCAGCTGCGCCATTTCGCGGAAATTTAAATTACGTATGACCTGTCAGGTTCATACGATGTAGCATGCGTCACGCAATATATATTTATTTTTTATATTGTGAGTGCAATCAAATTTTCTTTAAATTTTTAATATAATTTTATATCAGTTTCATAAGTTGCTTTCACTACGTAAAGCAAATTAAAGTGCTTCAACAAAAAATTATATTAACTTCTGTAGCGTGCGTCACGACTTGAGTTCTCTCAAGGGTTGTACTAAGTCCTTTCCTTATATTTTCGTTTCTTATAGCTATTTTTCGCCCATAGAACCTTAAAGATATTATGGATGCACTACCTGTGCAAGGATCTACTAAATAAAGGCACTGGATATTAGCTGATATCACAATCTTTGGTTGGTTTCATTAATGAATTGGAAAAGTGATGATGTGCGTCGCAAGGAAATCAAGGCACTAGATAAGCTCCCATATTTTAGATTTCTTTTTGCTTCAGAAATAAATTCTTTTGCTTTACACTCCAACGTGTAACGTGCGTCACACAACTATATGATTATTTGTTTCGCAACAAATATCTCTAAAATAATTATGTCTTATATCATTCCAAAGTATATTTACATCCTAAATGCTAACCCTCTTATTCACAAACATAATAAAATGTATTTGATATCTATTTAAAAATTTTTTTATGAATATTAAAAAAAAAATTCTCTTTCGAAAATCCAAAAAGTTAATGAAGCGCTCGCCCATGCAGGATTTGCCCATATATTGACAACATATACAAGATCAAAAATCCATTTTCCCATCCCTGCATTACATTCCATACAGTGCGGCCTAATCAAACGCTTTTGCATGTTTCTTTGAAACTAATACTGACCTTTCTCTATGATTCTTTCTATAATACTATTAATCATTCCATACACAAACTAAAACACACATGATTGTAGAAAAATTTAATTAATATAGACTTAAATAATCAATACCCTGAAATCATTAACAGAAACGAATACATAAATAAACAAAAAATAGCTGCTAGCGATAAGACGAAGGTAACTGAATGTCTGAAATTTGAAAATAATCTCGAATTAATTTCACAAAGAATATTTTTTATATCTTCTCGAAATTAGCAAGCTTTAGCTAAACAGCTAAATTAAATTTCAAAATTAATAATTAATATAACACACGCCGTCTTATCATTTACGAAAATATAATTTTGTTCGTTTCATTTTGAACAGCGCTGCGCCAATATGGGGGGCTTATTTATGAAATGTTTGTATAATAATTTGATGAAATGGAAATTGAATTGACGTTGTTGTGGCCATAAAAGGCGCTATAAAACACAAGCAAACGGCTAAACAAAAAACGATTTATTATTTTTTATCAATTTCCACAACTATTTTTTATAGCCTTCACAACTGGCGGTGAAATACATATTCACATGCTGCTACATAATTTCCTCTTTGAGTTTGCATTCGCATTTTCTATCCCTGGGATCCAATTGAAAATTCGATAGTTTTGAAAACAAATAGAATTTTTATATGAATACAGATTTTATAGCAGTGGGAATCAATTAGACTCAAACAGCTCTCACTTAACCAGAATCCCTACTACTGTCTGCTCGAATTAATGCTCCTTGCGTTCATTTGAAGAATGTCCAATTTCGTTTGACGTATTATTCAATTCATAAAATCTTGAAAACTATGGCTAATATTCATATACCTAATTCAAACACATTGATTTTAACATTGTTTTTAAAAGTTCATTCCCATCACCTTAATCGTTCACACCATGAGTTTTTTCACTGAAAAGCTATAGGGTGTTTTTATAGAGTGATACAAGTTTAAATCATAATAAAACATAGTAATATATTTTTGATATCAATGAAACGGTCTTTATTGGATAGAAAGTTTTATGACATTAAAAGGCGCAATCTGGAAGACCAATTTTCACAAACAGTAACATTCTGACCATCATGGTGTTTGAAGAGATATAGGATAATGACTCCGCCAGCCCATAACGCGCACCAAACAATAATTTTCTGTGGATAGAAATGGTGTTTCGACAAAAGCTTGTGGATTCTCCACACTCCAAATGCGACAATTCTGTTTATTTACGTACCCATTCAACCAAAAATGGGCTTCATCCGAAAATAAAATTTTGAATGGACGAAGTGCACGATAAGTTTGACGAACAGAACCATTATTTTGATTAAAAATTTCCACAATTTGCACGCGTTGCTCTAGTGTAAATCGATCCACAATGAAATGTCAAAGCAAATTAAACAAAAACCAACTATCAGCTGTTAAATGGGTGGTCAAATAAAGCAGTGATTTGCCAACTCAAAGTTGTATCACTCTATAAAAACACCCAATACAAAGTGATTCTTATGATATTTTTCATGTACAAGAATATGGCGACCGGAACTCTGTTTTTACACCCTTCGGATATAACCCACTGAAGCGGACTCGTGATAGGATGGGATAGAGTTTAAATGGTTCAGGGCCCCGGCTAAGCAAATATATATTATCTTTCCAAGAGACTGCAGTTTATTCCACTGTTATGCAATTTTGAAAGGAAGTTTGCCAGACAACATAGTTTTAATGATTAGAAAAGTAGTCACTGCCACGCCCATTAAATTTATTTACTGAGTCATTTGCACATATAACCTGAAACATTGAGTTGAAGTGGATGCACATTTTTTTTAAAGAGAGAACCATTATTTTTATATAACAAGTAATTTATGCACATTGATTCATATATGTTTTTTGAATAACAACTTTGTACCGGGCATATGCCCAGTAGATATTGATTTTTTATTTCATTCGGGGTGTTGTTATTGTGTTGTTGTTTGCTGTTGTCATTTCCAATAATTAACGGTCTAGAGGATTTCCTTCTTTTCGTTTTCTGTTACAGATTATGAAAACATAGAAAAAAAAGAAAATTCTTATTTTTAGAATTTTACTAGTTGGCTGACGACGAGGACGACGACGTTTGTTTTTCTTTTGAGTCAAATTTTTTGGTCATAACATGTGACAAATGACATCACTCGATGGTGTTTAATAGTCTGGCAGATATACAATTTTGTAGTAAAAACCATAAAAACTATAACAACAAAAGAAAACTAGAAAAAAGAAAATAAATAAGAGGGTGGATTTATTGAAATATTTAAAAAAATTCATTGTAGTTTTTAGCACAATTTTGTGCAACATATTATTTAAAAAGAGGGCAAATATAGTAGATGTGTGTGTGTATTTGTTTGTTGCCTTTCTCTCGAGCTCTCTGCTTTCCGCAGTCTTTCTAAAAATTCTGTTTGCATTGTGGTGCAAATACATATTTTTTAGTTAAATTCTACATCATTTTGTTCTAATGTCAAATGCGTTTATTGGCCTTTTTTCTCTGCTGCTTTAAATAAATGAAATATTTAAAGAATTTTATAAAGAAAAACATTTGATTACAAGACAAGAGTAACAAATCATATGAAGAAGCTAATTGGCTGACTAAATGACGTTACTTGCAAACGTGTTGGTTTACGGTTTAGTTTTTTACTAAATATTTCTTTGGCAAATAAATTTTATTTTGTTAGCCAAAGGTAAGACAAATATATATCGCTCATTTACTGCAACACTGTCATAACACAAGAAAATTAATTTTTGTAGTTAATGATGCAGCATTTTCCTGCATATCGATCTTGTTAAATTTCACTTATATATCTCATATGCTTTATTCCTGCTAGAAATTTAATTTTTAGATTTCTATTAAGTCGTTAATAAATTTTAAGCTTTAGACGCGTTTTCTTTAGAACTATTTTTTTAAATTAAATTCGATTACACTTTTTAAGATGGGATTGCCTAATATATATTTTGCTATGCCTGGCGTCCAGCTTGAGATACAACGCTGATTTTATTTTACATATGTAAATGGTATGAAAGAGTACTGTTTATATAACAAAAATATTTAGTGTTTTGCGATATAACTATCTTGGAATAACGGAGCCATAAATATGTACATAGGTATATATTTTATATATATGTGCATTCGCATTACATTTTTTTTTGTAATATATTAGAGAATTACGAACATGAATATCTAAAACTAGCCGGATGTGTATTTCGAATCTGAATACGAATATTCCCTCATCACTAATATGTTTGAATATACACAGAGCCCTATTTATGAATGTGTGAGATTTCAAGGGAATCGGTTATCTAGACCAAATTAAGAGATAATTTTCAAGAATAAAATTATACTTTTAAGTCCATACATATGTAATAATATTATATTGACAAAGTTGATTAGGCCTATTTAAATACCTAGAAAATTATGTATGTGTGTATAGGAGTGGCATTAACTATTTATCTAATGATAAAACATAAAGTGACTGTTCAAAAATATTAGTACGCTTTGTATGATAAAAATAACTTTGTTTTGAAGTCAATAAAAAACTGGTATTATATCATTAAGTTATTATATTTATTTGATAGAGATAAAAATCATTCTGGCAACGCCATAAGTGGCATTAATTGGTGTGTAGGTGTGTGTATAAATAAATGGAATTTTATGAATGTGTTTTCGTCTCACACATAACTTTTACTTAATCATATATCATAAATATACCGTTATAAATTAAACAATTGCACTTGTATTATAAATGGTCGGTAGGTATACAGTTTACTGTTATCAGTTTTATATGGTGACCAGCAGCGTTGTTAAAAAATATATCATGCATACATATGTATGTACATATACATTATGCACACACTATAATTTAAATGATATGAAAAAGAAATTTCAAATATACCAAATAAATGTGTTTATTTTCTGCTAAAAATCAATTACACATTTTCACAGAGAATTTTAAGACTGAAAGAAAATACCGACCAAAACATAAAACAGCTGAGCAAACACAATCATCATAATATCATCATCATCATCATTATTTTAATGAGGATGGACAATAAACAGATATGTATGTATGCACTTATATAATATTATTGGGGTGCGTGTGTGTGTGTTTGGAAATGTTATTATTGAGTTCTTTATTATGTGTAGATGTGTATGTACTATATGATAAGGAGAACAAATCTGTAAAGATGAATGCATGAAAGAATAAAGAAAAGGGGTGGTGGCAGGTTAACTGTAAAAAGGAATATTTTATTTGTCCCTTTTTTAGCATGCAAATACATACAAGCCATATTAAAATACAACAAAAACGGTGACAGCAATGATTTTTAGCCAAAACCTAAAAATAAAATGAAACTTACTTTAACTTTTACAGCAGATGATACCCTATTGATGTTGATTTCACGAAATTTATTTTGTTACAAGCGAAACCAAAATAATTAAAATAAACACTTGCAGCACACTCACACTGGCACAGCACTTGTTTTAAGAAATTTTCTTATTTTACTTGGTTAAACAAAAATTTGCTGGCTGCGCTTTGGTTCTTTTTGGTTAAACCTTTTGAAAGTTATTTTTAAATTTACATGCAATACTTTAGTATTCTTCAAAGACAAATAAAACTGGTTTCACACACTTTTTAACAAAATTACATTTATACATAATTGCATACGTGCTTTAGAACCACACACAATTTTCCCTTATTACAAGGATTACAACTTCTTTTCCACTTTTTCTATTAATATTCTTGCTTTCAACACAATCTTCTTTTACCAGAACTATATATATGTATATGTTAAAAGTTATTTCTATTTTGAACAGATCTTGCAAAGCTTATTATGTATATACATATAATATTAATAAAGGATAATTTTCTTGCTAAAATTTTCATCTGTTTTGTAACAATTTCACACTTGTATTAACACACCGACCGCACCAAACGACCGTAAATTCACGACTTGACTGCAAAAATTCATTCATATTTTATTTTACTTCTAGAATTGTTCTCTTTCTCTCTCTCTCTCTCAGTTCCTGTTTGTTATTAAAACTTATTGGAGATGCCAGTATATTTTACTGTTCTAATAGGATTCGAAATCACTACCATATACACAAGCTTGGTGCTATGAAATATGTTGGGAAATAGCATTACGGGTATTGTTTATTTTTTATTTCCTCTAGTTTTCATAAGAATTCAGTATAACGTCCTTTGACTATTTATATATACATACAAATATATATATATATATATATATATATATATATATATATATATATATATATATATATATACATTTTTTAATATCAAAACTGTAAAATTCGAACAACCTGTTGTAATGAAACAAATGCACATCCCGTTTAGATATGCTTTAGTCATTTATTTACTATCGCTAGTCTCGATCATTTGAAATAGTTCTTAAGACAATGAAAGTGCTTTTTATCAATTATATCCTGCATCATATACATATTTGTTGTTTTGATTTTTTTGGTGTCTTTATTATCTTAAGCTTAGAAAAGCTAAACACCAGTATCTGGACTTACCGGGCAGTGTGATTTGGAACTGTAATATTTGTTTCTTTTTCAACTATATTAATTGCTTCAACTATATTATTGCATATATTATATTCTGTTGAGGTTAAGTCATAAAAGTTAATTCCTAAGAAAAACTCCAAATTGATCAAAAACTGTTTTTAAACGTTTTAAAATAAGCAGACATGTGGTGTTAGTGAAGCGATTCCAAATCGCCTAACATTTAGGAAAGGATTGCACCAAATATTTTATTTGTATTTTTAATTCACTAAAATCGTTCGCATATCAAACCAAATATTTTCCAAAATAAATATTTTCTGCAGAATTTTCAGCTCCACTTGCCATTTCTAATACTTTTCGGTTTGGTTTTCGTTATATCATAATATGGAATATTTTAAATGTAGATGTGACAGCCGTCAAAGACTTTTATTATAATTTCATACTTAAATAGAAATATTAAGTTGAATGGTTCGGCACAAGTTATAAAGTTGAATTGTAAAAAAGTTGTGGATCTACTTTAGTTTATGACTTACATTTTAATTTAAAATTTAAATTAATATTACAAAAAATATATGAATAATAAATTGCAGATTATCTTTTTCTATATCTGATTATTCATAGATCACTTGCATAAAAATAAATTAAATAAAATGTATTTATAATAAAATCACACTGTAATCTTATATGGTTGTGAAGCAGTCGGTGCCGTTTCATTTAGCTCTTCATTCTAGGAAATTAATTTCTTTTTATCCTCAAATTCTTTGTCCTTAGTTGCTGTTGGTTTTTTAACAGTCGCTGCCTTGTTTTTACCATAAAACATATCCGCAAAAAGACCAGTAAAAACGAGTACAGCACCAAGCCATTGACGTGGTATTAGGACATTGCCGAAGAGGGCAACTGAACACAGTACGGTGAAGAATTTACGTGTTGTTGTGACCACGGAACACGCTAGTGGGCCAAAACCAGCCACCATAAGAAATATAAACAACTGGCCCAAGCAACCACAAAGAGACACCAGGCCAAGATGAATCCAGAGTTCAGGATGGCGGATAGAAAAATGTATAAAATCTTTGCCTTCACCTTTAGCACAAATTGTAACAAAATTAATATATATTTAAACAAAAAAGAAAAAATAACTATCGTTACCTGTTGCAATCATGGCAACACCCAACATAATAGTACTCCAAAAATTCATGGCGTACATCATTTGCCGACCTGAAGGCGCACTTGATGAGCGCATACGTTCTTGTACAGCGCCCGTCAAACCATCCATTGATAAACTCAAAAATAGTAACAATTCACCCAAGCCGGTTCTACTATCACTTGCTGCTAGAGGTGTTTTACTCTCTTTATACATAAACAGCACTACACCCAGTACAATAGTCGTGACACAAGCATATCTTATCCAAGAATATGATTTGCGACCAATCAGTACCCCCAATATCATAACAGGTATTGGTTTGGCGGATTTGCCTACGACTTGCGTAGGATAAGGCACCCAACGAAGGGCCATATTAGAGGAAACCATGCCAAGCAGATAAGTGAGGGCACAAGCAGCATAATATCCGGAATGTGTTGTGTCTTCTTTTTGGGGCTTCAAAATTAACAAACCTAAAATACATTAAATTCGTATGAAAATATCTACAAAACTTTTTTTCTTCTCAGGCAACTAACCTTTAGCAAATACAAGATTGCAGAAACACTGTATCCATACCAAAGCAAGAGCGTAAGGGAATCTCTCACCTATAGAGCCATCGTCATTCACTTGTTGGCCATAACGACCACGAGTTATTTTCTCCTGGACAATTCCGTACAAGAAATAGCAAAAGAAGATGCCCAAGGCATATATAAGAAATCGGCTGTTTTCCGGTGTCATTCTGCAAAATATTCAAAAGTTCTTTGATCTATGAGCCCAGTTACTTATACTTAATTTGAATTTGCAGATTGGTCAACTGAATTAATCTTTCATGTTTCAGAACATGATATTCTTTACACGTCAGTTAATTTTGTTATTTTCTAAAGTGTTGTCAAGGCACATCTATACTAGGTATCAAGGCGCATCTATACTAGGTGACCTTAATATGCAAAATGGCGAACAGCTGATACAATTCGCCTGTTTCGACTTGAACTCGTTTGTCAAAATCAAGGCACATCTATACTAGGTATATCATATATATAATAATAATTTTCATAAGAGCAGGAAATATGTGAACCTTTGACTTGGTATACTCAATTTGCAACCCTGCAGAAAATATATGTAGTGGTCTCACCTTGATATGTAATTTGTGTGTAAAAAATTTTCGTTTGTCAAATGGACTTGACAAGTAAAACATAAGAAAAATGGCGATACAGAAGAAAAAACGACACAGACGACAACAGACGCTAAATGAGAAAAATATAAAGTGTTTATTTCAACGTGTTTATTTATAAAATGTTTGTGCAGACGTATGAAATTATTATTTACATATTCATTGCTGGATGGAATTGGTGGTTATAAGGGTAAGCTTTTGTAAATACATATAATAATATAAAATATATATAAGTTAAAATTAATTAGTTCTGTCGGAGTTGATTCTGCAAGTTGACTGGACTAAGGTTCACATATTTCCTACTCTTATGAAAGAACTGCACACAAATTTTGCATGCCTCCGTCTAAACCTAAAGCAATGAAGTTGTTGCAACGCTCTAACAATCAAGAATCAATGACATTGAACAATTCGTCTTCAGATGATGTGCCGGCAACATTTAAGCAAATGCTGGTGGTTTTACACAAGCCACAAATGACTAACCAAATCTACTGAAATCCATAATAATGGTGTACGTCCGAGGCAGCCTATAAAAACTTTACATCAGAGAGAACAAGAACCCAGAATATGAGAACAACGGTTAATATAACTTATTTATTATATAACAGTTTACGAAATATTTGTTTCTTGTTATTCTACATATATGAATTCATTACGTGTTAATGCCATGGATACCGCATCTTTCGGCGCTCGGAACAACGATACCTCTCCCTTAAAGAATTTGCGCTTGCACACTGCACAAACACGCATTGTTTTATAAGTTCAGAAAATATACTTAAATAAGAACTATTGCTTTTAATAATAATAAGCAAATCAATTATATATTATATATAAATAAATTGTTTTCTTAGCAATTTTCACAAAATTAATTTTTGTTTTTGAACTCTTCACAAATTTTCTTTTTGGTGCAAAGAAAAAGAGTAGATTTTCACAAGCGAGTTCAAGGCGAAAGCAGATTTTGACAAACGAGTTCAAGGCGAAACAGGCGAATTGTATCAGCTGTTCGCCATTTTGCATATTAAGGTCACCTAGTATAGATGCGCCTTCTAATGAACATACCCTCGTTTTGACACTTCACCCGTAATTCTTTTGTTTTGTTTTCATTGTTATAAAGAACACGCGGTGAATTACATATAAATAATTTGATAATTTTCTAACAAAATGGGCAAAGCAAAGAAAAAGCATCCTAAGAAGCGTACTGCGGCATTTAAGGAAAGCGAACCAAGTGAATTGGTTGAAGCTCCCCATTCCTTTATCATACATCGAGGGTTATCCTGTCCGTATATTACGGATTTAACTTTAGACTTTCGCAGAATTATGGAGCCATTTACCGCTAGTGAACTAAAGGAGAAGAAAATGAATCGCATCAAAGATTTTGTCGCAGTTAGTAGCTTTTTCCATGTGTCACACATGGGGATTTTTAACAAGGCAGCTACGCAATTGTCTTTTAAAATTTTAAGACTGCCGCGTGGACCGACATTAACTTTTAAAGTGCACCAGTTTACTTTGGCCCGCGATGTCATTTCGGCAAGCAAAAAACAATTTGTAGATGAAGATATTTTCAAACATTCACCATTAGTGGTAATGAATAATTTTACGGGTGATGGAAAGCATTTGAAATTAATGGCGCATACATTTCAAAATATGTTCCCAGCTATAAATTTGGCTGAGGTAAGTAATAGGTGTACATGGATGGAAACTAAAATTAGATTAAATTTATTTGAAATTATATAGGTGAATATAGCTACAATAAGAAGATGTGTGCTTTTCTCTTACAATCCTCAAACAAGTTTAGTAGAAATGCGGCACTACTCCATACAGGTTGTGCCGGTTGGTCTAACAAAAGGTGTAAAAAAATTGGTAATGGGTAAAATTCCCAATCTTGCAAAATGTGAAGATATAGCGGATTTCATCATTCAGTAAGTAATAAACTTTTCGTTGGCGAAGCGAACATTGACATTTTTTCTTTTCTCTACCTATAGGGATGGTAACGCATCCGAGTCAGAAGCTGAGGATGATGAAAACTCTCAGGTGGTTTTGCCGCAATCCCTAAAACATAAGGGAAATTTGGAAAATAATAAGTCGGCTGTTCAATTGTATGAGATAGGCCCACGTATGACAATGCAACTCATGAAAATTGAGGAAGGGTTACTAACTGGGGAAGTTCTGTATCACGATCATATTGTTAAAACAGAAGAGGAAAAGGAAGAACTAAGGAAAATTATTGAAAAGAAACAAAAACTTAAGGAACAACGCAAAAAACAGCAGACCGAAAACCGTACAAAGAAGCTTAAGGAATTGGAAAAGAAAATAAAAGGATCTACCAATCAAGGTTTGAATAAGGAAGATGAAGACAATCAGTTCAGCGAATTGGAGGATGACGCTGTTTACTATAAGGAAGAAGTTGGGGAAGAACCAGACGATGAATTGTTTAAATCTGCTCATTCTGCTACCAGAAAGAGACCAAAAATACCATATAGCTTAAAAAGCAAGAAGCCAAAGTTGGATAATGAAAAATCGTCTTTCAAGAAGGAATTCAAACAAAAAGATAAAAGCTTTAAGAAGAAAGTCTTTAAAAATGGATTTAAGGAGAAAAAATCGTTCAAATTTAATAAGAAAAAATAAAATAACTCAAATACGTACATATAACTTTTGTAATTTATTTAATATTGTATTTACAAATTTTAAAAATTAACCAAACATTTTTTGAACCATTCCCTTATATTGTTTGTTACTATTTTTCCAGTTGTCCAAAACTTTCTGATGCAAAGTGTAAAATTCTTTTTTATCTTTAAAATCAATTACCTTCTCTATGGTCTTTAGAGCCAGTTCATAATCGTGCATTTGAAAATATGCCATAGCTCTTCGATAAATGCTTTTCTCTGAGGGAGACTTTAACGATTCTACAAATTTAGTTTGATAAATCACATCGTCGTATCGTTTTTCGTTAAGTAGACAGGCTGCCAAGTTAGTTTGTATTTGTATAAAGAGGTCGTTCATTTCGTTTTCTGATACTCCATCACGTTCTTTTGTTAAGCCCTTAAAATTTTTGTACGATATTAAGCACTTGGCTGCTTTCGAGAAATATTCATGTGCAAATATGGGATATCGTTTGAACATTTGTACCCCATTCTCCTTATATTTAGAAGCTAAACTGTACATTTCGGATACTGTCAAACTTTGAATTTCTCTTGTTTCCGTTATTTCTCGCAAAGTCAAAATAATCTTGATGTCTTCTCCTGGAGTTTTAGTTTTAATAGTACATTCGGCCGTTTCATTTAACATCATTTGCTGCACAAGTATTTCCAAGTAATAGTCAATTGGTGTTAATGCTGAACCCATTTCAATATCCTGGTTTAAGTTTAGAACATTATCATTAAGCCACTTGCTATCTCTTGTCTTGAGATTTTGTACTCTTTCTACATTTATTACAACTTTAGCGACTTGGTGTGGCTTCTCCACTTTAGTGAATTGCAACGCCAACACTCTTTTGTGTAGGCCCTTACGTTCAAGTTGCCATTCAGTTCCAACATACCATTCCATTTTATGCACCATTTACTTAATTTTTCTTAATTTTAAATAATTTAATATAGGATGCGCTGGCTCTTGTCAGAATATTTGTTTTGGACTGTGATGTTTGTTTTTGGGTTGTTTACAATTTTCGCCCTGCGAGTTTGTAAGCATTTCTAACATTTGCTGCTGAATTTGTATCGAAATATGGCATCACTTAAAATAATTTGAGCCCCCTTTTTCAAGAAGCAATTACATACTATGGTGCTTTTCGCAATATTCACAAACACCCAGTCTATCAATACGACTATCTAAGAACGATACGTATTTTGAAACACAGAATTAATTTCAAATAACTATGTTTTATTACATATTAACCAGATTTCAACCCTGTGAGCATTTGCGCTCATCGCAAGATTTTGGCATTCACAGCATTTCACTAAACGTATGTTACCGTAGTGAATATATTATAACTCCATTGATTGATATCTTGTGTAAGATATATTTGCTGCGATCGTTGATTTTTCAATATTGTGATAAGGAATGTATGAAATTTGACTTCCCTTTGGAACGTGTTTGAGTATTCAGTTTTTACAAGTGTTAAAATCGCATATTAAGGGCTAGTTGGCATTACTAAACCTGGTTAAGTTAAACTTGAATTTAAATTGCTTTATCTAATTACAATCACTAACTTTATTGTGACTAAGTACGCACATATAAAAAGTATTTATCAAATTATGGCTTCCCCAATAAAACGTGGAGCACTTATAGTATTTGAAGGCTGTGACCGATGTGGAAAGTCCACTCAATCAAGACTATTAGTGGAACACTTGAAAAAGATGTCAGTACCGGTAAAACACATGGTGTTCCCGGAACGCTCATCACACATTGGTAAATTAATTAATGGTTATCTCACCAGCAAAAATGAACTTAATGATGAAACCATTCATTTGCTCTTCGCTGCCAACAGATGGGAGCATAAGAATGAAATATTGAACGTATTGAAAGCTGGCACAACGATAGTGATTGATCGCTATTCTTATTCTGGCATAGTTTACGGTGCAGCAAAAGGCATGCCTTTAGAATGGTGTATGAATCCGGAAAATGGTTTACCGCGACCTGATGCAGTGTTTTACTTAAAAGCCGAAGCCGATGCTTTATTGGATCGTGGCAATTATGGCGAGGAGAGATATGAAAGAAAGGAATTTCAAACAAAAGTTGCTGAAATTTATGACATTATTTATGAAAAAGAAAAACAGTATTGGTACCAAATCGATGCTAGACAATGCAAAGACGTTATACATGAAAAGATTAAAAATCATTTTATAGAGGTGATTAGAAATATCAAAACAAACGATATTATGAAGATAAATTGGTAGCTTGTGGACACTTTGAACTTTACTCTTAATGTATATACTTAGTATGTTAGACCACGCAATGTATTTTAATTTTAAAGGATGTTTATAAGTATTTACATTGAATGACCAAAATACATATATACGTATGTATGGCAGGATTGCCTATATATTGCAATTCACTTGTGTTAGCGTAACTGGATTCATTACTACAATTATCAAAATTGCACTGCCTATTTTATATCAAGTCCCTCCCAAGCGGCACGGCTGAGTTCCCATCCCATTATTGTAGTTACTACTTTGATGGTCTTAAATATCAAATACATACTTAGTTTTGAGATAAATACGAAATACTTCAAATGCTTGCATGTCCTTTTTAAAAGTGAGTTTTTTTACTTTCAACAGTTTTTAGCACCAACGAAATGAAAAGTTATATACATATGTACACATCCGTATATTATTAGTTTATCAATAAAAAATTTTTTATTTTTCATTAAATGAAATCATAAATGTATCACTTTAAAAACAATCACATTTTATATTCAAATTGCTTTTATAAAAATATGAATTTATGTATATGCATACACGTTTAAAAAATTTTTACTCAATCACATGAGTCGATTTTACACCTCCATTCTCTGTAACGTTATTTGCTATTTCAGATAGCTGCTTATAATATTCGATATGATCTCTAGAAATTGCGTTGCGTAGATTTGATCTACAGCGTTCGTTGGCTTGGTAACACCAAGCTTTTGTCATGCTAACTTCGTGTGCAGCAGTATCTAATTGCTTTTGAACTGCACGGCTGGATCGCGATAAAACTACTGCCATTGAATAGATATCGATGGCAGCGTCAGCAAGTCTGTTTAGGATGTTCTGTTCGTGTATAATATTTTTGCCATATTTTAGTAAAAGTGATTCTACTGTTTGGCCAAATAAGTCTATACATTCGGCAGTGGCTTTTCCATGATCATGCAATTCGCTTACCAGATAAGGAGATAAATCTGTGCCTCCTATACCAACAGTGCTAGCAGCACGGCGAGAAGCCTCCTTGAATATTAAACCCAAATTAGCAGCAGGATTTTTAAACGCTTTTTGAAGTTCTTTCAAATGAGAGCCTGCATATTGTATGCCTGTTAAGGCCACGTACAATCTTAAAATGTCGTTGGTACCTTCGAAAATTCGAAATATACGCAAATCACGCATTACACGTTCTAAACTAGCATCTTTCATATATCCCATGCCTCCTAAAATCTGAATAGACTCATCACACACATACCATGCGGCTTCAGATGCGAATACTTTTGATATAGCGGCTTCTAAATGATAATCTTGACCCCCAGCGTCCATATTTTGAGAAACGGTAAAAGCCATTGCCTCCGTAACGTATTGCAATAAATTCATTTGAGCAACTTTCTCCCTAATTCCTTCGTATTCCTTAAGTTTTTTCCCAAACTGTACACGATTGCTCACATGGTCCACCGCTTTTTCAATACAATATTTCATGGTGCCAGATAATGTAGCCCCCATTCCAAATCGACCATTATTTAAGATATTCATTGCAACTTTAAAACCTTCACCCTCTTTACCCAATACGTTTTCAACGGGTATCTTTACATCTTCAAAGTATAGTTCTGTTGTGTTAGAAGCTTTAATACCCATTTTCTTTTCTGGTGCACCGTTTGTAACTCCTCCGAAATCCCGTTCCACAATAAACGCTGTAACTTTCTCCTTTTTGGCGCCAGTGACTTTATCTTCTACTTCAGTTTGAGCAAATACAGTGAAAATATTTGCAATGCCACCATTGGAGATCCAAATCTTGGACCCATTCAGTATGTAATGTTTACCATCGGCAGATTTAACAGCTTTACATTTAATGGAACCTGCGTCTGACCCAGCACTGGGTTCTGTTAAGGCAAAAGCGGCAAAAACTTTTCCGGTGGAAACTTGAGGCAAATATTTGGCTTTTTGTTCTGGAGTACCATACAAGAGAATGCCTTTGAAACCAATACTTTGATGAGCACCCAAGGTGACACCCAATCCCAAATCATTGTATCCCACGATTTGGGCGAGACGCCCATATTGTGTATTACTTACTCCCAAGCCGCCATACTCTTGAGGAACTTGTATACCGAATCCTCCCAATTCCCATAAATAGTTGAGTGTATTATCATCAGTTTTGCAATTTTCATCACTTTTTGCTGCATTATTGACTTCACTATAGAATCTTATAAACGATTCCTTTAAACTTTGCGTAAGTTCCTTATCTTCAGAACTGAGAACATCAGGATAAGGAAAGACTTGCTTGGATACTAAATTTCCCCTGAATATGTTGGCCATGAAAGAAGAATTTGTCTTAGTTTCTTCTTTAACGTCATGTTGTTGAACTTTTGTCTTAGGCAACGCAGCCGTGGAATACTGGAAATAGTACTGAGGTCTTGCAACCAATTTAACCTTTATGCAAATTTTCAGCATTTTTATTTTTTCAATAACAAATATATGTGTGATTGTGTGAACCAGATGCTAATGGACTTTGTTCACTTTTTGCAATAAGTTTGTGTTTTGCCAACACTTGCGGCTTTTCGCTAATGTTTATTTTTAATACTAAGTTTGAAATTTGAAACAATCCTCGAAAATAGCAACATCAACAGCTGATTGTACTCACAACCCCCTTTACGATGTTTACATTGAAACAACCATGCCACCAGACGTGTGATTCTATAATATTTTGACGATTTATTTTGTGCAATACCTTATATTTCTCGCGATTTTTCATCTTGATGTGATGTACAAATCAAATTATATCGTTATCGAATATATGACATTTGATATAAGAACTAATTTCGAAATTTTATTTTATATGTTATTTATTCGATTGAAGGATAGAAGTTAAGGTTTTATATTGGTAGAATACTTTTTTCAACTTCTTGCGTATATTTAAAATTGTGTTCCTCAGGTTAATGTACACCATTTATAACATTGGGATTGTCAGTTTGCGTTACCGTGTGTTGTTGTTGTTGCATTCATTATTTAAATGCGTAGTGGGGTTTAGCACACAGAAAAAAGTTTAGCATCCACAACTATCTGAGTAGAAAGTAGTTAACGATCAAAGTCCAGATACACAAGACCAATTTGAGAACAAGAAAGAGCAGAAAAAATATTTAAGAACTATGTTGAAGATCGGACAAAAAATTATTCCAGTTCCTAAAACAAATAACTTGGTACGATTTTACGCTTCTGCACTGCCCAAGAGCCAGATTCAACATGAATCTAAACAAGAACAGCCAAAAATCAATGCATCATTCATGGCCAACATTTTTCGGGGAAATCTAGTATCGACTCAGGTATTTCCTTACCCAGATGTATTGAAACAAGATGATAAAGAACTTACAAAAAGTTTGGTTGATCCAATAGAAACCTTTTTTGCCGAGGTAAATAATCCTGCCAAAAATGATGAAAATTCCCAAATCGATGAAAGTACACTTGAACAATTATGGGAACTAGGAATATTCGCAATGCAAGTTCCAAATGAATTTGGTGGCTTAGGCCTAAACAACACGCAATACGGTAGACTTTGTCAAATTCTTGGTGCTAACGATTTGGGCGTGGGCATTACACTTGGTGCTCATCAGAGTATTGGTTTCAAGGGCATCTTGTTGTATGGCACGCCAGAACAAAAAGCCAAGTACTTGCCACAAGTGTCTACAGGAAAAGTATATGCAGCTTTTGCTTTAACTGAGCCCAGCGCTGGATCCGATGCCGGTTCTATTAAATGCAGAGCTGTTAAATCTGCTGATGGTAAACATTATGTACTCAATGGTTCTAAAATTTGGATTTCGAACGGAGGTATTGCAAATATTTTTACTGTGTTTGCGCAAACTGAAATGAAAGACGAAGTAACTGGCGAAAAGAAAGACAAAGTAACTGCATTTATTGTAGAGAGATCATTTGGTGGCGTTACCAGTGGCCCACCTGAAAAGAAAATGGGTATTAAATGTTCAAATACAGCTGAAGTCTACTTCGAGGATGTTAAAATTCCTATTGAAAATGTGTTAGGAAAGGAAGGTGAAGGCTTTAAGGTGGCCATGAATATTCTTAATAATGGGAGATTTGGAATGGGCGCAACACTGGCAGGAACAATGAAGAAATGCATTGCAAAGGCTGTCGATCATGTTAACAACCGTGTACAGTTTGGAAAAAAACTTAAGGAATATTCTGCAATACAAGAGAAAATTGCCTATATGAATATGATACAATATGCTACAGAATCAATGGCCTTCCAGATTTCACAAAACATGGATGCCGGTAGTCAAGATTATCACCTCGAAGCTGCCATATCGAAAGTGTTTGCATCAGAAGCTGCCTGGTATGTTTGCGATGAATCCATACAGATTTTAGGCGGTATGGGTTATATGAAAGAAACTGGTTTAGAACGTGTTATGCGTGATTTGCGCATATTTAGAATATTTGAAGGTACCAATGACATTTTAAGATTATTCGTAGCACTTAATGGCATACAATACGCTGGCTCACATCTAAAAGAATTACAAAAGGCTTTCAAAAATCCTGCAGCTAATTTAGGATTAATATTCAAAGAGGCGTCACGTCGTGCTGCTAGCACAGTAGGAATTGGAGGAACAGATTTGTCTCCTTATGTAGTAACTGATTTACAATCTCACGGTAAAGCAGCCGCTGAGTGCATAGATTTGTTTGGTCAAACCGTCGAATCGCTTCTCATAAAATATGGCAAAAATATTGTACATCAACAAAATGTTCTTAACAGATTAGCTGATGCAGCCATCAATATTTATTCGATGGTTGTAGTTTTATCTCGTTCCAGTCGAGCTGCCAAGCAGCAATTACCAACCGCTCAACATGAGTTAAATATGGCAAAAGCTTGGTGTTATCAGGCAAACGAAAATTGTAGATCTAATTTACGAAAGGCTACCTCTAGTCAACAAGTCAATCATTTCAAGGATATGTCCGCCATTGCTGAAGCTATTATTCAAAATGGTGGCGTAACTACGACACATGTTATAGAGTAATTAATTGGTATTATATGCATATGTAAGTTCAAAACATTACTAGAAATAAAAGGTTTTAAACATTTTGTACAAACACAATCAAATTGAAATAAATGCGAATATAATAACAGTGATATTAGTAAATACGAAACGTTTTTGTGGTTTATATTTCATGAGTTAATTTATTGAGTTAAGAGCAATCTTCTTTCGGGGCCGTAGTGGAAAATTTTTACAAATAATAAATTGCGTACTTGGTAAATATAAAAATGGGAAATAAAATTGGAGCCAACAGGGAAACATTCTGTCATTGAAAAGCAATGACAAATAGGTAAATACATTAGAAAGTACAAAGTCTATTGCCGTAAATATAAGTTGTTTAACAACAAAACATTGAAAATACGTTTGTGTGTAGGTTCATACGTCCATATGTACTCGTAAGCACATAGTGTTCACAAATATAAATAACAACTGTTTACACCGAATCTAGGTCAAAGTCCTCTAAACATATATTAGACAGAGTTGTAAAATTAAGAAGATATGTGTGTATGTATGATTTTATTTCTTGTAGCGAAAGAAATAAATTATTTTGAAAAGTTATACATACGTAGTATAAGGGAAAATTGTCATTTCGTCTTCCAAAATACACATGTCTCTTTAAAAAGCTATAGGGCAAACACTTCGACAGACGATGTATACATATTATTCGAAGACTCGACGCTTAATAGAGCATTTTAATATAACGGAATTAAATTTAAAATGTTTGTATATAAATTTTGGTTCACCGAGTTAAAAAATTGTGTCCAGATTTTTCTACAAGACGCACATGATACTTAGAGCTTTTTGAGTTTCTATCGCAGGAAGTACATAAAATATAACATACTAGATGTGAAATCGTAACTAATCAGCTTTTTCTGCTGACCAAACATTTAAGAATATATTCTACTCATAAACGATCACGCGATTGACACGACAATCCTCATCACAACTAGGTTATGCATTTAGACTTTTAGTTTATTATACGAAAACAATTGCAAAAATTTAAAGCATTCAGAATATAACAAATAATGAAAGCAAATGCATCTTTACGACTATTCTTAATGTATTTATTCGATTGTACGATTGCTTGCAGTACTTTGTATACAAAGTAAGTGGCACAAACCTCAAAATCGTTTTAATTATTGCATGTTTGTTTGGACCCCCTGCGCCCTAAGATTCCAACGTAATTTTGGGGACTCAACTACTCTTACGTATTTGCTATTAAATATGTCACTAGATAAAGTATGTTATTGAAATTAATTTTATATTTTTTATTATAAAAACTGTAAGGCAAGAATTTGTTATACGTACATATGTAACATATATTCTTGTGCAATATTCAGTAGATCCGCAGTTATTTTGTATATTATCAATGTATGGCACTTACTTGGAATCTTTATTGGATTTGATTCAACTCAAACATTGGAAAATCGTATTGCTCTCTGCAAGAAATGCATATACACATATGAAATTTAGATATTCCTCGTTTGGACTAGTGATATATTTACATCCTTCGACATACTGTAAAAGTAATATCCACGATATAAAATATATGAAACATATTTTTTTCTGATGTACACAATTATCACTTGTTTTAATTAATTTTTAGAATAACACTAAACTTTTAAACTAAAACAGGCTTTCTCCTTTTTCTTTAAAAATTTACTGAACGCCTAAAATACTGTGATGCCATATATTACTTTGAAAAAGATGCTGCCAACACAACTTATATTCAAATATAAATGATGCCACATCTGACGAAAAAGAGCCCTGAAACATTGCCATATAACTTTTAATTCGATGCTAAAATTTAAATACGAGTTTAAAAAAGTGTATATATTTATAATTTAATACTAATAAAGAAACTAAAAAATTGTGATTGTGTTATTTGTTGGCGTTTATACCGAAGTCATTTTTTTAATATGGTTAAGGTAACACACAAGCTGTTTTATTTAATCTATGTAGCCACCAACAGGTAACGCAATCCAGGGATTATGTAATTAGAATATTCAGGTAAATAATTGCACTGGTGTTTATTTTTAGCGATGTCGTCTGGAAATCTTCAGAATAACAATTAACAAATAATAAATTTTTTGTATTTCATATGAAATTGAATAGGTATACATATGTATAACTTTTTATTATAAATATAACTTCGATTATGTATATAATTTTTCTAATAAGGTGGAGAAAATTATTTTGAAATATTATATACATATAAACATAGATTTTAAGTCATGTATATGTTATTATTTGTTTTTTATGCTTATACTGAAAATTATATCCACAGAATATCAATTTAAAAAGTTGAAGGTCGAAAAATCATTTAATAAATTAAAAAACTTTTTTCACATAATATGTAAAATATGTGATTTAATGTTAGTTTATTTCTATAGTTTTGTTTTTTTCCGATTCCTAGTTAAATAAAATTCAACTTGATTTGTCATCTATGGTTTCAACTTTATTTTTTATTTTCAATTTTTCTTTTATTTCTTTCTATTAATAATTTCTCTTTTGAAGGATTTGATGTTCTAACTGCTTTGCAATAAAGATTCATTTAAATGACGGTCTTAACTTTTGTTTAATAGGATTTAATTTTTATAGTCATAATTGATAAACATAACAAAACTAATGATGCATGTACTATATATTTCCAAATAAACAAATGTCAAAACATTAATATTTTATAAAAATATGAAAAACTTTGTGATAAAAACTAACAAAATCTTTTTTTTTTTCTTAAATTTCTTATATTCTATTTAGTTTACTTTTTATTAATTTTATATTTCTTTTGGATTTTAAATAAAGTAATTGTCCATTACTATGTAATTTTTTAAATATTAAAATTTTTAAAGGTATTGTAATGAAAAAGACTTGAGAATACAGTTTTATTTGTCCTTTTTAATAAAAAGAAAACCAATTTCTTTTATTTTCTTTGTATGAACAATTTTTGTTTTTTATTTGATTTTTATTATTGTAAGTGGTGACTAGAAATAAAAATACAATATCAAATAAAATCATAATTAACTTATAATTAAAAAGTACATTTTAAGACTACATACAAAAATCAAAATCAAAATTGTGGTAATTTTCTTTATTATGCATATGTTTTAATGTCTTCCGTCGTTGTAAAGTAAAAAAATTACAATTAAATTATATTATGCAAGTATATTAAAAATTAAGTTTTGGGCTAATCTTTGCATATAAATATATATTGAGCATTTGGGATTCAATGGGTCGTGTGATTTAGGTATATATATATATATATATATATATATATATATATATATATATATCTGTCTTTAATTTTAACGACAGTAGTTTTTTAATATTTCAGTGTTAACATTTCATTCTTATATTTTTAGTATTATTACGCCGCTTTTTATAAAATAATAAATTTCTCTCTTGTAAAATTGAAATTGTTTGCCTGGCCCACAATATCACTCATTATTGTTCTGTCTAGCAAATACATTTGAAACAAAATTTTAGAATTTCTTTTGTTTTAAACGTAATTGTACGACAGAACGGGCCATGCAGGATTTTTTCAAGATTTTGTTTTTTATCATGTGTCTTTTGTAATATATTTTACCAATAAATAAAAAGAGCTTGAGTAATATCAATTTATAATTTAAATCTATTTAGAACTTTAAAATTAATTTTCTATTTCGCAACAATTACTACGAATACCGCTTTAATTTTTGAAAGCATGTATTTTGATACTGTGTTATATGTAAAATTTTTACATTAGCTCCAAAACTCTTTTCAAAAAACAAAATATCTTATAAAAATGTTGCACATAAATTTTGAAAAATATAATGTAGAGAAATATCCAAAAAATGTGATGTATTCAAACAAAACAAACAATACTTGGGTTTAAAAACTACAATTTGGATTTTATTTTTAAAATATATGTATATAAAAATTATGTGATAAAGTTGCTGTTATATTTAATTATAAGAACCCAAAAATTGTTCTTGCTAACAATGTTAAAAAGCGAAATTTCATTTAAATAAAAGGCATTGTTTTTTCTTTTTAGTCTTAAGTATAAAAATACAATTAAATCCAAATTCATTTAATCATATGTGGTTGGTTTGTTTAAAAACTATAATACAATTATTAATAAAATCACAATATACTTATAATAAATCTAAGCAAATATTATTTAAATCTCTTCCTCATTATATATTAAAATGTTTCTCACTGATTTGTTTTATTCCTCCAGGCTGTGATAACGCTAATGTTTTCAATTGAAAATTAACGAAATAATAATGTAATAGCTTTAAATATTTTCTTATTTGATTTTAGTTTTCTGCGAGTTCCTTTTTCTATTACAAAAATAATATAATAATAATAATTAATATTAGTTTCCTTAGGATGTTTTTGCTTTCAAATCATGTCTTTTTCACTCTCTTTTTGTTTTTAAAAAAGTTTTCAGTCCTCCATCGTTAATTGATTCTCGTTTCAATACATATTGAATGTTGTCAACTTACGTTGTATAAGTTCGTATGACATCTCTAATAACAGCACGACAAAGGGGACATTGACCGCCGCCTACACCGCGCCATTGTTCAATGGCACAATCGTAGCACATGCACATATGACCACAACTATAGAGTACTGAATCAATTTGATTTTCATAGCAAATGGTGCATTCAGCACCAGTTGAATCGGAGTGATCTATTAATTTGTTAGTGTTAACTGAGGCACAAGCTATAGACGAGGCAGTAGCGGAAGGCTAAAACGAAAAAAAGGAATAAATAAATGTTATAAGAAAACTCCGAATTATATAAAGCAATTTTCATATTTATTTGAAAGTATAAGTGTATGGAAATATATCTATGAACTCAATATTTTTATCTTCGAAGTGTTTTCTGCTCTTTCTTCTTTTTCAGACATCTTTAGGAAACTTTGGCCCTGCCTTGATTTTGATAACTCATTTTTGCCTGCTATAGAATATAAAATTGGTATTATGAGTTGGCAGCATTGTCGCAAATTTTATTATATAAATTCCCCTTAACAATTGAAAAAATTTAAATAAATAAATGAATTGATCGTGTAAACAAAAATTACTCCCAGTAAGATACAAAAATCCCCAAATCTTTTAAATACAATTTTTCAGTTTTGTTTTTTATTATTAATTTTCGAACAACTAATTACTTAACTACTTGCTCAAACTAGTCCGAAAAAAATGTGTGGGGCTGTTTCGTGTAAGAAGAAGAATACTGTACGCCCAAACTAACTCTCATTTACCCAATCTTGTAGCATGGGATCAGTTTTCGTGCAAATTGGTACTGTGAACCATCCAATTTGGTAAAATTGTATTACCGCATTTGTAAAAAAGAGTAATAAAAACACCAATTTAATAATTTTCACATTTTAAAATATTTTTTGTATATAAAACTACATATCGTCACCAAAAATTCAAAGGACCATAACTAAAATGATATCGTCTTAAATATTATGTTGAGTTTTTTAGTCCCGATATATAACTTCGATTTGTGAATAATAAAAAACCAATATCGAATTTCAGCGATGGCACTAAACTGAACTAGATGCAAACAATAGTTTATAAATGACCATGATTTATTTGTATGAGTAATTATAAAAAAAATATATCTCTTTTGCTTATAGCTGTGTATATACATATGAGTGAACGAATATTATATTAAATAAAAATTCATTAGAATCCCATACAAGAAATGACCTTCATTTGCAAAAAACACATTTTGAATTTTCTAATTAAAAGATATAATTAAAAAAAAAAACATTTCAAACTCATCATAATTGAGCAACAGCAATTGTTACTCTATTATAATAAAGTAAAAAATAAAATAAATATAATATGTGTAAAAAATAAATCACGCTTACCTCCGCAAATTGTGCGCTATTAATATTTCCTAAAAGTGAACTACTGCTGGCACCACTTGAACATATGGCCGCCATACTATTGTTCGTTGTATTCGTTGTCTGATTAATGCGTGCCTGTGAAGCCGTCAAAGCACTATTTAAATCCACGGCAGAAGTAGCAGGCGGTAAATTCACAACCAATACTGTGCCACCACCATTTGGCTGAATCTGTATCATTTCACCATTTGATGGCACACTGATCATACGACTGCCACCCGTTGACGGTGGTGAGCAAGTACCATTTAATATACCTGAGGTGGTACCTGACCCTAAGTTATTGGTTGATTGCATTGATGCCAATGTGGAGGTGGAGGCGCTAATGGTGCCATGTGTTGTAACATTCAACTGGGCTGGGTGTATGATTTTGCGATTATCAGAAATTTGACTATTCAGACTATTTATTGAGTCGGACACAGGTATGTTGACTATGCGCTGGGAAGAGCCAGCCACAGCCGAGGGCGGATAGTTAACCATATTAGGCAGTTGTTGACGGAACATGCGCACTGACTGCGTAGACCCATAGACATCCAAAAAAGCCCATAGTTGCAAGGATTGATCAACATGCATCACAACCACAGCAGGACCATTGTTTTTGCTTATAGTCACTTCGCCATTGGGTGCAACAAAGAATGCAATCTCGTCGCCACGCTGTGGTGCAGCGGCAATATCTTTGCTTACCACCCAGTATTCAGGACGATCCAACAGGAAATCAGAGTCATTCGGCAAATCTCCTGGCTGTAAGGCAGCTGGATTACAGGAGGTCAAACCTAAAGCTAAAGCACCCACATAAATTTGTTCGGTTTTTAAAACCTGCACTATAATTTTCTCTCCTATTCTAATAGGACGGGCGGTGAAAACGTAACCTTGGCAGAAATCGTTTTCCGTACGTGATGCTATAAAGCGATCGTGCGATAAACGCACATTACGTCCCTTGGTGATGTGGAAAGGTACAGGAATCAAACGACCATTTGCATTGTATCTCAGAGGAGGCAGTCCATTAGCCAGATCAGAAGCCAAGGCAACTTGATCTCCACTCAAGTTAAGAGACTGCATAGATGTCATAACACTACGTTCCAATTCATGATCATACTGTCCTGTGGGCAACGATCTTCTGGACTGTTGATGGTGAGCGTTTAGCCCGACATTGGGCATTTGTGGTCCCGGCAAAGTACTAGATACACCAGAACCCATTAAAGCGGGTGGAACGCCGACACCGCCACTTTGTTGATACATATAAATTCGGGCATCTAAGAACTCAATAGCCGTACAATTGCCATAAATATCGATAATAGTCCACAATAAACCTCTCGTATCAATACCGGATAATATTACACCTTTCTCCTCATTGTTTATGCCATAGATAACATCACCTGCCGAGTTCACATAATAGTAAAGAACATTGTCTTTCTCACAGTACTGTTCGTGCAAGGCTTTCGCCCAGAAACCAGGACGATTCGTTAAGTCGGGGCAAGCGTATTTGGGCAAAGAACCTTCTAAAGTAGACGGATCATTGTTTGTAAAGCCAAAACGTATGCCACCATTCCAATTATTTGAAATTTCGGCAAATTTTACACAAATACGTTCGTTAATTCGTACCGGCCGGGCTGAAAAGGTTATGGCACGACAAAAGCTTTCGAAACGGCGTGCCAAAGAACCATCACGGGAAACGCGTATATTGTCGCCGTGAACATGATGAAATTGTAGTGGTGGCAAGTTGTTGGGACCAGGGCAAGATGATGGTGAACGGCGTACTAAAAATAAAATAACGAAATACATAAAAATCTATTTAAAAAAGTGTATTTATTGTATTATCATGTTTAATTAATGTGATTTACAAAAAAAGTTATAATATATATATATATATATATATATATATATATATATATATATATGTTTGGTCTAATTTAAAATATTACCCGAATCTGCTTTTTTTACTCTTCGTTCTAAGAATTGAATGATTAAGAGTGACATATTCCAGTTTGGCAACACCGTTTTTGGCAGCACTGCCAAACACTGTGTAACGTGTTCAGTTTTGTTCAAAAAAAAGTTTTGTCTCTAATTTGAATTTATATTCATACATATGTACATATATATATTTTTTTTAATTTTTTTAATTAATAATAAATTGAATTTTATTATAAAGAATGATTTCAATCCCTAAAACTTGTTCTCGGTATTTTGTTCTTTTAATTTCGATTGATAGACATGATTCTTTCGGCTTAATTTTTTATGCTTGGTATTGTAAAATATTTTAATACATCTTTTAAAATACACAAAAAAATTTAATTTTCATTTCAAGTATGATTTTAAAGATTGCAAATTACTTATGATTATGATTACTGACCAAACATCACGCAATCTGGTTCAAGTGTTGCTAACAATTTTCTTTTATAAGCAGAAATTTAAATATTCTTCCCAATTACATACATATGCAAGTAAACAAGTGTATATATATGTATGCATGCATTTATGATTGTTCCTATTTTTCATATGCGGTTAAATTTGAGTTTTTTGGGCTTTATCAGTCGAAGGATGTGGTTAAATATAGATTTCGAAACAACATGTGTAGTCAAGAAATAAAAAAGGCCGATATAAAAAAAATTTCAACAAGTGCAAAAATAACATTTACAGAAGCTTTTTATAAATGAAGTAAGAAAAGACATGACTATTTTTAAGTGAAGCCGGGGACATAAGGATGATAGCTAGTCGTGGCGCGTGCCATACATAATATAACAATAAAACTTAACTGGTGACAACAAGAAAGAAAATTGCACATGTTTATGTAGTTCCTTCAACATTTTAACATTTACCCCCATACTATTGATGATGATGTAGTATGTGCAGAGGTAAAAAGTAAAAGATGCGTTTCGAAGCATTTGTATTTATAAGAAACATTTATAAATTTTAAATAAATAAAGGGCATGTGCCAGCTGTTTTTTTTTCTCTTTTTTTTTTTTTGTACGGAAAAGATATTGAAGGCAGACTTAAATAAAACCTGATTTTAAGTTACAAAAGAGATCTTGAAGGATATTTGCCTTTACGTTTTAAAAGTTGAATGTATATGTATGTATATGTCACACACATATAAGCAATAGCTAAGGAGAGACAATTGTTGAAAATAGTGCAGGTAATTTATAACAAGCAACAAGAAATAGGGGTTGATCATGATTATTATAAAATTTAAATAAGAAAACTCAAAGCGAGAAAGAGCATTGCGACTGTTTTTCTTTTTTTTTTACCATGGTTTTCTATATGAATCTTAGGGGTTGATTTGCTCCCCTCAAAACTTAACATTTAAGTAGATATGAAAGAAAAACGACAGATGTTATTTGATATACAAATAAATATACAACATTTTTTTTTAGTTTCTTTAAAAAGGGGATATTTTCATGAGTAAAAGAACGTGTATGTATGCAAGCAGCAGCTATATTTGAAGATTAACAGCAAAAAGAAGAAATACAATATATTTCAACACATTTTCGATATTTTTAAGATTTTATATAACAAAGACGATAAGCAATCTTCCCATAATTATGAATATTAGTTTAACTTCCGCTTTATATCATGTCTGCTTTAATACGTGTATATCTAAACGGCTTTTTAAGGAAGTTTAAACTTGTTTTAACAGCTCCACTTTTTGTAATATACACAAGAAGCATGAAAACTTGAACACAAACGCATTGATTTAACTTCCGTTCTAAGAAGTACTACTACTATCAAAGAAGTGTCTGCTAGTAAAAGAATGAAGAAAAAAGTATGTATATACGTATATGACGTTTTTTTTTCTTTGCACGAACATATTTAGGTTAGAAGTTGGTTAGCTATTGCCCGTAAAATATTTACTATTCTTACAACGTCTCAAGAAAATTCCATACATTAAGAATCCAGGTTCACAATGTACAAATGCAAGTGTGTGTCTATGGGTGTGTGTGTGTGTGTGTGTGTGTAATAATAATAAAAAGCTAAAGGAAATCACGTTTTCAACTCTTTTTTTTTCTTTAAGTTTCATAATACTTCTAATGCTTTACAATTTGTTCATTAAACACCAAGTTTTTTGATTAAAGAGAGTCTTTTATTTCTCAAAGTATTGCTTAACATTTTTAATCGTTGATTTTTTTATTCTCCTTTAATTTTTATTGCAAGTAAATTAATCAATCATTCATGTTATCGCTTATTGGGATTGTTATGTTGAGGAAATCATTAGGAAAACATGACATATTGTATATGTTATGAAACTTATTTTCTTCATTAGCAGCCAAATACCAATAATAATTTAATAATTGTTGTCTAACATTCCAGGGAATTGTTTATAATGGTAAATAATTTACAGTTTATTAAAGCGCCTAAATAAAGCTTATTGACAACAAGAGTGATGCCACTTAATAAGAAATCACAAGGAAAAATTCTCTATAAATGTTAAGATTACAAAACTCTATAAGAGAAAAATGGCTTCCCTCGACCTTGACATTGGAATCGCTCTACTTCGTATGCATTTAAAAAAAAATTGTTAGAAAATAAATAAAAAAATTATAGCACTCGGAAAACTACATTAATCAGTATTTATCATGTGGGAATCGGTTGATTCATTCAAAAGTTATAGCAGCTAAAAATTTAGTGTTTTACCAAACTCTCATTACACTTTTGAACCTTGAAAATCTACCGTTTGAATTTTTTTCTTCGCCACAAAGTGTAATTTATTTATTTTTAGTAATCGATTATTGAGATTAACAAGAAATTTCGATTAATCAATAGAGCGATTAACCGCATAACACAGAAACCCTACTAATAAGTTATAACTTCAATTTTGTTTCATTCTCCCTGAAGATTTCGAATAAGTATTCCATATTATCGAAACCATATTTTTCATATGTATGGATAAATGTGTTTTAAAAACAAAGATTTGAATTGTTTCATCCACCTTTGAGCATAAGTTAAATAGTTCTTACTAACTCTGCTAGATATACTTTCAATATTTTCCACCCTCTTAAAAAATTCTTTATAAATTCAACAGCTACAATAACAAGCAGTTTTATTTACAAAATATGTACAAATCCATACATAAATTTAATTGTTCATATTTTAAAAGAGGTATATATATGTTCACACAAACACGTGTAGTTTAAGTGGCATACATACACATGCACATATTATTATTATTATTATTATTATATTCTTGTTTTAATTTTAAATAAAAGCAAATTCGTTCAAAAAGCAAAGCAATTTTCTTGATAAAAAACCGCAAAATATATTGAAATTTAATGATTCCATGTAAGCAAAAACCTGATTTAAAATTTATTAAAATTGTATTGAACTATGTTTGTTGGTCTTCGTCTGCTCGTTTAATTTTGTTTATGCCGATCAAAATGTTTATTTCAAATATAAAAAGTTCCCACGCTCAACAGCAGAAACGTAAAAACTGTTAAACTTAAAAAGATATCGTGAATCAGTTGTTAGTTTCAAATGCACATTTACAAAGACAACTCTTTTTTTCTTGTTCCATAGTTTAAAAAACAATTGCAAATTGCAGCAAAAAAAAAAAAAATACTTGCAGGTTGCAGCAATTACAGTGAAATAGAGAAATCTCTGACGTAGCTGAGAGCATATGAGAGACGACTCTCTACATACCAGATGGATTTGTGTTGACTTTTTCCCACGTTGGGTTTGTTTACAACTCTTAAGATTTTTTTTTAGGGATTTAATGAGATAAATAAAACACAAATCTTGAATGAATCACACAAAAAACTAATGCGTTAATATGCTTATATTGTATATGTAAATGTCATTTACACAAATATTTATTGGAAGGGCCAAGCATTATTTTACAAACTAGTAAAAGAGATTATAAGATTTGCGACAAACAATGTTTTCCGTAATTCATTTCCTAATATAGTAGATGCCAGCTTATATGTAATTTAATATCTTCTAACTGATACCTTTCATTTAAGAAGCCATAAAAATAATTAATACCAGTAATTTTCTTCAAAAGAAAGAGCTGGTATCAATTTAAAACTAACTTGACTTTAAACTAACACAAAGCATTCATAAAAAGCACACTTCCGCTTTGTGCACTCATTTAAATACTAATAAAGAATAAAAAGAAAAAAAAAAAACCAGACTAGATAAAACTGAAAAAAGAATTATCAGTATGTTGCAACAATTTATAGTGCAAAAATATGGATGGGTCACCACTACACAAAGTTTAATCAACTCTGCCAACATGCAGTAGAGAATATATTAAGTAAAACCACCAGAGTAATTTGATAACTCGCAGAAATGTAAGTAAGCAGACCAACAACAAACGTACCCAATGAACAATTTGAAAATTGATACATTTATATATATATATATATATATATATATATATATATATATAAACCGATTAATATATAGTATGTAAATTTAATAGATTTTTAGAGTTGGATTTACCCTATGCGGATATTGAAATATTAGAGCATTCGAATAGTCATATTCGAGATCCCGAATATTCGACCATTTTTAAATGTTTTTATGCGGCATTTACAGGAACATTTCTCGAATATGTTATAAATGAGGATAAATAATCGCTCATATTATGAATGCCGATGTCACATTAACACGACAGCAAAAAGTTGTCATTTTGCATTTAATTGTCGACAATATTTAATTATTTTTAAAAATTTTTTTGTATTGGCCAAGGCATATAATATTAATAGAACATGTTACCAGAAGTCAATTTCTGTGGATGAAGGCTGGATAAGGGACGATTTTTTGCTGTCGTGTGGATGTGACGTTGACGTCGTCATTCAAAATACGGCCGAATAATTAATGCATAAGAAGTAAAACAAAATTTTAAATCAATCGTATAAAAACGTACTTGAAATGGATGATTTTTCAAGAGGTTTCGGAATTAATATAACCCATAATATAAAAAAAAAACTTATTAAACCTTTATTTGAATCCATACAACGATCCATACTGCAACATATCGGTCGCTAACTTTTGAATAAATTCTTCAATACTGGCTTCCAATGCGTCCGCCGTTGTGGGTTTGTCACTATAGACATGGGCTTTAACATGTCTAAACAAAAAACAGTATTAAAGCGTTGAATTGTACGAAGTAGAAGGCCAATTGAGCGGTCTAAAACTTGAAAAAAAAAAACTGTGCCGATCTCACCTCTCAATTAGGCCATCATTTTGCTTGCTATGTGTCACGTGGCAGACTTTTGCTGGAATCACGTGTAAGCCAAGCTCAGCTGTTTTCTTTAAGGGGAACAATATGTAGGTGTAGTAGTAACGTTCCTCCATTCGATTCACGGTTATATGAAAAACCAAACTGAACATGTTTAACAGTAACATGTCACATAAAAACAGCTGAGCTACCAAAAACGGTATTGCCACAAAGAAAGTTGCTAAAACAAAATCACCCTTTACAATACCTTATGCCTGAAACCCCACTTCTGTACGTATTAAAATTTCAAAAGAAGAAATACTTTTGATAAATTAACCACATATTTTTCTTGCTACAAAGACCGTTTTCGCTTAAGCACCCTTTTCAGAAGATGTTTTTTTTTTATGACAATAATAAGTACTCTTTTGCCCTCTTATTTTAACAACATGAATTTTAAGTTGTTATTTAAACTACTTCAGAAATATTATCATCTTTGTAATGTTTAAGTATGTACTCGAAATATAGACAGACGGCTCGTTGTATAGAAGAGAAAGATAAAAATATGTTCAGATATAATTATTATGTTTTAATTACAATAGAATTCAAAACAATAAAAATTTTACTTATTGCACACTCACTTGAAACCGTTGTTTAATGGTGTGTTAATGTTATTAAATATCTTTTTACAAAATTATTATCAAATAAAGTATTCTTGTTCTGTGTACTGTAGATGTACTTATTTTGTAGAGCATCAACAGCAATAACAATTAAAAATAAATTTTATAAACTTAATCGCTGTTTTTAGTTCCTCAAGCAAATTGTTAGCTACTTTTAATCAAGACCTTAAGCGGGGTTTAAACAACACAAAAAATTTATGACAAAACATCTGTCAAAATATAAGCAGAGAAAATATGTTGCACATAAAATTAAAATGGAGTTTTTGTTTCAGAGCCAAAAGTTTCTACTTTTCTATTTATTTTTATTAAAAAATGTCCTTTGCAATATATTTTATTTTTATTAGTACATTAAGCATTAAACACAATAACGACGACAGCAGGCTACACGAACACCGACTACAAAAGCCGTTTACTACAATCGTCGCCTAGTGGGCAGCTTCTTAATTACTTTTAGAACAACACCACCAAATCAATAACCATGTGTTGTTGTTTGTAGTAGAATTCTCTTCATACGCCAGTGTAGCCGCTTTCATATATTTAATACTCTTAAATAGCGTTATTCCAATAAAAAAAAATATATATATATATATATATATATATATATATATATATATTATATATATATATATATATATATATATATGACAAGAAATCATTTCATTAGCTTGGAAATGAAGTTTGTTGTTTCCTTTTGTATAATAAAACAATATCTTTTCAAATTTACAATAATTGAATTTATTTATATTAAACTGGTAACACTGCGTCTCCTCATTGTATCTCACCAAAATGGAAATTAGTTTAATTTGACTACAACCACAAAAACAGCAGGGACAACAACCAGTAGCCGTGTTGCCTGTATACACATGTATTCTATTTTTGACAAGTTGTAGTCTGTAGCCTGCTGTCGTTATTGTGTTTAAGGCTTTAAACAGAATTTCTTCTTCTTGGTCTGTATGAAATTCAGAGCTGCATTGATTAGAATTTTTCATAATTATTTTATAAAATTAATCAATTATAGTTAAAATAGTCGCCATAAGTGTGAGCGACTTTTTGCATAAATTTACGTATCATTTGTAAACGTGATTGCAACGTTGAACGGACCCATGGATCATAAATTTACACTATGTACGCGTAGAAAATATGTATGTACCGCAGTAGCCTAGTAAGATTTACAAATAATGTTTTCTTTTTCATATGCGCATGGGTTAAAGCTAGACCAACGGAACGTTTGCCGGTTTCTGCTATTTTTTTTTTTAATAAAATTTCTTTTATAACAACTTGTGGAGTTTCATTAATATTTTAAGCAAATGAAACTTTAATATGCTTCAGTGCTTAAATTGGCCAAAACAAAACAAAATGAATTAATTTTCTTTCTTTTTTAACAGTTTTTGTTAATTTGATATTAACATGTTTTATATTATTGTTGCATTGCAATGCTTCGATAAACAAACTTCTATATATTTCTTTATACAGACTTTTATATTCAAAAAGATATATGTATTATGTACGTATAGATAATGAAACGGAAGAGAAACTTGTATGGCAGTACACAAAGGAAAAGGCGAATAAACTTTAGTATTTTAAAATTTATTTCTCTGTGATGGCTGTCAGTAAAAATAGTTTCTTAAAACACTCACTTCATTCAGTCCGATACAGATGCGCTTTTGTAGGGATTCTAAATACACAAGTAAAAATAACTTGTCATATTCATGGTTCAGTGATGCATATACTCGCACACACATTTTTGTATGGACGTATAGAGTTTATTTTGTAAATTCTTAGAAGGGGTCTTATGCATCAGTGATTTGAAGAAAATGAAAACAAATATATACACATACTCGTAAATATTGTTGGAGGTAGATACACAAAATCGTTTTTTTCTTTTTATATTTATAGACATATTTTCAAACTACAGAAAGATGGCAATTCGGGGGAATATGTCTTCAAATCGAAGAAACAAGAAAATAAGCTATAAAATAAAATTAATGTTATTTATAAAGGAATAATTTATATATACACTTCAAATGCATGGGCGTTTGTCATCAAACCGTATGGTATTTTAAAACTTGCGTGGTTGTGTGCCCAGGTCACGTGCCGTACCAGTTGATTGCCATGCCTGTACACACTGTAACAATAACAACATCCTAACACCCTGTTAATGGTAATGACTTTTCAACAAAACATTTCAAAATCAAACTATATGTTAAAAGCTATTTAATTTTTAAATTGTTTGGCGGCAAAGTGTGTCAACAATTAGTTTATTTTTATTAACTACAAGTAAATAACTCGCAAAATGACAAACATTTTCATTTACACAATTGTGGCCTCCTCAAAGGTCTCCCCACATAAATGAACGGAAGTGGAAAACAATCCTACGAAAAATAAAAATTATATATGCATTTCCAAATAAATGCCCTTTGCATTGGAAATCTCTATTTTTATTGTACTACATATTTAATATTATAATATGAATACGAACATAAACTTAATGATAATTACACCCACATTAATTAAATGGTATAATTGACATTTTAAACTATGCTAATTTAGTTGAATTTTTTTCTTTCCACAGAAAACTTCATCAATGAATTAAAGTTTTGTGAAAACATGCGTGGTTTTTACTACACCTGTAATTTACTATAAAAGCCGTTTTTTCTTTTGCTTAACAAATAAACCCACATAAATTGTTTGAATATCAATATGTTATGAATATATGATATCTGAGCATGCGTGGTGTTGTATAAATTATATTTAAAAGCTCAATGAAAAATGCTGTTGCGCCCATACATTTTTTACAATATTTAAATGAGATAATAATTTTATAGGGATTAGCCTATATAATAGTATAAATTTACACACAATTATATATGTATATATATATATATATATATATATATATATATATATATATATACTTCATTATAACAAATTTAATCTCAAAATATAATAGAAATTCCAAGTTGGCGAAAGAAACTATGAATGCGAAAAGAGTTTAATTTTTTAAATATATTGCGCAATATTTGTGCCACAGGATTTATTAAAAGTACGGGTTGACAACATCGCCGGCATATGGATTCAGTCAGTCCATCGGCATCTGTGCACCTATACTTAGTAAGTTTATCTGCAAAGTATTTTTAATACAAAATCCCAATTTTGCAGTCCCAGATTGTCAATTTAATATATAAAACTCCCTGAATTTTCATTACGTTTTACTTTTATTTTAAACTTGCATTTGTTCTAGAATGCGTGTTACCACCGTGTTTATACCAGCTCATCACTACATTCCAAACAATGTGTATTTAACCAGATGGCAGCGCTGTTGTAAAACATGATTGGGATTTTCCTTCCTAATCGTATAAATGTGGTCATTTCGGTTTTAAATTTCCAAATGTTCGAAAAATTTAGCTATTTAAAACTATTAAGATATACATACGCACACAAGCAAGTGTGTTCACATATCCTTGATCGTTTTTCGTATTCCGATTTTAGATTCCACAAGGGGCCATTTTGTTTCGTGAGATAACAGAACAGCAAACAAACTGTAATTGCTATTCAAATAAAAAAACACTTTTCCACCACTAATTCCTCTTAATCATTGCCAATTAAAAGAGAACAATAATTAAATAAAAATTAATATCAATACGCCACTTAATTAGAAGACGAGTTTAATTTAAAAGCCCTTCCAATACAAGATTAATTAGCAAAAAAAAAATGCTTTCTCTTTGTTGATTTAAACAGATTAAAAATAAACAATTAATATCACCATAACACTCACTGGAGATGAATTCAATTAACAAAATTTCAAAGACATTTTTAGAAACTTTAAAGAAACTCTTTTAACATTATGACTGCGGCAGAAATGTTGTCTTAAGCCATAATAACTAACATAAACAAACAAATTAAAAACCAGTTTACTATTAAGACTTATTCTCACAACACTTAATATATTCCATCAAGATAATCAATATTTAAATTGATTTTGTTAAAAAAGAAACACCCACATTATATGTGACGTATAAAGCTGTGAATCTAAAATATGAAATGCTGTAGTTTTATAGGATGATCTAAGACCATAGAACCATGTCAATAACAATTTTTTTTCTGGAAATCTAATTGAATTGCACGCCCTAGTCAATGTTTGATTTGAATATTATGTTTATTAATTGAACAATTTTCGAAAAATTTTTTTTTTTAATCGTAGCACTAAAATATTTAATAAATTTAAAACTAAAATAGTTTTTTTCTGACCATTTTCAACTATTTGTTGTTGAGCGACACCGACGGCAAGGTTTTCGCGAATTTCAAATTTCCCCGGTCGAATTCAACCCAATCTGGCAGCTTCTTCGTGTCCAAATTAAACGTACAATTACGTTTAAAATAAATACAAAAATTTAGATTTTACTTAAGATGTATTTGTTCTAAAGAAGGACCAGTAAAATAGGCATAAAATTGCGAAAATGTCATAAATAAATTTAAAAGAATATATGATTGAATTCAGAAGCCAGAATTATATTAGAAAAGTGCGACATAGAAGAAGAACAAAAATGGTGTTGATACACACTATCAGGGCTGCAAAAGTTGGAATATTCGTACATTTAAAACAACAAAACACGTTTTTTTTATATCAAGGTTAAATATTAAAATTTTTTAAATTATTGCTACAATTTTGGTGTTCTCATTTTGTAACCCTGCTGCTTATACAATTGGGGTATTTACACTTCGTGCTATTTAGTCATGTTGTTATAAAGTCATAATATTTCACACCAGTTTAAAAAAGTCGTTGTTGTGCTGCATATAAAAAAGTCATAAAATAATAGTACTCTTTCAGGTATGTTTTTGTGTTGTCAGAAAATAGCTCTAGAGATCTAAGTCGAACGACTGAAAATTTATAGGCGAGACGGCGATAGTATATGTTTGGCGCCGTTACTTACCTATTATTCACGAGTAAAAGCGGTTAAAAAATGTTTCATACCTGTACATTAAATCACATTTTTATAACATAAAATATATTAAAAGAGAACTAAATCGCAAGAACTAAATATATAGAAGTGAAAATTTTTTCTCGTTTAACTTACGTAGCTGGTAACCACTGAACGTTTTTCCGTATGCCGCCGCAAAAAATATGTATTCAGCTTATATTAAGGCAGCAGCTGTTAGAGTTTATACAAATTTATTTAGCAGGCCAAGTTATGACGGGTTGTTCACACTAGTCATATTTTTCTTGCTATTATTTTATGACATATGACGTTATGACTACAGTGTGAATCTCCCAAATATATGTAATAAAATACTTAAAGGGATACATTTAAACGACCACCAGTGTTATCAAAGCTTCCGTCGAAAACTGATAATAACTTTTAATTTAAAGTTTCCCAAATAAATTAATTCAGAAAGCTTCTTTTTATAAACGATGTAACTAAAAACAACATGTCATTCCATTTCTTAACTTTTTTTGAGGAAGTTACAATAAAACTAGTGCAAAAGTTTTTAATGAAAACTTAAAAACTGTAAATTATTTTTAACTTGGAGATAAAAAGACACAATGAAATAAAAATTGCTGTCATCAACATAAGAAAAAGCCTGAAGTCGAACGAACGCTTGCCTATTGAGTAAAATATGTAATTTTTTCGTTAACAGCTGCAGAATTGTTGTAATACAATGTTGAATGAGTACCTGCTGAATGCAGGTGAGATAAAATTCCTAACTCAAAACATGAGGGCCGGTTTTCTTATAAATTCAGCTTAAAGGAATTTTAATAATTTTCGTTTGTTTTTATTTTTTTTTCTGTGGGCTATTTGGAAAATTGTACCACCGATATTTATGCGTAAAGATAACAAATATGTATGTAAGATACACATGTACACATGTTGTTGTACTTCATAGCATACACACATACAGATATACAACCAGAATGTACTATACATACATACATTATAAATGTAGGATCAGCAGCTGCTTAACATACCAATTTCAATTATATCAAATTGCTAGGAATGCTTAATTTAGTATTATACGTAAATTGAAGAAAATATTGCAGAGACTGTGACTACGTTTTAAATAATTTGCTATAGTTTCAATGGAAAACCTTTGAAAGCAGCTGTTTTCTTTTTAATAGTTAACACGAATTTTATTGATAAAGTTTATGTATTGAAAACTGGTTTTATAATCTATTATTAGTTTTTGAACTACAAAGTTCCCATCCATTACGATTTTATAAAAGAAAGAAAAAAAAAAACAAACTTAATTAAAGCTAAAGAATGGTTCATATAAAATCAGTACCCACACATGGAGTAATTTGGGAAACTACACTTTCTCGTTACAAAATAAACAACTACAAAAACGTATATTATGCGATATGAGAAGAGAAAAGTTGAGCTAAAATATATTAAATGAATTGCATTTAGTTCCTAATAAATAGATCTGATTGAAACCCTGCAGCTACACCATCAGCATTTCTGAGAAAAATTAGATTTTTTGATATATCTTCTCTTATGACAAAACGTAATAATTTTTAATGTTATTTGTTTATTTTTGTCTTTGCAAATACGCGAAAATTCCCTCTCTTAACACTGAAACTCTATGGCTTTCGCATTTGTTAAATCCCTGTATTTTTGAGATTGTGGGTGTTCGTGTGGCATCTCTGATAGATACAGTTATATGCAATAAGTAAAGGAAACAAACTTTCGGTGGCAAAAATTCCCATTTTTAACCGGAATATAAAAAACTTAATAAAATAAAAATGTGATAACTATTTATCCACATATCGGACTTGTTGCTATGGAATGATTGAACTGAAAATTTTCACTTTTGACAGGAAACCAGTATGTAGTGGTCATATCTACCCACACTAAAAATTTTACATCATTTTCACTACTCATCTCTTAAAAATGTTTCTAAATTTTGAGTTGGCTTTCTTTACAGGCCCATGTGCGAATATTTAGTTCGTTCCAACTTTAAAAGAACAGTTCACTTGAATTATTGTACTTATTTTTGGCTCAATTACCAATTCAGTATATAAATATTCTTATCTGGCATAAAGAAGTGCACATTGACTAAACGAAATCCCCTCCTCCAAAATTAGATCTTAACAATAAAAACAATAACATTATTTCATGTTTTTGTGCAAAAAAAATTGTAAAAAGTGAGTCAAGCTAAAAGGGAAAATGTTTTTGTGCATAATAAAAATTACTTAAAAAAACAATATACCTATTTGTTTATTATCTTTAAAACGGAGTTAATATTTGTGCGTACAAAAAGTGTTGAAAATATTATAAACAAAGAAGAAATATTTGTTGGAATTTATAAGATATTCTCCGAAAAGCATCAAAGAGTATTATCCAAACTGGGAATAATAACAATAATAATGAAAGAAATAAATACATTTTTAAAATGAAAAAGTAAGCAAACAATATGGCTAAAGAAAAAAATGTATGTGTATGGGTTAAAAGTAAACCGTGAGAAGTTGAAGAAATTTATTAAACATTTTCAAGAAGTTTTAAGTTAACAAGAGAGCAGAGATTTGTTTTTGTAAGTAATACCTTCAAAATACACTGATACAAATAGTTGTTCGAATTTAATGGCCATTGCAACCATAAAGATGGTTATATTGTGGCAATATATATATATATATATATATATATATATATATATATAAATAAATTTTCAAATCTAATACTGTTTTGACACTTTGTTTATATCTTATGAAAGTAATGCTGATATATGCTCCTGTGTGCATAAAATTAAATTGTATCGTTTTCATTACAGCAACTACAAATTTTATTTGAACTCTCTGCCGTAAATATTATTCTTTCGCACTAGAAATTCAACAATAAATTTTATTTTATATATATTCATTGCCAAGATCAAGAGATCAGCTACCAAACACATCGTTTTTCCAATATTGCTTTTCTTTTCAGTATTATGTTTAAATTTCTTTCAGTGTCTATTTACAGCAACCAACAACATTGGCTTAGATGTGTACATATAAAACTTACTCATGGATTGTTTGGTAATTTATGAAGGAATAAAAAAAAATTAATCAAGCAGTTAGAGAAAAACACACAAACAACATGTCTGTTGTTTTAATTCATTGACGATAATATCGCTCTTTAACTCTGGGTTAAAGAGATAACATTTTTACAACAGGCTTTCTTTACAATAGATAGTTTGTGTTCGTGGAAAAAAAAAATTAATTATATAGCAAAGACGTGCGTAGAAAAATAATGGATTGAAAATAAAAGGTGAATAAAACATAAAAACAAACAAAATCTCAGGTAGGAAATTGGTCAATGAAAGATGCCACAATTATGTTGCTATTGTTGGTGTTGTTGCTTTTAAGCTTGTGCATTTGGTTTAAATTTTAAAGAACAAGGTTTGATGTAAGAGTTTGTCTAATTAATGTTTCGTTTGACTATAACCTTTTTTTGTATATAAAATTGATCGTCATTGTAAGGAAATAAAAATACTCCAGTCATACGTGTCAGATTTTCCTTTGATTGATTGTGGATCGTTTCCAAAAGTTTCCTAATCATGTTGAGCGCAGTTACAGAAATAAAAATTAAATCAAATCTACAGTTTTAATTCGAAATATGCATGTTATATTTTTATTATCTTAATGTCGTAAAGTCTACTTTTCGGGCCATAGAGCGAATTTCTCTACGTGATTTTATATGCAATTACCGGGCTATTTATTGTCTTGTGGCAACACTAAATAATTATGTGGCAACGCTTTGTACGCTTCTGGCATTCCCCTTGTTATCATCTTCCCCCAAATTGCTATTATACAGCAAAATATATAGAAAATGACAAATGTTGCCACTGGTACACACTATCATTGTGCTTGTGTCTTCACAAAATGCCATAATCTGTATGAAATTTAACTATAATTCCAAATGTTACAAGTCTCAAAGATGTTAATTCAAAAAGGATGTGAAACTTTGAACAACCTAAAAATATTTAAACTTTTTGTTTAATAAAACGTGTGTTTTATTAAAGAAAGAAGTTGTTTGTCGGCACAGGGGCATAATACTTTGTTTGCTGATCGCTTTTGTTGAAGATATATTCTCCTAGAAGTTGTTTGTCGGCACAGAGGCATAACACTTTGTTTGTTGATTGGGTTTGTTTAAGATATATTCTCCTAGATGCTTGCACCAATTACGTACATATTTATTTACTAGATAATTGTTTTAAAATTCAAGGTTCAAACAAGCGGTTTGTTTCTTCTTATATTTTTGTATGAACAGAAGTTTTTTTCTCTAGATTTTAGTAGCATAAATATTTGTGATGAAGATTTTTTTATTATATGCTTTGTTTGTTTTCTTTATTAGTGTTTTAACTTTTAAATTTATTTCCCTAATCCATGTTGAAATATACTTCATTTTTGTTGTGGTAAAATTTCTAATAATGAAATCTATTGTTTTATATGATAAAATTACATGGCTGCTTCAAAAAGAAAACTACACGAGTAATTTTCATACTATTCGATCATACTATGCCATGTTAGAAAATTATTAATTAACGGTACAATAGCGTGTTGCATGCTACACCACATAGAAAAATGTAAATAATAAAGGGTTCATTTCACCTAAGGCAAATGTGCAATGTAACAGAAAAGATAATGTAAAATTAATGTTTTTCATATGTGATTAGTTAGAGATTATATACATAAAATGTAATATTATGATTATTAACAAAATTAACATGAATATCCTAAAGTGTAATGTAATGAATGGTTGATTTTTAACTGATAATTTAAAATTTATTTTAAGATCCATTATGTTCCGGTGTCATCGTTGGGCGGAACGTTACCGTGAGTGGCGTGCGCTACCACCACTGGACTTGGTTGAGATGTGGTTTCAACAAGACGGTGCCAGCTGTTCGACTAAATCGAGTGATTTAATGCCTTTAAGCTATTGTTTGGAAGGCTATTTAAGGGTCATGTTTATAGAAACAACCCTGCAACAATTGACGCACTGCAAGCCAATATTAAACAACTTGTTTGCAAGATGCCGATCGATATATTTCGGAGAGCATGCCAAAATTTGACACAGCGCATGACTTTTTCAGGAAATCACCTTTAAACATTGAATTAAATACAAATAAAGATTTTTCTAAATTTTAGCTGTTTTTGTTTTAATCAAATCCGATAACTCTTTAAAAGTCACCTTTTCATTCCATATGGTTTGAAAGCCCAATCCATTTTAATATTATCCACTTTGATCCTTATTAAGGTTGCCATGTTTGTAAATAAAATTACAATTCCTTTATACTACATATAAAACAAGCGTTGCCACTTGTTATCGTCACAATAATGACAACCATAAAGATGCTAATTATTTGCAAAAGTTAATTATTAATAACGAGAGTCATAATATATTAAAAATATATAAACAGGACTAAAAAGGTTGCATGGCTGGTAACTTTTCAATATCATAACAACTGAAGAAGTTTATTACCATCACAGGAAACATATAAGTGATAAGTTTCACTTTGTTTTATTTCTATGAATACACAATTTCCAAAATATGTTTAATTATGGATAGCAAAAACCAAAATTACACCCTTCTTCCCAAAACCCACTTTTTTACTTTCGAGACAAAGTACTGAATAAATAGGAGTCATTTTGGAAGTGCTGGTCCTATTCATAAAAACAAAAAAAAAAAAGAACAAAAAATTAAATTTTGCATCAGAGTTATAAGAACTAAATAAAATACGCTGTCCTTATTAAGGCTGTATTTGTAGTCGAAATGAAAAGACTCCAATGTTAAGCATGCGACAAGTACTATCACATTTTATCGATTTCGTCACGACTACGACAACCGCAAACAGATTACTAAAATATAGAGAAGCTAGTGAACTCGTATATCATTTACAATACGGTTTCAAGTTAATCTTTTGCAAGGATACACAACCCTGTTGGGCATTTATATTTTCAATCAAATATCCTTTCAAATCTGTCTGTACTTTTTTTACAAATAAATTCGAAATATAAATTTTATTTGAGAGTATAAAAATTTTTTCTATCTCCTTGTATTCTAATCCCACTAGTTTTTGCAAAAATTATAATTAATTTATATTAAATTGAACGGTTAGCAAGTTTTCGTTTTAAGATACTGACCTAATCCGAAACGTTTTTTGATTTTTTTCAGCAAATGCATTTTCTTTTTATTGCTCATTTTATCCTTGTCCAGATGCTCGACATGATGATGATGGTGATGATGTTGTTCCATAACCATAACGTGACTACTCGAATTTCGAGCCAAATAACCAGATGGTATTTCAGTTAGACCCATTTTTACACTTTTGAATTTAATTCTTTTTCTTTTAGATTTTTAGCAATTTATAAATAATCTTCTTTTGCAATACTCAATAATAATTCAAGCCGATATTTAAAAAAAAAATATGCGCTTTTTAGTTTTATTCTACACACAGTCGTTTAATATCAATACATTTTGACACATTCAGTTACTTCATTTATTGTTTTAATACAAAATGTATCCTTAAAGTGCTGAGTGTTTGATTTCGAATTATTTCCGTTGCGTTGTACAAACTAAATATATTAACCCCTAATATTTAATAGTGTTTCCTTCAGAGAGCTACTTTATCCGACGCCCGATATTTGAAAAAGTGCTCAATGAAAAACCGCGCAGCAGTCAACAACGATCTCAACGCTATGACGTGAAAATTATAACTGATTACAGAAACTCACAACAAACGACCTCAACTGAATCGTGCAATTGATATAAAAATACTTGAGGCACTAACCCACACAAACACAGAAAGGGGCACACACTTCTTTATAAATATGTATAGAATTTTAATAACACCATGTCTCTGTGTTTGTGTACCGCTGCTGCTCTTTAGGCTAAAAACATAAACATTGTGTAGTTCCAAACAACAGGAGCAGTTGTTTTATGTTACCTTTGGTGGATTTCTTTTGTTGTTTTTGTTGGTGTAGTTGCTGTTGTTGTTCATGCTGTTCTTCTTGGTTTGAGAAACATTTTGTTTAACAACTAGACAGACAGCAGATAGAAGCGTAGAAAAAATTCATATAAAAAAGGAGTTCAAACAAAACAAACAGTTTAATAAAGGGCCGAAAAAGCAACAAAAGGGACTAAAGGAGATCAGACATTTAAAAGGCTTGTTTGTGGAGTTCACTAGAATATCTAACGGATTATATGAGTGATTTTTTAAAGGATTTCGTATTTGATTAAAAAAACACATAAAATTCAGAAAAATATGAGATTTTTATTTATGCCACTGGCCCATATTTCACATTAAACAGAGCATTTTTCGGGATGCGTTGGCAGTTTTTGCAATACGGTATTTTTGCTTCTCCACGTAGCCATTCATCCCCGAACATGAATTTTGATAATAAGATTCAATCCTCGATCAAGCGTTGTTCGTTTGTTTCGATTCATGATTAAATTAAACACTAAACTAAACGTTTTTAACGAACGGTAAGATGGCTTTATTCACGATCCTAGAGAATATTCCCAGACTGTGACAAGTAGTTAATTTTTGTCCACAAAGACTAGGTGACGTTAGCAAATAGTTCCAGTAAAAAGTGAAATTAGCTTTTTAAATTTTAGAACCCCTTATTGACACACAGTAAGGGATTTCGAAAAATGGTTGTTCCACTGTGCACAGGCTTGAATATTTTGTAACCTCTTTGATTATTTCTCTGAAGTTAATATAAATATCACCTTTTATATGCCCGATCGTAGGCTTAAAAGAGTCGAAGCAAACAAGTGGCGTTGCAAAGAATTGGAACCGATCAAGATTTTTTGAAATCTCAAAAACGTAGAGAAATTTTTTTTAAAAGTTCTCTTTTGAAAAACTTTTAAACGGCTTTACCAAACGATTCCACAGCTCGTGACATTTAGAAAACCAAGTCGATCTCCTCAAAACGAGTCGAAATCGGTTCAATTCTTTTATAAGACTGGAAAACTACATCAATCACCGCTTATAATATTAAAATCGGTTGATTTGTCCAAAAGTGATAGCAGTTGAGAATTGATATAATAAGAGTTTTATAAAATTTATAAGGGATGGCTTTTAGAGTTAAGCTTTTCCAAATCGTTTTTCCTAGAAAGCCTTACAGTGGATTTTGTATGTTTAATGATTTTTACTTTTAAGTTGCTGTGATGCACAAAGAAACAACTTGAAGATGTGAACAGTGTTGCCATTTATATTTATTTTTTTGTGCAAAAATATTCATATTAATTTTACTCTCCTCTAATTAAAATCTTTCTTGAAAACTATTATTCGACAGATGTTATATACAAAATAGTAACAAGTCACTACTTCAGTACAAAACTAATTTTTAAATTTGGGAATAAGTTGAAGAATAGAGAAGAAGGTTGCACTGCAAGTGACTCATTACACCCCATGCACCAGCAGCTTAACTAAATCTAAATCAACATAAGAATGTATAGGTGAAATATGCAATTTCTGGGATGTTAGAACAATAAGCGAAATATTTTATCCATAAAGTGGAACTTTAAAATAGAGTGAAAGCTGATAAGCAATAAAGTACTAAGACTGCAGATAGCAAATTGCAGTTTTTAAAGCGTAAAAGACTTTCCAAATAAATATGGTGCAGGCACGTAGGAGTACTTTCTGAATATATTCAGTATATAATTTTAATGCAATATAATAATTATGGCAACTCTTGCACTTTGCATTTAAACGCAGCTGTTCCTAATTTTTTAATGCAACTTTACACTCTTTTCAAGCTGTTTTTATTCTCTCTAGTTATGTTTTGGTAAAAGAATCGAGATCAAGGATGGAAAGTAGAAAATTTTAAATTATATTAATTTAATTTAATTTATTTATTTTATGGTATTTAATTTAATTTTATTAATTAATAAAGTTATGGTCTCAAGAGGTTAATGGTATAATAAATTCCAAATAGATAAGTTTAAAAAAAACGGATGATCAGGGTAAAGGTTCCTGCATAGGAACTAGCTAAAACCCCTCAACTGATCAGTTTGAATTTTTTAATAAGATTTTGGGAAAAAAGAACTAGCACATAATTAAAATTAAAGAGTTTAAAAAACCACCCAATATATATACTAACGGATGATTATATTTTCAATTCAATATATTTCCAATGAAATTAATTAATACTCTAGGCCAGTAGCGAAAATTCTTTGAATAAACTGCAATTAGCAAAATTATATTAATTTCTTTTGAATGAGATACCACAAAATTAATCCCGGTCAAAAACCACTCAATTCATCAATTTGAATTTTTTAATAACATTTTTGGAAACAATTTAAAAGTTTACACGACTTCTTTCTTTTTAACTTTTAGTGCCATTTTTGAATATGTCGTCCATGGTATTGCCTTACAATCTGTAAATTTCTAAATGACAATACAAATGAGATGTGACAAAATGCTACAGTGTGTTCCCATGTTAAGAATATGTACAGCGTTCTAGCGACACCCAAGAAATGTCAACTTTCCATCCCTGATATATTTCAAATTTCAATGTGGCGAATCAATTTTATTTTAGTTTTTAGCCTCCCTTATAAATGAAAAAGAAGATTTTGTTAGTTTTTTCCCCCGTAACAGGCGAATATAACGATGTTAAATTCTAAATTGAAGGTGTAGTGAATTATTTCGTTGTTGCTTTCTTTGCATTTTGCATTCTGTTGTTGGAATTTTGCAGATGTCAGGTCATGGTAGACTTTAGAGTAGAGTAGTTATTGGTGCAAATTTTACAAATAAATATCTACTTGGTACATTTATACACTCACACATCCACTTGGAGTATATTCACATCCAATTTACTTACGTGCGAATGCATCTATGCATGGTCACGTATGCATGTGTGTGTGCGAGTAAATTGTTGTGTAGATACAAGTCTTACATGTGAAATACTAAGATGTTGTATGATGATCTTTTCTGTTATGGGAGTTTTTCCAGTTGCGAGGAGTATTTTTGGTTTATCATTATTTGTTTCTTAGCTTGATGTGAATGTTTCATGCTCAGTTGGTGGTTGATGAACTTCTATATTTTGTCTTAAATACATATATAAATTTTTTTGCTTACTTTATTTTCCTTGTTGGTTGAAATTATGTGTACTATTTATGTAGTATATGTGCGGGTATTGTACATGGGAACATTATTTTTGCATACATTTTGACATACTAAAATATTTGCAATAAAGTCTAGCATTCTCAGTAACTTTATTAGGGTCAGTATCATGCCACTTCATGTACTTTTAGATTAAACAATTAGCATATGTAAATACAGAATATATCTTTGTAAATAAATATGTAGTATGTACATATGGTATGTGCATTAGGATGATGGAAATAAATCTTTAAGTTTAGTTTTTAAGTAAAAAGCTAAAGCGATTACTGTAACAATTACCTTAACAGTTACATGTTGAGATTTTCCACTGAATCGGAAAGCCGAGTTATAGTTAGTACCAGATTTATATATTAGAAATGCAATGTGAAATAAATACGCTTTTATAGCAAAGCAAATTAAAAAATAATAATTCTCAATACAGAAATAAAATTATAAAAAAATATTTATATATAGGGTGTTTTTTATAGAGTGATACTAGTTTAAATCATAATAAAACATAGTCATATATTTTTGATATCAATGAAACGGTCTTTATTGGACAGAATTCGGCCATGTGGCCGCCACGGCTGGCGCGTACAAGGCGAAATCTGGAACACCAATTTTCACAAACAGTAACATTCTGACCATCATCGTTTTTGAAGACATATGGGCCAATGACTCCGCCAGCCCATAAAGGGCACCAAACAGTAATTTTCTGTGGATGTAATCGAGTTTCGACAAAAGCTTGCGGATTCTCCTTACTCCAAATGCGGGAATTCTGTTTATTTACGTAGCCATTCAACCAAAAATGGGCTTCATCGGAAAATAACATTTTGAATGGACGAAGTGCATGATAAGTTTGATGAACAGAACCATTATTTTGATTAAAAATTTCCACAATTTGCACGCGTTACTCTGGTGGAAGTCGATCCATAATAAAATGCCAAGGCAAACTAAACAAAAAGCAACTATCAGCTGTTAAATGGGTGGTTAAATAAAGCAGTGATGCCAACTCAAACACTGTATATTTAATTGTGCGCTGGACGGTCCATGCGTTTTCACACTAAATTCCGATTTTGTTAAAAACAATTCAATCTTGTTTTTGTTTGGCTTTGCTAAGTTGAGTGCTGCCAAGTTATTTATTATAAACATCTGATAATGTGTGAAGATTGTACAGAAAAATCCACCACATCTGCATATTTTCTATCAAAGTTTGCATGATTTTATATGAAATAATGTATTTTTGAAGCATTTTATGTTGTAATTTTGAAAACATAAAACAATTCCTATTTTAACCTGCAATGCAATTTTTTAAATATTTTTTTATGCATACGAAAATGGCTGCATGAAGTATTTCTATGAGCGATAAGATATACCAATTTCTATGATCGATTAAATTTATTATGATTCCATTAATTGGAGACAACTTAGCTAAATTTATTGAATCTGCAGTGTGAACGCAAAATTAATCGCATTTATCTCTGTAACTAAACGAGATATTCCACACGTCCTCTTATATATGTGGAAGAACTATTTAAATACAATTTTTAATATTCAAACTATAAATTAAATTCTGCGCTAAAATATTATAATCTTCCGATGCGGTCACAATCTCCCTTTTGATATTCGTGAGCAGTGCAAGATTTAACCAGGTTTATCTTGAAAGGACCACAAGTTAATGAATTATTTAGAGAAAAGTAAAGTGTTTAAAACACTGTAAGTATTTTATATTTATAGACAATAATTTATGAAATAATATAAACAATAGTTCTGCGAATGCAGAACAAATGCATGAAAAGATGAAAGCTCAATCCATATATTTATTTCTGGTTCTAGGGAATGAAACAAACAAGTCTACTTCGAGTCTATTAGATTATTTTATTTTATGGAGGAGGTCTACATTTTTGTATACTTTTATAATATTCTAATGTCTTACCCTCGTAAATATTTTTTTTTCAATTCCTTAACATGAGATCCTTTCACTTATATTTGACGATTAAAATGACATGCTGCCCAAATTTTAAACCCGTAAAAATTAAAATAAATAGCAGAAAGTATGTTCTTATTTCGAAATATTATTGCAAAGAGAATAGAAAGAAAAAAAATTAAGCAGTTAATGAGTATGCAACGCAAGTGAATACGAATACCATGGCAGATGTTAAATACAATTCTCTCGTCTTCCTGCTCCATTGAAGGAGGGAGTGTGGGTATTGATGTGCTGTTGATTTTATCGTACCTTAACTTATTTATTGTTGGTTTTGTAAAGAAAAAGAAGCAGATTGTCCTTCTTACTACTGCGCTGCATAAATAAATGAAGAGAAGAAAAAAATTTATTAAGAAAAACAAACTGGAATAATGCAAACACTACCCATACAAAAACAAGGTGCAATGCCAAAAATAAAAGCATAAGTGTGCCAAGGTAGAGAAATTGATGAAAAATGCAATAACAACTATAGAAAGAAAGAACGAACGAAGGACTGAAAGCGAAAAAAGGGGAAACGAGATTTTTAGATGAATTCAAATGTGTTGAAATGTTTAAATATTTGCCAAAGGAAGCGGAAAACGGAAGTTAGTTTTGAATAAAGTTAATAAGATCGTTTTAATTTTTTGTTTCTATTAAAAATTAAATAGAAATATCGCAATACTCTTTGCAGACATGAAATCTAAAACTTTTTTCAAATGATGCTTTAACTGATGGCGAGACGGAAGGAGTTAATCACCAGTCTGCGAGTGACCACTAGCGGAAATATTTTAAAAATATAGAAAATATTTAAACGTTGTATAAGCTTGATCGCATCTCAGACGCCGCAGTGATGGGCAGTTACTAAAAGTAACTACCCATCATCATTGCTAAGATCTGTGGGTGTCTCGGAGACAAGATAATCATCGCGGGTGGTGTTTATTAAAAAATCTACGAACGCGTAGATCATACTGACACTCAAACGCAGGCTGCAGCGTAGAGCTAATTTCTCCGAAATTTCTATATTTTCCTATTAAATAAATTATAATAACGAATAGACAAATAGAGGTATGACAAGTATAAAGCATTACTGCCAAACAATTCACAGTAGAACTTTTACTCCCAAAATATTCAAGATAATATCTTCTTAGGAATGGGAACATCTGAATCCCAAAATATTCGTGATATTCCCCAAATATCTGCAAATTCGAAGTAAATCCGGATGCAAGGTTGGCAGCACCAGTATCAAGATCCGGGTGGTCTCGAATATTTGCTGTTTGCCCTAAATTTATATCTATAATTTATTTCTATATCTATTAAAATCTCAAAAATATTAAGAATTTCGGGATTCGATTGTTTAAATATTATGTTAAAATAAAGAAACGCTTATACATGAACTTCCAAAAACAATGGGGCTAATATTTTACACTGTCGTTTAATATTTCACTAATTCATTTTGATTTCATTATAAAAAGTTATATAATAAGTGGAAAGTTCCGAAAATGTAATAACACACAATATTAGAATTATAGGAAATTTTAAAGATAAAAATATACATAGAAAAGTTGAATAACCGAAACGTGACTTTTAATTTCTGATCAGCCATAAAAATGCCTTTAAACTCCGGGCGTGTGTACAAAATATTCCAAGCAACATATCTTTATTAAAATAAAAGTTAAATAAAATGAAGAGAAAATCGATAAACCAAAATGGGTCGACAAATTATTAAAATAATTTGATATAAGCGTGTTAAATTTTAATTAAAAAATAAAACATCTTTGACATTTTCCGAAAGGCGATAGCTAAAGTAAATAAACAAAACTCAAGATTTTCAACATAAAAAGAACAACATTTGTGTATGAATTAATAAATAACCAAGTAAATAAAGAGGAAATTATATGCTCAACACACGTCTGCTAGACACACGTCCAATGTTTAATCAGAATAAACGCCTGCGATGTAGTTGGTGAATAAATCTATCTGTCTGTTCGTCTACGTGTATGTATGCATGTAAAACAGCTATCGAATATTGTTGTTCGTGTTGTTTGACGATTTTGTCATTAAGTTTTATAATGGAACCCTTTTTTATCAGACCATACGAGTAGAAACAGAGACAGTGGCATTTAAATTTACACCTGGATTTTTTGCAAACAAATTTTATTTTAAGGACAAACAAATAAGTACAACAAAACTTACAACAGATGAAATGTTGGTGAGCAAAATGAAAAATGATCAATAGCAGCAGAATTAATAAATGAATGCATGTTGTAAACGAATTGATCAACACGACAAGATTATTTTGAATACGCACACAGCGACAAAGCGTGCAGCGACAAGGCGTGCAAAATTGTGCCAAAGTTTTCTAGCTTGCGTTTACTGAAGCAATTATTCGTATAAATTTTTTTTGAGTGTTCGCATAAATATTAATTATTTTTATTTGATCAAAGTTTTTTCAATTCAAGCAACTAATTTCTTTTGCATATTTCTTATTAACTTATAGGATTTTTTTCTGAATTCCACTAGGCATATTTGTTAACCCGTTTTTTTCAAAAATATGTTCCTTCCAAATTTTGAAAATCCATAAATAACACCCAAAGCGACATCTAAAAGTACTGATTTCCAAAAACATGGTGGGGGAACTTAATTGTGGTTTTATTTGAATTGTGGTTTTATTTTAAACTAAAAGCTTGTATTTAGCGAGCAGTGTGCGGATATGCATGTATATGAAAACGGAGAGCCGCTGGATAGCTTTGAAGAAAACGTTTTTAGATGCATTAAGATCATGTACTTATTTACTGTAAAATTTGTTAGAATTTTTATTTCATTTATCAACTTTTAAAATTCTTATTCCCTGTTTATATGAATAACTACATGTTTATTAAATTTCCAGATGTTACATTCACTACCTATTGAAAGCGGGGCAATATGTTCATTCGATATTCACGTTAGCAAATTTTCCTTCAAGGGAATGAAAATCAAAAAGGCAGAAGTCAGTCTTGTAGGAGGTTGTTTTGACAGGCAGTTGAATATAGACAATGATTAAATGGATAACTTACTTACTGTCTGATGGAAACGTATTTTTAAAATTTCGGCTGTCGCGTCAATTGTGATTAGCTTTGCTGTTAATTTATTTATAATTTCGTGTAAAATTTTAGTGGTGGTTTTTAAATACTTCATTCAGCTTTTGGCTGCAGAGATATTTTTTCCGATGGAAATTATTCGTTTAAACATATTGCTGACTGGCTTTTGTTTAAGAAAACACTTTTATTTGTATTTTTTTTTTTCGATCAATACACGGAATAAAGGAAGAATAAAGGACGAATCAGTGAATGCTTTTTGGCTGGTTATGCATAAATGTAAACATAAAGAAAATTTTAGTTCCTCTCTTCAAAATATTAATTGTGACTGATTGTGTTGTGCTGTAGTGTGCTGCATGTGCATTCACAAATGTTTTTAATAAAATTTGTTTTAGTGGTTTTATTTTCTTGTTATCTGTATGCGAGTAAGTGATTATAACAGCTGTCCCGGAGGCCATCACAGGATGCTGTAGCTTTACATAAGACCAAACACAGGATATGAATGAATATGCATGCATTCGGATCATCATAATCATCACACATACATTTGACATTTAAATACACATTTAATATACAAAACAATTTGACTAAAATATGTTAATACATACGAGTATTTGAAAAATAAATTCATATATTAAGACTCAACATTTGATTTCCCCAAAATATGACGAAACCATTTCAATAAAAGTTTCAAGAAAACAAAAGAATTTTTCATTATTAAAAGCTAACAAAAAAACAGTTTTGCCAACAACTTTTTATGCACAAATGCCATCTGCGTTTCTGTCTGGCTGTCCTGGCAGATCAAAATGCAAGGAGCACTGAAGAAAAAAATTTCTTAAACAGGGACTTTTAATAACATTTGTTCAGCACAACAATTATTTGCACATAATATGCATTTAATTAACAATATACTTTATCTTTTTTACCTGTATTTAATATTAAAAGAAATTGTGGGGAGAGTAAAATAAGTTGTTGGCATACGAGCACAACATATGTTTTTGAATATAAATGGTTTTATGATATTTCTTCATAATTTTAGTTTTGTGGGGGTAGACAATATATACAAATTATTTGATCAATGCATTTTATTTTTGATAAATAAATTCTGATGCTTGAGCTACAAATATTAAATTTAATTAAAAAAAAATCCATTTCCGCGCATGCGTATCATTATTGAATGGTATGTAAACCAGCTGCTTTTGACATGAAATTTTGAAATTTGAGAAGAGTTACAGTTTCTTCATCTGGATTACGACGTTGATAGGAAGTGAAATAAAAATTTCAAATAATATTTCAATGAAAAACTTTTCGGAATTGTATATTAATTATATAGATATTTAAGTTAAACTAAGAAAATTCCATTAATTTCTACTTCATAATTCCTGGCAGGCAATTTTTTATTTACTTTTGCTTTAAACTATAAATAATTTACTGAACCCATCAGCTTTATGTTAAATATATAATCCTTTTCACTTGCTCCTAAAATAAATTGGAACATATTTAGGATTTCTTTTGCCTTAAACTATCAATAATGTATTTAAGCCATAATTTTTATGTGAAATATGTATATGTATAATCCTTTCCACTTGCTTCTAAAATAAATTTAAAAACCTTTTTATCTGTTTCATAATAAAAAACTCAACCTGCTAAATAATAAAGAGATGAAATATAAACGATTGACAAAACATTACTTGTAAATGCAGCTACATATAAAGGACATACAAATAAAATCAGACAGAAAATATACAATAAGAAAATTAATATATAATGCATTACAATAGTAGGAACGAACTATGAATAAAATCTCAAGAGTGTGGAAATATTAAAAAAGAAAATAAACAAGTATTTTGAGAATCCATGGTAAGTTTAACATTAAAATACAAAAATTTCAATAAAAAGTCATATACAGGTAAATCTAAATGTGTGTTTTTAACCTTGGCCCCAGGTATTAAAAAGCAAAAGCAAAAGCAAAAACGACAAACAAAAAACACAGAGAAACAATAAAACCAAATGTCCATTCTACGAGCCAGCAGCATCTGTGTTCAAGTTGTAGAAGTATTAGAAAAATCTCCCAGCATATGATGATCCTTGATTGTGTGTATTTTTAATATTAGGGGAAAATACGTGAAAATTTTGTTAGATTTTCAAATAAGTACAGAAATTTTTTAACTATATGGATTGCGCCGTTAGGTTTTACTTTCGACAATACAGAAACCATGTGTTTTCTAATCGTTCAATTACATTACGGGGTTGTTCATCAACATGTATGTACTTATATGATTTTCATTGCCAAACCATATCCTTAAAGATCGACATGCTTGTTAAGATAACATTATTAAGAGATTGAACAATAACAAACAGCCGAAACAAAATCAGCGCGTCAAGCGAAATCGATAATTGATTATGAGCATATATTGCAAACCATCTCCGAACACATACCGATTTATACATTCCTCGGTTTTAATAATAAAGGCCAAATAAGACTATCAGTTCGAAAGAATTGCCATTATTTAGAAAAGTCATGTCAGTTAAATTATCGCCTTCAAACAAGTTGCAAAGACGCTTTGAAGATGAATACAGCAAAAATATTTTGCCATTTTAGATATCTATCCTACATTTGGCATAAATTTCCAAAATAGTTTTAGATTTCAGATTTCTGTAAATGCATATGAAATAAATGTAATATGAAATATATTACTTATTTCAAGATCCTGATATTGTAGTACGTAAAACTCTTCTTTATTTAACACAGGTAAATAAATAACGGAAATAGGACTAATTTAATTTTGGGAATCTAGTACGAATGCAAAAATCTATTACTTCCCTTCAATCTATTGGCAAGTGATTTAAAAACCACATGAGGATGAAAAGATTCTCAGAAACGGACATGCAGGTCAGGACAAAGTGTGTTACGCAACTCGAGCGTACATCTTTGAAAACATTGAACGTTACAGACAATGGCGAACGCTATAGAGCCGTGATTATTGGTTTCCTATTAATCAATTAAAGAGACACCATGTGCAGGACTTATGGTTTCAAAAAATGACGCAACATGACTATTTTCTAAATGGATATGTGAAGTCCCTAAACTACCGCGGTTAACCCGATACGATTGACCATTGGGATATAGAAAAGTTCGAAAAATGGACTACCAGATAAGACTAAGCCAGACCAGATAGGCTGTCATATCTTAGAGGTCATATTAAAATAATTATAACATTCATCTTTATTTTATTACATTTCAAAGTTATATACTTCTATGAAAGCAACCTTTCTTTATATACGAATAATATTCGTATTCCTTTATATATTTGTAGAAACTTCTTTATGAATCAGTGAAAATTAACCTAATAAGAGGGAAAAGCATTGAGAATTTGTATATAAGTATGTTTTTCAAAATAACATTGTACATATTTAGGTACATAACTTTAATACCGATACAATGCAACAAACAATTTGTTAGATAAGAAACTATTTAATTATTCCTTCGTCTTGTTTCAGGGTTAATCTACGTCAATCTGGCAACCTTGATGCTATTATGGAAAGGGGAAGTTATTTTCCCACGGTATAAAAACAACGAGACTCGTTGCAAGTGCAGTTCAAGTCACCCAATTATTGGCTGTGGTGTATGCTAAACGCAAATATGCCGCAAATTATTCCATTCAATACTAAAATCTCTCCATTTCCGTGTTGTCTTCTAACTAATTTTTTATGGGAATGAATTTAATAATTCCGCAGTTTACAACATTCTCACTTAACAGACAATAAAGAGCAATGACAACTTACCGATTTTACTTGCCGACTGTCCCATGTTCACACTTCAATTGCTTCTTTTCTATTAAACGAAAACTTATAATTTTTTATGATAATTTTGACTTATTAGCTAATTTGATACTTTTAGATCATAGCAAACTTTAGCACTTTGATTTGTACAATAATATTTTAAACTTGTTCACCATTATTGAAATTATTTGTTTAATAATTTTCTAGTAAAGAAAGCAAACTTAATTCACACATGCACCACTATTCAAAACACAGAAAATCTTGACATTTCTTATTGAGACACCGTTGCCAGACTAAGCTGTTTTTTGAATATGTGTATATTATACTCTCGACGATTTCCCATGTATTGTTTGCGTTTTAGTGCTGCCACTGATATGGAAAAAAGATTTACTCGATGTATAAATACCTAATAGGCTAAGCAACGCATCATGTGACCAGTATGCTCATATGATATGTTCTAACAACTGATGGCTGGAAGTACTTCCGCAACATATTAATATATCAACAACTGTGCGACTTTGTAGGGTATATACATGTATATATCATATGAAACACAGGCAGAATATCACGTGCTATTGTACTCTCTCAACAAGCTTTAATCTAAAAAAGCTGATAGTTTCGCTATATGAGCAATAGGGAAATGGAATGTTGTTTTACTGAGTGTTTTCTCATACTTGCAGAGCTGCCCCGAGAATTCGGGGATCGAACTATTTTCATATGATGTATTATATTCGCTTACCTTATCAATAATAAAGGGTTGTACAAGTAAAAATATCCCTCCGACATATATCCGTGTCGTTATCAACCATCTCATATAAGCATGTTGTGTTATAATGAAGTAGAGCTTGCTATACCTTAACTAAACTTGTGATTGTTGCTAACACATATTCAATTCTAATGGGCATAGTGTTTCAGCAAAATCTCCCACATATATCTGTTGGTCTATCATACTATATTAGCACACATGTATGGAAGATCGAACGATTGTGTAGACTAGTTACTCATGTTCTTAATATGTAATTCTCAAACACTTGGAATATATTCTTATTGTAACATCAATGTTTTATAAAAATAACTCTGGTCACCTTACGATTCACAATTAAAACAGATGTGCTCACCGCCACACGTTGACGGCTATTGTCAAACGGAAAAAATTAGAAATTGCATCTGCAATAGAAAACTTAAAGAAAAACGTAATAATTTATAATTAAATATTGAGTATACATACGAATTCGGAGGTTTTTAGAATATATTGTGTTCATTAGACATTTATGTGAGACGTCTATAGGCTGGACATTTATAATAATTTGTTGGAAATTAAAGTTTGAAAAATGGCGGATCCCTTGAGTTTGTTGCGCCAGTATAATATAAACAAACGAGATATTATAGAACGGGATGGCCAAATCATTTTCGGGGAATTCTCCTGGCCGAAGAGCGTGAAAACCAACTACTTAAAATATGGGTAAGTTTTAGTTTGTTTACAAAATGTTTTATTTATTCGTCATAATAAAAATTGTTACCATAGATCCGGAAAAAAGGGTGCTCCGCGAGAATATTATACTCTAGAATGTTTGTTATATCTGCTGAAAAATGTTATGCTTCAGCACTCAGTTTATGTTAGACAGTGTGCTGCAGAAGACATACCAGCAGTGAACCGTCCCGATCGTAAGGAACTATTGGCTTATTTAAATGGCGAGACCACAACTTGTCCTAGCATTGACAAAAGCGCTCCCTTGGAAATACCTACGCAAGTTAAAAGACTTGCTGATGGTGACACAATAGGCGGGGAATCGAAAAAGGCTCGTTTTGAAGAAACCCAAGTACAAAAAGTCCGAGAACAATTGGCAGCACGTTGGGATGTCAATAAAAAGGAAGCCACTGTTAATATGGACAATATTAAATCTTTGTCTGAAACCATGTCAGTAGAAAAAATTGCTGCCATTAAAGCGAAACGTTTGGCGAATAAGAGAACAACTATTAAACGTACTGATAATGAGGACGCTATGGGTACTGATTTGCGGGCTATACTAGATTTCGATGTTGATTCTACGAAAGATATTATAAGCCGCGAACGGCAATGGCGAACACGTACAACCATACTCCAAAGCTCTGGTAAAATATTTGCTAAAAATATATTTGCCATTTTGCAAGGCATAAAGGCTAGAGAAGAAGGTCGTAATAGACCCATACAACCAAATCCAATAAAAATGCCGGAACCGGCTAGAATTAATAAACCGCAACCACAACTTACGCAATATAATCGTTACGATCAAGAAAGATTTAACAGGCAGAAAGAAGGTGCATATAATAAATCACTTAAAAATAGAATTAATTAAAAAAGTAATATTTATTTACAGAAACTGAGGGCTTCAAGATCGATACAATGGGTACTTATCATGGCATGTCTTTGAAATCGGTGACTGAAGGATCTCAAGCGCAAAGGAAATCTCAATTGCAGCCTCAACAACCAGGTAGTATATGATTACAAATACATCCAGACATATTATTTACCATGTGAAATATGTTTTCTCAGGTCGTCCCAAGGAATTAATACCCGCTGCACAGGCACGACAAGTGGCTCCAACTCCACAAAAACGTGTCTCTCGAACTCCAATTATTATCATACCATCAGCCAATACTAGCCTTATAACTATGTACAACGTTAAAGATTTGCTGCAAGATTTGAAATATGTCAGTACGGAAGACAAGAAAAAAGCGGGCTGCGCCAGAGATAACGAAGTTCTTTTGCAGGTTAGAATGTCGTAATACAGCTTTTTCGCTTTTTTATGTTTATAAATTTTGTTAAAATATGGATTAGGTTCAGTTCCAATAACGTGATTTGGTTTATTCTTGTTTTTTTATCTTTAGCGCAAGAAGCAAAACATTACAGTCCCTTATCGTGTAATAGATAATCCGCAGAAGCTGAGTGCACAGGATTGGCAACGCGTTGTGGCAGTATTTGTTATGGGTCCTGCTTGGCAATTCAAAGGATGGCCTTGGGATGGCAATCCTGTAGAAATTTTTGCAAAAAGTACCTGAAAATCTCTTGTTTTTCCACCAGAAATTCGTTTTTGATTATTACCTCTATTATTTTTCCCAGTCTCTGCTTTTCACTTGCGTTTTTCGGAACTAAAGCTGGACGCCAATGTCGCCAAATGGTCGGTTACTTTATTGAATCTATCGCAAAATAAACGGCATTTAGATCGAGCAGTATTAATGACGTTTTGGGAAACTCTAGACAAGTAAGTTAAAAACTATTCCAAAGTTTAATAATACTATTTTATTGATATTGATAATTACCGGATAAAAATAGGCATGTAAATACTTACTGGTGTTTTGTGGTTATTTTATTCGGAATTTTGATTGCTAAAGTGTATTTTGCTATATTTTATATATTTAAAATCTAATATTTTCTATTATTTTTTATATTTTAGATACATGGCAAAATATAAACCTGAATTAAGATATTGAATGTGACCTATCTTTCTTGTTATTTATGAACTGCACACTAAGTAACCATTTCTATACATATATATATATATAGTTATAAATAGTCATATTTGTTCCGTAATTCTATAGATTAGTTATTCCAAAAAAAAATTTATATACATATGTTTTAGTTTAGTTTTTGCAAAATTATATCTCTTAACTATTTCTTAATCCATAATAACTATAAGAAGTTTTTATGAATAAAAGTCAAAAATTTTATAAAAATTAAACAATACCGCAAAAAATTTGACTAATATCTTTGAAAACTCTGTTTTATTTTACATGCCAATATACATATGTATGTATCGTTAGCTAAAATCCAAAAGGACGTTACAAAATATTTAAAATAGATATTTTGATTCACTGCGATGTACTTTTAACAAAGATACATAACAATTAATCAGAACCTCAATTTTGAATATACTGCAAGAGGACCAATCAGTTTGAGCGTTCATCAATTGTTGGACTGTGATTGTTTAACACATACATAATTTTTGGGGAGTTTCGTTTGATTTTTGAAGGTATTAACTACAAATTATTCTTGGTGAAAAAATACGATGTACATGCGTATGTGTTGTTATATTTTTAACTTGTCTGCTTTTTTCAACACGAAGTTGTATAATCGATTTAACATACAGATGAACAATATTAATGCAGCATCCCCATTTAGAATCATGGCATAAACAATTTAGAACGTTAGAAAAAAATATTTTAAAAATTACCAAGGAAATAACAGCCTTTTATTAAACATTTCCACCTGTGATGTAGGTTATAAAAATACATATCGTAATTTAAAAGCGTTCACAATTAGGGAGTTATAATTATCTCTATTATTTTACGTGTAAACATACATATATAGGTATTTAAATTTTTATGATCTAACGCTTCAAATAAGAAGAAATCTCTTTACACTGCTCCTATTTGCAGTATGGGTAGAAATAGCTTAAAGGCCTTATCGATTTGTTGACGAGCCTGTACCATTTCAGCAAACAGTGTGTTTATATACGTTTTGGCTTCATTTTGGTCTTGGCATTTGGAAAGACGAGTAGCAAAATGATTTGCCACTGTTTGTAGATGCATACAAAATTGTTTGCACAACTGAGCAATGCCATCAACTTCATTTGCGGTGCTATGATGTTCTTTAACCAGCAAAAGTTCTGCCATTTTATGCAACTTTAACATTTCGTAAGCACATGTCTGGGCCAACGAGGTGATTCCTCTCGCAAATACTGTCTGGGCATCATAATTATCTGTGTCGTTGTTGTTAAGCCAAGAAGTGCAATTGGTCCATAAGCTGTAAGTTTCATTAATAGTTAACATAACTTTAAATTAAAAGCGTAGAATTGTAGGTGTATTTCGGAATGATTTGTTAGTCTTACTTTTTTAGATTTAATAGACAAACGTAATAAAAATGTAAACATCAATGTACGTCTATTTACCACGTTTGTTCATAATCTTTAAAAATGTGACAAAACAAAAATTTACTTCTCTGTTTGACGTCTGTAGGGTCATATACTCACTTGGTGATATCATCAAATTGTATCTGTAAGCCAGTATCCTCTATGGTATGCATTAAGTTGTTCTCCAGTTCATTGTTATTATACTCTTCATTTTCTGATTCACATTCCAGATCCTCTAATTCTATTAGCTCTTTTACCTCGTCAATTGTTTCAACTAGTTCCTCTAATGCCTTGCCAGAAACTGATTTTCTTAGAGCCTGTATTTTAAGCTCTGATTCCTTGGATAAAATTTCCAAAGCTTCCAAGTGTACTAGACCACAATTATTTTCAAACAAAACTTCAAATCTCAGTTGCGCTTTTGACTTTTCTAAGCTCAATTCTTTCAATGATTGTTCAAGCTGCTCATTTTCCTCTTTAGCTTCTTTCAGAACCTTTAATGATAACACATATAAGTCATAATTTACAATAGCATAATGAAACTTACCTCACTCAGATTAGGCTTGTCTTGCTCCAAACCAAGTTTTTTTATTTTGTTTTTTAACAAGGGATCGTTTTCTTGTAAGATATTCATAGTTTTCTTGCCAATCCCTTCGAGAGTATCCAGACCGGTGTTAATAACTTTGGTGCCCAATGAGGTGACATTATTAACTATGCCTAACCCAAAAACGGGTGTAGAGTTTGTGGGCGTTAAGGATTGGTCTTGTCTATCAACTCTTTGTTCGTTTCGTTGCATTTTTTCTTGAGATTGTGCTTCTATTATATTCATACGAGCTAGTTCAGCAGGATCTGGAACGCCAATAACTTTATCTAAACCATGCGATACTGTAGTTGTTAATTCGTTCGCTGTGCTTAGTACTGAAGAAACTACGCCGCCAAATAAACTGCCCCAACCTGAAGATTGTCTATTTTGTGTAGCTTGCTGCTGTGTTTCAGTTGTGAAATTATTATTTTCGGATTTTGTTATTATTTCATTGGATTTCAAAGTAGTGTTATTATTTCCAGCTTTTTCGGTTTCATTAATAATCGATGATCTGCTGCAGTCTGCATCATTCCGCTTGTCTTCAGTCATATTATCTTCTGCATCGCCCCAGTCATCCCACTCGTCATCGTCAATATCCCATCCATTTTCATTGTTAGATTCTATTTTCTTGGACATTATCTATTTTTTTAATTATTTTTCATATAACATCAAATTTTTGCAAAAAAAAATTATTTATTTACGTGTCGTTTTTTCCACAGATGTTTTTTCACTTTGCTTTCAGTCTTTAATAAGTATATGACAGCTGTTACAACTATATTAACATTGATGTGTTCAGTTGGTTTATGTTAGCAGTTGATTAACATGGTGTTACTTTACAATAAATGTTAGTTATCAACATGTTATAGATTCGAAATATTAACCTATATTTTTATGATTAGTTATTAAATTTGAGCTATATTAGTCCCCATAGGGCAATAAAATATGTAATTAAAAAACTAAAATATGTAAGGCTTAGTTCATAAAAAAACTATGTTCATAAACTGAAACTGCTTGAAAAAAACTATGTATTTGATACAAATATCTGCTTTTCTAAAAGGGATATATGTATATGCTGAAAAACATTTACTTTTGGACAAGGATATATGATAAAATCAGGTAGCATATTTAAAATATAACATGCGATTCTCCAACTCAATATTTTATATATAGCAGAAAATTTTCTAAAATTATATACCGAATAAGCAATTTAATGAAGTCTGCTTTTTTATATACATATATCTTGTATATCGGCTTGTGCAAAAAACAAAGCAAATACATCAAGAAAATAAAAGCTTTTTATTGTTGATTTTTGTTCGAATGCGACTTTTTAGTTTAGTAGAAATTCGTAATCGATCATACCCTTTTTTACTTAAATCTATATTAAAATAAACTACCTGCTCTCAAAATTATCAATTCAATCAACACACACCTACATCAGACGATATATGTAATTGGAAATAGAAAAATCCGAAAAAAGCAGATGTTCACATCGCTGCCATTTTATTAGAGTAACGAAACTTTTCAATTTAGAAGCTTCATCTTGTGTTTATTACATACTAGATTATGCAAGTGTTGAAGTTATTTGATATTATCTTAGGAGACGCCTTCACGCCTAAACAAATACGACAATTTGTTTAAATAAACTCATCATATATTTATTTTTTAGTTTTACGTTTTTTGTAATTTTTATTGATTTTTTTAATAATTATCGATTTCTGTATTTTTGTTCTCTTGTAATATTTCAAATTTAAAACATTTATATCTTTTTCATTTTAAGAATTTGCATTTTATATTTATTTTAAAGATTGTGTGTGAAAAACTGAATAAAATTATTGATGGTTAGAAAAAAAAAACTATTAGGTATTTAATTCGAATTTTTTCTTCTAATTTCTTTGCTATAGATGTAAATATTTGAAAGTTAAAAGTTAAGCCATTGATATATATGTATGTATAAAAAAATTAAAAGTAAAAATAAACTTTCGTTTTTAAATAAAATATGTTCAATATGTGTTATATGTATATTTTTGTAATATATTTCAAAGAAATTTTTGTTTACTTTTGTTGCATATTTCTTTATCAATTTAATTTACTGTGATATTTTAAATTTTTGATCAACTATATTTTTTGTGTTTATTTCTTGCTCATATTTTGTTTATCTCTTGAAATCACTTTTTGTGATTACACACCTCTTTACACATTGGGAAATCTAATTTACTTATCCCACCAGTCGGGGCCAGATGAAGAATTTCCACCATAATTACCGCCATCATTTCCGTGATTACTGCCGTAATAACCGCCGGAGTTGCCGCCGCCACCACCGCCCCCACTTCCATATGAAGTGCCATTGCTGCGGTAAGAGCCGCCACCTCCACCAGAACTGCCGCCACGACTGCTATTGCGGTTACCTCCACCACCTGAGGTTTGACGATAATCACGTGATCCAAAACCACCTCCATAACGAGCATTATTCCCACCACCACCACGACGTTTATTTCCGCCATGAGAACGGTCTGATGCTATCATTTCTTCCAAGAAAGAGGGTACCTCCTGCTTCGTTTCAGTAAGCAGTTCTATTAGATCAGAGCATATATTCCGATTCCTTTCATTAAAGAATGATGTAGCTACACCCAAATTTCCCATACGTCCTGTACGGCCAATACGATGTACATACTCCTCTACATCAGAGGGCAAGTCGAAGTTGATGACATGCTTAACATGAGGAATGTCTAAGCCACGGGCTGCCACGGCAGTGGCAACCAAAATTGGACATTCTCCGGATCGGAAGCAACGCAAGGCTTCCTCACGTTCCTTTTGTGTGCGGTCACCGTGAATACTGGTGACGGGATGGTTGCACTGGTATAGGAATTCCTCGAGTGCATCCGCTCCTTTTTTTGTTTCAACGAATATCAAGCATAAATTGTCTTTGGAATACTCCAAACCGTTGCGTATGGTTTGTAACAAATCCAAGAGATATGAACGTTTATCGTGTTCAAACACCCATAAAAGTGTTTGTGTAATATTCTCCGAAGTCGAACCTACACGTCCGACAGCCAAGAATATATAGTTACTCAAGAAATCTGAAGCCAACTCTTGTATCTGTTTTGGGAATGTCGCTGAGAACATAAGAGTTTGACGTTGTCCAGTTCCGGGCATATTGAATTTTTCGACAATACGTCTAATCTGAGGTTCGAAACCCATATCTAACATGCGATCAGCTTCATCCAAAATTAAGAACCGAATATTGTCCAAGCATACCTTGCCACGAGTGATCATATCTTCTAAGCGACCGGGTGTAGCCACAATTAGGTGGCATCCGCGATCTAATTCGCGCATCTGCTCGATTGTATTGTTGCCACCGTAGAGAACTGCAGGGCGCATACGAGAGCGGTAGGCAAATTTTTTAGCTTCTTCGAAGATTTGCGTGGCCAATTCACGAGTTGGTGCCAGCACCAAACCCAATGGATATTGCTTACGACGACTGTAGCCACGGGCGTTTTGGTTCGGTGGTGGGATACCATGCTCATACATTTGATTCAATATCGGCAGTAAAAAGGCAGCTGTTTTGCCTGAACCGGTTTGGGCACAAGCCATTAAGTCGCGTCCACTTATGATAATTGGAATCGCGTACTTTTGTACCGGTGTTGGTTTATCATACCTAGCCATTTGTACATTATGGCGTATAATTTCTGTCAACTGAACATCATCGAAGGATGTGATGTTTGGGGGAACATTTTGACCCGTCGCTTCCACGGGTATATCCTCGTATTTGTCAAAATTGATGCCGGTATTACCGGTGCCGAATAGCTCCTGCTCAAGTCTTTCGTCACGCGGTCCCAACTTGGTGTAATCGATGTCACCACGACGCTCGTCATTCCATCGACCGCCATATTTTCGTTCACCGCCGCCATTACCATTTCTTTGTTCATCAGAACGGCGCTCCGGTTCTTGCCAACGGTTGTTACGTGGCTGTTGTTGATCATCATTTGTGTCGTTACGACTATTTGAGCGATCTTCACCACGATAATTATTTCCTCCCCGATCGTCTTCACGGCGATCGTATTTCCGACTATTTTGCGAACGACCTCCGCCGCGATTCCAATTATCTCCTCCGCGTTTAGAATCGTTATCACCTGTACAAAGGATATGTTTAAAATGGTTTTAAGAAAAATTTTAATTTTAATTTTTATGATATATGCATTCGTTTTGTTTATTGTGCGGTTAAGTACATATACGTATATGCCTGAATTTCATTGGTTCTTACACCAATTATCAGATAATTTTTATACTTAATTTTACAAATTTCAAAATCATTTTGAAAATATTTCATTCTACCGAATTAATATAGTAAAGTACAGCACATTTTGCAACATACCGTTATAATTATCTTCGTATTTGCCACCTGTTCCACTTCCAAATCCACTGTAATCACCACTTTGACGATCACCACCACGTGAATTAAAATTACGACCACCGCCTCCTTTGCGATAATCTCCACCACGTTGTTGATCTCTATTATCGTATTTACTATTACCACCTCCTCTCGTTTCTTCACGATGCTGTGAAACTTCAGTCGAAGATGAAGCCTTTAATGAACTACTACTGTCACCTCTTAAATGTGGAGGCACGTAAACGCCACCAGAGCTGGAAGTTGTAGAATTTTTACTTGTTATGGGGCTGCTATTATTAGCTTTGCCGCCATTCAAGTCCAGACCAGCAACCTAAAATTTATGATATCGATATACAATTCAAGTTCTGTGAAAATAAATTTCAAAAATAGCACAGATGTACATATATAATATAAAGTAAAATTTTGAAATTTTTGTTGGTAGCTTCGAACATACTTATTGCAGATTTTTTCTTTAAAACTTTCCTTACAACCTATTACAATAAATATTTAACCTCCATTTTGTTTATAAATTTTATTTTATTTCGATTTTAATTTGTTTGCATAAATTCAGATGATAAATATTATTTGATTGCGGAGCCTGATGGAGGGAAGCACGTATTTATATGTCCGTCTAAACATACTATATGCTTGATTTGTTCCAAATTTTTTACTACAATCAAGATTATCCACAACAGTGGATATTTGGTTTTACTACTTTCACAATGGCAACCCTTATTCTAGATATATTTTTACAAAATATGTGTACTATGTTTATTAAACATAACCTTTAAATCAGAATAGAACAGTATAACGGAACAGGGGATCAATAAGAAAGAGATGCACTTAATTATAAATAGCTACGAATAAACGTGGTTAGAGAAAACAGAAGAACATTGTAAATTACAACAATAACGTGTGTATGGATAATCTTTTTTCATAACCTAAAGAAAAAAACATGCAGAAGCAGCGAATCAAACAAAATTCACAACACTTTTGCCATGAACATCCATACATACATACGTATAGTGGGAGAAATAAACTACATTCGCTTATAGTTCCGCCAGCGCGTTTTAGGTACCAGCAAAATGTTATGAAATCAATATGCATACGGTACAGATGTATACGTGCACATATTTTAATTAATATTTAGAACATACCCCATTACAAGAATATATGTACATATTTACATTATTAAAGACAATTTCTTTACTTACTTGCTGCTCTAGACCTGTGCCATTTTGGTTAATAGCATTACTCATATTACTTTCCAATCAGATGCTAGTTTTTTTGGTGCTTTCCCCTTAGGAAATTTTTTAATATTCAAACAATTTTATGGACAAGTCTTTTATATTAAAATTTTTTAAAGAAAATGTACGACAAAAAAGTTATGTATATCTATCAATTCAGCAACACACGAATGAAATGAAAAATCTCTGTATATTCACTAACACTTATGTATGTATATAGATAAGTAGCAGAATCTTTTTTTGTGATTTTCTTTTGCAAATAATATATATTACGTACTTTTTAATGTTTTTTTATTGTCAATTGTTTTTAATGAAATATAAATTTTTCTTTTTATCGAAGTAAACACACTAAGAATGTGTAAAAAATCTTTCATTTATCTGATAATTAATTTCTTCACTATAAGCAACGCGTGAAAAATGGTCGACAAAATTATTCACGAAGACAAAAAATTTGTGCTGGTCGTTTTGTATCTGCGTTTAAAGTAGCCGGTAGCCGGTACCCGATTCAAAAACTGCTGTGTTGAATATGTAGACAATACTTATCGGTATTTTTGTATTTCGGGTTCGTTTTTTGAGATTGACAACAGTATTGTATAAATTTATTTAGTTTATAAGCCAATATATATATTTTGAATTAATATTTTTCAAGTGTGGCCAAAAAAGAAAGTGAGTGATTTAAATGAAAATGTTTCTGAAAATTATTTAAATCGTTTAATAATATATACCAAAGTGTGCTATAATTTATATTGAGATTGCGACTGAAAAAAATTATTCACAGTATGAAAAGGTTTTGATTCCATTCATTTGCTGAGTAATAATCCAAAAAATAATCTAAAGATCAGAGTAATTGATTCCCATGTGTAATGAGAATAATAGGACATTGCAGTAAATGTCTACACCATATATTTGGAAGCAAATCAAATAGGTATGTACGTTGTAATAAATTCTTTTAGCCGGAATGGCTTAGTATTGCAACTAATGTGAAATAAATAAATATTACATTCCGTTGCAAAACAGACTCATCAAATATTTAAATGCTTTTCCTAAAAAATAAGTTTCATACTTTATTACATTTACTTTTTCAATAAAAACAAATACAGTTCTTGTTCCATAGGAAATATGTATTTTAAATAACAAAAAACATGCTTGCCATCTTCAAGTCGGTGCAGCGTTATTCGTTTATGCAGACATACAATCACTTTTCGTACAAGTATTTCTTTAGCTTAAGAAGCCGAAGATTTAAAGCTTTTAAAATTGTTTCTTCTACTTTCATGAATATTTTATTATCATACATCGGATTTTTGATTTAGAGCTGAATAACCGACAGGTATCTCTTTAAGTTCGGATTTTAAACACAAAAACTCCCCACCAATGCACATTATGGTGGTGGTGATACAATTTAACAGCCACCACGATAGATTCGAGGGAAATGCATTGTTATACCACCAGCATATTAATAAATGAAAAATATGAAAGGTGCAACTGCACAAAAATATATTAAAAAAAATTAATTTGTCGCATAGTAAAAGAATTATTACATACATACCTAAAATCTAAACATAACTTTGCCCTTCTAACGATGCACCAAAGCGCTAAAGAAGCCAAAAAAGAATTTGTAACAAACGCGCAAATTATAAGTCTACCGCCTAAATCGGATACATGAATTTCCTGTAAAACGGGAAATGTAAAAATGTTGTTAAAATAATAGTGTTTCCAAAATAACTTACGTGATACTCAAATATGTTGTCCAAACGGTAATTATCACCAGCCAGAAGATTTGCCATTCCCACCAATATGCCCAATGTGAAATAAACACAAAATTGTACTGAGATTATTTGAGAAACCAAAAGCGTGGGATCCCATTGTGTATTTCTAAATGATCCAGTTTTCATTTTCAATTTATTGTTTATATCAAATTTTTTGTAGTAATAAGCAATTTGGCAGAAATATGAAACAATTCACTCTGGTTGGCTATCACATCTGTAAATTAAAATCAGCTGTTTACTCTTATTAATATCATAATATTTACAATACAAGGTGGCAGTACTAAGGCGACATACACAACTTAACAAATAATAGTTTCTTAATTGTAAACTCACGGAATACGTTAATAATTACAGCAAATGGAATATCTTGACAATTATATATACACGAGGATATTAATTTGCCGTAGCACTGCCGCCTTATATTGTTATGACATGACTAAAACTTCAACGTTAAGTTGATTTAGACAAATTATATATTCTTAATTTAAATGTCTACAGAGTAGTAGATTGTTTCGAAGAAAAAAATTCATATTTGGAAATTCTCAGGATATAGGCGATTTTCATATAATTGATAATTACTTCCTCTTTAATTTTCTTCATTTAAATGTTGCTCCAAATGGCGCTTTAATGTCGGTATATTCTTAGCTACAAAATAGCATTGGTTGCATTTTAGTTCCATGTCATTTAGTTTTTGTATCGTAGTGGCATCTAAACGTTTAATTTCTCCAAACTCTTCTATCTGTTGCAGAGCATCTAAACGAAAATAGTTTCTATTCGATTAAAAACTTTGTGCAAGGCAAATCTATTCATGTATGGTAACTTACCTTCATATGCTAAAAATAGATCAGTATTAAAGCTGTTCCAATGATGTTTCGTCTTTAAACAGTCTGATACAAAGTCTTTAGAAATCACATGTAAATGCAAACGTTGCATGCTAGGTTGATTGTGAAAACCAATCTTAAATCTATTTAATTTCGCTTTCCTAATTTCTATTATGTTTAAAGCTAATAAATATAATTCCTCCAACAACGGAATATGTGATTTATTTAACTAAAAATGGTACATATTTGAGAAAGATAAATAGGCATGTAAAATACTTTTTACCCACGTTAAATATTGACGGTATGTCTTCATGTGGCAACACTAAATAATGATGTTTGGCCTTGGGATACTTATCACATATTACTACGGCTAAATTTGAGGATATAATGTGTGTGGAATTGTCTTGAATACTTTTAACCAAACCTCTAGACCAAGACATTACAAATTTTGTATTGATTTTCGGCGTAATTCAGTTTGTTTAACCGTTCTTATATTGACCTGTGGTTCTTATCCCCGACTATTCACAAATACAACCGCTATGCAAAATATGTGAGAGCTATCACTTTTAGCTGAATAACTTTAAAAACCTTAGGTCAGGGAAATATTAGTATCGCACAGGCTTTATAAGTATACAGTATTTAAACCCTATACATATGAAAAGTTCCGAAGCAATGCATCAACTATAAAACTGATGCCTTGCTTGCTTTCTTACTGCATTAAAAATGCTTGGCGGTGGCGTTTTGAAATGGTATACACTGTATAATTATTGTACTGCGGCGTTATGAAATATGATGCTGTGCTCAAACACAAAGCAATTGACGTTTTGGAAGTCAGCCTGAAACATTTACTTGTCTAAAAACGTAGGTAGGAGATCTTTTCCTAATTAATAAATTCAAGGAATTAGACTCCTGGTTTGACTTTTCTTATTTGGACCTGTGCTATTGACACAGTATCAATGAGCCTTATGTAAATGACGCATACAATATAACGTCGAAATCTTAAGTTTCCATAAAAACTCATCTCTTACGAGTAACACGGTGAAATTATATATAAGGTGGCCTAGGTAAGACTACAAATTACATGTATGAATTCCACATTGGTAGCAGCTCACGTTAGAAATTTTGAAATCTTGCATCTTTACTTCTATTATACTTGGTTTTCGAAGTTTAAAAGGGGTATTGGATCTTTTAAGAGAAATTTTATTTATAGCAGTACTTTAATGAATAATACATCAAATATATTACAGGACATTGAACTTATTATGTTTGAATATTATTTTTATGCATGCAGGTATAAATACCGTGCATACTATGTATGTTGAGACGAAAAAGTGAATTTCACTTTTGTACTGTTTAATGATTTCCCCTAAATGTTTAAATTTGTTTTATTTCAAGACAACAGCAACATTAATACGTTTAATTATAAGGATAGAACTAAGAAATATTTTTGAAAGAAATTGAGGTTTTCTCTTAACTTAAACCGATATATTTAAAATTAATTTTTTCAAATATGGAATAGTTTTTAAACTCTTTAGCATGATAACTATACTATTTCTTTTAAATAATTCGTGTTTCATATTTTCGTGTTTTAAGCTTTGAAAAGCTTATTTAAAATTCACAAGTGAATTTTTTTCCAAACATACACACATAGTTAAAATTGTGATATATAAACACACTTTGCAGAAGATTACAACGTTTTAAAGAGCTGATAAATTTATATGTGCGTAAAAGGAATTACTTTCTATGATGGTAGTTTTTGTGCATTTCGGGATTTATATTGTACACAAGTTGCAGGATGTCAGCAATTACTGGGTCCTTGCGAGAAGCAACGGTACGGTTCATCTCGTCCACTTTTATACGTGTATCAGCATCAATTTTGGCAGCAACGCCTTCTCGGGAACCCATGTGCTAAAAAATACAACAAATAAATAATTTGATTATTCTCTACATTAAGTTCTAAATGCAATACGCTATATTTGTTCTTTCTTTTTTTTTTGTGTAACATTGTTCAGTGATTGCTTACCTTGGCTTCAAATTCTTTGAATTGACGTTCCCTTTCCTGACGGTATTTTTCAATTTCTTCTGTAGCTTCATCCTTAGCTTGCTTCAATCTTCTTGCCTTGCCTGCAATAAAGCTTTTTTACTACAACTTTCAAAAAATTTTTTTTTGATATGAGCTTATCATGTGACCCCACTTCATTACTACATTCAAATTCTTTGTTTTTCATTTTATGCATTAAAAATACAATCAAACTTCTAACTAGTTTTTATCTTACGTTTTCTTGCTTCTGCGACTTTCTCAGCAGCCTTCTTTTCAGCGGCCAACAATTGCTGAATACCCTGGGTTTGGCTAGTCATATTTAATTATGTTTTTTAAACCTTTTCACTTGTAGCAAAATTACAATTATACTACTCAAGTAGACAAATACAAGTGACGATTTTTCTCAATTGTAGTGGACTGTGAAAAATGTCATATGACACATAATAATATTGATTAGATGTTGTGGATCGCGAGTCTCGCAACTAAAATTGTACTTTAACTGTGTTCAGCCGACAGCAATCCAGAAATGCTGCCAGACTTAATGCAGTGAACATAAAATGTTGAAGCAATACCAATGATTCCTTTATGTTATATGTGAGATGGAAAAATAGAAAAAGAGGTCTGTTGAACCGAAGACCGGAGAGAATACTGAGAAAAACTAAGAAAGGGATGGAAAATTGATATAGAGTCAGTCGGGTATGCATGCCTTGTGGGGATCAGCAGCATCGACACATAAGTTAAAAAAATTAAATATTGAAATATTCCTCTAAAGTGCAGTACTTATTTGTATGCTTACTGAACACATTTCATATTAAACAAATTCTATTTCTAAATGAAAATTGGACATTTTCCACCAAATACGGTAAAATAACACAAGCGGTATATAAGCGGATATAAATTTTTTATTATGCAGCTGCGAGTGTAAATGAATAACTTTTAATAAAATTCATAGAAAATATTTAAAGCTATTGCTAAAATGGAGCAAACAAAGAAGAACAAAAAAGAGGCCAAAGATGAGAAGCTAAAAGATCAAAAATTGGAAGAACAGGTAAATTAATTTAAGTCGCTTCTTCAGATGGAAAATTGATATGTACTGGTGGACTATGCCAAAAATATAAAAGACCTCAATTGGGTCATTTGGTTGTGTGCAGTAATTAAACTAAAAAAATATTTTCTAAGATATTAAAATCGCTGGAAGAGGCTAAGGCACCGGATGAGAAGTTTCAACTCCTGCTCAGCAAATATATAGAAACTGAACGCACAAATAGACGTTTTAAACAGGACCTAAAAGTCCACGAAAAGCAGCTGGAGACTGTAATGCGTGAAAAAGAAAATCTACAAAGGGAATACAACAAAAATGTTTTAATGAGGTTAGCTAAATTATGAATAATATTAAGAATGAAATTTACTTTCCTTAATATTTGGCAAAGAGACAAATTGGAAGAAGTGTGCAGGGAACAGCAAAAACTCATTAAGTCTGTTAAAAATGAAAGTATGCAAAAAATTCGTGAAGAGGAGGAAAGACGCAAGGAAAGCCAATCCCGATTTCAAAGTTCCTTGAATGAAATCAATCAGTCATTGAGTAAAAATAATGAGGAAAATAATAAATTACGTGACCACAATATTGAAATGACCAAAAAGTGAGTACCGGCTACATAATTTTAATATATGTACATATATACATTTAAAAGTGAGGTTAATTATTTGCCAGTTGGTCCGTCTCACTTGTTGTGTGAAAGCAACTACCAAAAAGGTGTTCTTTTATTATGCCATATATATGTGTTTTTGTTGCTTCAGTTGATGTGGGGGTGAAGACAAAAGTTTATTTTTAAACATAAATAAACTTGTATTTTATTTGCAATAGCTTGTGATTGCTGAAAACATTTTAATAATTATTAAGAACAAAAGCAATTACCCAATAATGAAGCATATAGTGGGCAGAGCAGAATATGAGAACAATATATTGTATAGAATAATGGATGAGTTATTGGTCGCAATGATCAGAATATCAAGGAACGAATATATGTTTTATTTATTTATTAGCAAAATTCTTTGCTATTAAAGGAAATATTTATTAAACAAGAATTTTCATTTAATTTGCTGTTGGCAATTAAGAAAAACATGCTCTTACAATCGGTTTATAAAATTTAAAATGGAATCACAAAAATTAAAATTAAATAATGCGTTTGCGCGTAGAATAAAATTGTTTAAAAATAAATAACAGAGGATGATAGTTGAAGATTATCGACAGGTTCATTAACACAACAAAAGATTTATAGAAATTGAACGCAAGAAAATAAATTAGTAATAGAAAATTATAAGTACATACATACATGCATGCATATATACCATTTTATAGATTGAGATTCTTGGCCGAACAGTACCAAACACGGGAACAACAATTGGAAAAGCTCAATGAGCAAGTGCAACTAGAATCACAACTGCATCAGGCGAAATTAGGCAAAGTGCAAGTGGAGGCAGCCATGGAGAAAGAAATTCTTATCAAGTAAGTTCAAAACATTAACAATAAATCATAAAAACTAAAGTTTACTTTTATATAAATCAGAGAAAAACAAATTGCTTTGGAAAAACTCATGAACACTCAAAAAATGCTTAAGGAAATCACAGAGCGCGAAAAAGAACTCAAAGAGCAATTGAATATTTATACTGCGAAGTATGACGACTTCCAGAATTCATTACAAAAATCTAACGATATATTTGTGACCTATAAAGCCGAGCTTGAAAAGATGTCGAAAAATACGCGAAAACTAGAAAAAGAAGCAATGGAGTGGAAGCGAAAATGGGAGAAGAGCAATGCCACATTGATTGAATTGGCGACGGAAAAAAAGGAACGTGATGATCATGCCGTTCGCTGCAATAAACAAGTTGATCAGTTGCAAAAACTATTAAGAGCATTACAAAATGAACGCAGTCATTTATATAAAGTTATTAAGGAAAATAATGTTGAAGTGCCACCTCTGCCAGCCTTGCCCTCAGAGCCAGAGCCCATGCAGACAGGGCCTATAAATAATGTGGCTGATAAGGATAAAATGGATATGATGTCAAAGAATTGCGCAGAACTTAAGCAAACTTTGGCCAATTTACAAAATCAAATGAAAATATTAAATCTTAAAGGTGCCGAAGCTGAAGAACAATGCAAACAACTACAGGCACAAGAGGAGTCAATTAAAAAGAAGAAAAATAAAAAATCCAAAACTAAAAGGAATAACAATAAAGAATCATCTCCGGTAATATCCGAAGATGCTGCAATTGTTAAAGAAACAGAAGAGGAAATGGAAGGAATTGTAAACTCTCAAGAAAACGGTGCTAAAAATGAAGTTGCAATACAACAATTGCCAGAAAACGAAATCACATCTCTGGACACAGAGGAAGAGCCCAAGGCCGACCTTGAAGAAGTAATTAAAAGTACAGAGCCAATTATTGAAGTAGGGATTAATTGAGGAGTATTTCTTAAAATCCACACAACACAATTGTTTTCTTAAATGTTCTCTTTCAAAGTTTTTTACAAAATTGTAATAAATCTTTATAGCTTGGCATTTCAAGAAGTCTTCTCCATTTTTATATTATGGATTTTGTAGTTAACAATTAAAAATTAAACTTTTACAAAATTAAAAAAATTTATATATATAAACCCATCCGATTTTTCTATACATACATATATACACTCATATATTATCGTGTTTTTAAGAAGCTCTCTTTAAGAGCTTTAAATTATTCATTATAAAAAAAATACAACAATAATAAAAAATTACTCTAATTAAATGGTTAATATCGAGAGTTTTTAGTCTCTATAGAAAATTACAAATTTACTAGTTTTTGCTTCCATCTGATGGAAAAATGTTTAAAATTAATTTCAGTTATTATTTTATGTTTTTTATTATATAATTTAGTATTTTATTTCGTAAGACGTAGCCTTCGTTATTATTTTTATTATTTGATTTTCTGTTTAGTTGTAATTTATGTTTTATAATTTTTATGCAAACTAATAAAATTGGGTTGAAATTTAATACCGTTTAAATAAGAAAAAATATATCATTTCAAATCAATAAAAAATTATTTAAAAAAAAATATATTAATAAGGGCAGTTGTGTATGTATGTTCAATTGAAACCAGCCTTAATAATAGTTTTTGTGTGTACTCACTCATTTAAGACGTGTGAAATTATTTTTATAATATAAATCATACACTAAAGATGGATGAAGGCGACTCCATTCCGAGTTGAGTATATGAATGGAAAAGACATAAATAACAAAGTGTTATACATTTCCTGTCACTTGAATATCTGCCACTTGGATATCTCCCTGTTTATTTTTATCTCTTTTTGAGAAGAACATTTTCGGGAACGAAATGTGCTGTTATAAAACATATGCTACATATATATTTTTAACAATGAAATACGAAAACATTAAATCCAGCGCAAAATATATGTTTCTTGTGAATCGAGTTCGTAGCGGTATTAGATTTAAGTTGTGTGCACCGCCTACATACAGGTGTTTATATAAAAAAGATCTTGGTCCTTTTTTATTTATATTTTCTACAACTACATATTGGCAGCATTGCTCATACAAAAAAAAATAACCGTTAACCAAAAGATGAGGGCTTGATTATAATATATATATATATATATATATATATATATATGTATATATATATATATATATATATATATATATATATGTATATATATATATATATATATATATATATATATATGTATATATATATATATATATATATATATATATATGTATATATATATATATATATATATATATACATATGTATATATATATATATATATATATATATATATATATATGTATATATATATATATATATATATATATATATATATATGTATATACATATGTATATATATATATATATATATATATATATATATATATATGTATATGTATATATATATATATATATATATATATATTTTTTTTTTTTTTTGCATTTCAAGTTGCTGTTGCTCCTATTCTTTTCAAAAAGCTCTTGAGAGCATTTAGTAGATTCAAGAAGACATTAGCAGTAAAAGGCAAACAAGTGGTAAAAAACATGTTACAAATGCAGAGATAAGACTTGTACACTCATGTGCACCCATACACACATCAACACATAAACACATTCCGATGTATGTCAATTCAGTTGAGAGGTTTGTTAGTGTTAACTTTATTTTCGTCAGGTATGGGTATATTAACTGAAATGTGAAATATGTATCTTCGGTTTTAGATAATTTGTACTTTTACTAGAACTTACTTACGATCTTAATATATTTGAAAATGCCATAAGATCGTAAAAGCGGGTGTGAGCTGCCGCTACAATCGGACTTAAAGATTGAAATATTAGTTTTCATTTCATTGTATATGAAGATCGAGGTCGATTTTTTATTATAAAATTATTACAATTTTATTAGCGACTTAGGCAGTTTTGTTTTATATCAACAAATTAAAAGTGTCATTATTCTATAACGTTTTATTGCATTTTTAAACTGTAGACTACTGTGCAGTTTTGCAAAAAAAAAAAAAAAAAAAAAAAAGCAACAACAACAACCAAACAATTTTATAAGTTAAACTTTTGTCAGGAAGCTTCTGGCAGCAGAGAGCTTATGAAAACGAATCCTTTAACATTTCAAATCAGTTGTGTACATAACGTGAGCGATAACTGGCGTGTACATGGACGTGTAAGTTATTTTCTAAAATTGAATATTGTGCGGAAAAATTACAGAATACAGAAACAAGTGCGTTAGGTTTATTCTAATTGAAAAAAGTTTGCAAAATTCAAAATTTTATATGAAAAGGAAGATTCTTTAAATAAATATAAAGTAATTAAAAAAAGAATGAAGCAAAATATGTGTTGCTGTGTATGTGTGTGTGTTGTAATTAATGTTGTGGTATTTTAGTTGTTGCTGTAAATAAAAAGTTTATATGTATTAAAGGAAAAGTGTAAATGCAAAAGAGAAGTTAGAGCGCAAATAAGATAGGGAAGAAGAGAGTTTAAATAGAGGAAAGCAAAAACAGTGATGCCAACAAACATGTGCAGGGTGTAGAATATACAAGAGAATATAAGAAGTGAGCGGTATATGGAATTTATAAAAAAATACATTATGCATTAATTCGAATTTTATATTAGATTTGTAATTTATTATAAATTTAATAAAGACTAATAATAATAGTTAATTCACAAGCACACGATAATATGCTTGTTTGAACAGGGAAATATTTTTATGGTATTTTTTATAATTAAAAAATTTCAAATGTCAATTCTATTCGAGCAAATATTGGAATTTTAATTTAATGCGAAGCAATTAATAATTATTTTTTCTCAATTAGGTATTTGAATTGATATAGTTTTAGTAGAACTTTGTGCTCAAATACAGTGGACGCCCAATAGCACTAATTCCTTAACGTCAGAGCTCTTCGTAATGTTGGAAAATTTGCACTTTTGCACCAAAGATTTGTTCTTAGTTTATATAAAATAAAAAAATATTTAAATAAAAACCATTACATAGTTTATATATGAACAAAGCGATGAAGTTCCGGATTCTTTAAGTGGTCTTACACCAAAACGTATTCCGAATTTGGTGAGCCAGTTAATATTGTAAAAAAATTTTAATGAAATTCTAGAGCTTGAGATTTTAACTGGTTGAAATGTTCCTTTGGGATCTTAAATTTTTTATATTCTCTTGTTGCTGCTCTGTATTTCAATATTATAGCACCTGCTGTAGCTAAAAGTTGCGGGCTCTGGTTAACGACAACATAAAATTTTAGAGCATGTATGTAAATATAAGTTTGGCTGTTGCCCGTAGAGTAAAAAAGGGGAAATCTGAAAGAGTTATTCTTTCGAAAATATTGTTATTCGTATTATGGAGAAGTAAATAAGTTTTGTATTCGCACTACAGAACTGCTAATTGTAAAAAATGTTTAATTCACTTGTGTAATTTATTTGGCCCTTAAAGGAGATTTTTATAAATTTTGTCAAAATTTTTCCCGTGTATGTTCTCATTTTAAAATTTTCTTGGCTGAGACGATGGTAGCTTTCATCAATGTTAATGTATTTGGACAGTTTCAAAAGGCTTTTAATAAGCTCTGCAACATAATACATGAACTTTTTCTACAATTTATTGTTTTCAAAAAGCCCCCGATTTGGCATCACTCGTGGGAACTTAAAATAGAGTAGCTAAAAACAGTAGTAGAAAGTGTAGCAGATTTGTAAATATACCAAGAGAAAGAGAAAGTATTTGGAGAATGTGTTTGTGTGTGTGTGTGTGTTTGTTTGTTACTGTGAATCAAATATAAAGCCGTAGCCATCCAGGATAATATTTGAAAGTGAAATAAAGGAAAGATACACATAACGTGCGCAGATTTTGGAGTGTTTGCTGGAAATAAAAAAAAATTATAAAAATAATAAGAAGATAAAATCTCAGTTTGATTAAAAAAGGCAAATGAGAAAGAACTCATATATTTTTTAAATTAAATTATAACCAACAGAAATTAAAATAGACTTATATAAAATTAAAAGATATATAAAAAAAAAACAAAATGGCAGCTTTAATAAATAATTTTGGAAATAAAACAAAATTTAAAAATATATAATAAAAGAATTTGTACACGCATATTTATTTTTGCACTTCTGTATATTTTATTCAACATTAACGTGATACGTGTAACATGAAACTTAAGCAAAAACGCATGAAGCAGGTGAAATATGCAAGTAGAAAATGTAACGTTCTGAAGGTCTAACCCAACGCTGTAATTAATCTTGAAGCTTTTAGTTACTTGGAATGTTGTTAACACCAAATTGTAAAACAAATAAATTAATTAAAATTAAGCTTTTGTTTCGCGTAAATATAATAAAAAATAATAATCAACGTCATAACGAAACTCGACTATTCAGCACGCAATCTTCAATTAATTAGCTAAAACTCTACTGGACTTATTTTATTCTTCCTCTCATGAGCTATGAAAAAAGCAACAAATACAACAACTAAACTTTTTGTCACAAATGTTAATAGTTGTAGTTTTCTGAAAGAATAAAATATATACACACACACACACACACATACACACATTTCTGCATTTATCAAGCCAAAGAAAAAACCTAAAATTCACCAAAAATAAAATACACACGCCAAACAACATTGAGAAAAAAAGCAACAGCAACAACAACAGCAACAAGAAGCAAAAAAAAAAAAGAATTGAAAAGCAAAATAAATAAAAAAAACCGTTAGACAACAAGCATAAGCACCGTAAGCTTGAAAAGTAACACAATAAAGAAAAGCATAGCAGCAAGTTAGGCGTATGTACATATAACGGAAATATACCCCATAGAGGAAGTGAGAGCCGACAGCAACGCACACACACGCACGAGCACACATAAAATAGATAACAGCACTCCTACATTACACATACACGCTCTAGCAAATGTGTATGTGTGTGTGTGTGTGTGTGTTTGTTGTGTGACTGATAAACGAAAAGTCAGCAGCCAGCCAGCGAGCATCTCGTAAAGCAGAGCATCATCATCTTGTGCATGTGTGTATGGGTACGTGTGCGTTTCATGTAAAAGTTTGCCCGTGAGTGCCATTCATTTATTTTACCTGTTTTGTCTCATATTTATTCCCTTTCATTTCATTAAGGTAATCTTTTTTAAATTAAGCGTTTAGTTGGGAAAATATGTTGTCTGTTTTTTTTTATTATTAAAACAAAAAGTGATTAGTAACGATTAGCGCCTGCGACATTTTTGCTGTGGACTTGTTAATTCAGATGGGACTGCTTTAAAACATTTTAAAGCGTTGCAAACTGATTGAGCAAGAATCTTCGATATAGAAGAGTTTTGCTATATTTTAAATAATATTCGGAAATAAAGGAAATTGAAAATCTAACAATTTCAGTCCATTTCCTTTTCACTTAATTGCGTGTATTTTTATAAAAACTTTAACAACAAACTAAAAATCAAGTCAAGGCAAGAATGATGCCCTAAATAAAATTTCAAATTAATGTTTTCAATTGCTTTTTGTCTTTGTAAATAAAATAAAACATTTTAGCATTAAACACAATAGCGACAGCAGGCTACACGAACACCGACTACAAAAGCCGTTGGCTACAATCGTCGCCTCGGACACCACCAAATCAATAACCATGAGTTGTTGTTTGTAGCAGAATTCTCTTCATATGCCAGTGTAGTCCCTTTCATATATTTAATACTCTTAAATAGTGTTATTCCAATAAAATATATTTAAAGTCCACAGTATGTGACAAGAAATCATTCCATTAGCTTGGAAGTATAAAATTATGTTTCTTTTTGTATAATAAAACAATATCTTTTCAAGTTTACAACAATTGAATTTATTTACATTAAACTGGTAACACTGCATCTCCTCATTGTCGCTCACCAAAATGGAAATTAGTTTAATTTGACGACAACCACGAAAACAGCAGGCACAGCAACCCGTAGCCGTGTTGCCTGTAGTAATAAAAATAATCATTCTCATATACGCACATGTCTTCTGTTTTTGAGAAGTTGTAGTCTGTAGTCTGCTGTCGTTATTGTGTTTAATGTTGTGCGTTTGGCGTTTTTCGAGTTTAATAACGTCTGTTTTTTAGCTGTATGAATACTGCAATAAAAAATTTTTTTTTGCAATCTAGAAGATAATTTTATGGCATATTTTTTTTAATATGACTTTCGGGATAAATCCTTCGAATTTATGAATTACTTGGCTCATTCCATCATTCTAATATATGACGATTCATTCGCCAATAAATCTGGCCGTATGGGCTTTAAATGCTTCAAGACTGGGGGGCTTGTTGGCTTAAGGCAATGACTTAGCCCAGCTTAGAGTAATCGAGATGCGCTGCAACGCTCGAACGATTTGCCAGTAAACAGGACCTTGGAAATATAATTGTTGGCAAATAGATTTTGCAATAAATCGATTTCATTTTTGTCTTATACCCGCACTCAGACTATGATCCCGAATGTTTAACTAATTAATTGGTGGAAATAAAAATTTCGCTACAGCAGCAACATTTTATTGGGTAACAGGGTTGCACAATAAAAGCATCAAAATTGTATCCGTCTGAAGTTTGGGCAAATTCGGGGTTAACAAGTAAATTGGCTTAAAGGCGCTCGGTTTTTTTTTTGACACATCCCGTTTTATTGATATCAATCTAAAGTGGCAACACTTTGGCAGACGTTCGCTCTTTTCGCAAAATTTTGAACAATATTTTGCAGGAAAGCTGCGCCGAATTTCATCTTTCATACCGTTAGTTGTTGTTTGTTGACATAAACCCGGTATTTCACAGAAATTATTCCAACGGCGTTCAATCATAAGAACGGGACGGCCAATTGACATCACCAGTTCCAGAAATTAAGCGACCATAAAATTTCTCATGCAGTAACTAGATTTTTTTGGGCCCATGGCGCCATCTTGTGGAAATCAAAGTTTACTGATGTCTATATTAGCCCATAGTGGCCACGGTTGCCACTCTAAATTTTTCTTCGGGACCAAAATCCATAAAAAAAAGAACCAAAATAAAAAAAGAGAACCAATTTCTTAAATTTTATTTGCATACCAGCATAATACAATACTTTTTACACTGAAGTCAAATTGTCAATTTCTGACTTGCAAACAAAAGTAACAATCGATCAGTGTTGCCAATATAGCTTTTTGATTTACTACTGTGGGTAGGTAATAATCGATTACTATCAAGTGTTGTAAACGAATCAAATCTTTTACTTTATGTGAAGAGTAATAATTTTCGTAAATACATTTTTAAAGGCATGATAAAACTTTCAAAATTTGTTTATATTATAATCGTTAACTTTTCATAAAAGAAAAAAAAATGAATCAGCGAACCAAACGCAAAAAAAAGCAACCATTTTTGGTTCAATTGTACCACAGTGGCAACTGTGAGAGTGGCCACAAAAATAGGGAATTCACGGGGCGAAGGCGTTGCCTGGTGTATTAAAAAAAAACCTGCCGATGATGCCGGCTGACCACAAATCGCGCCATACGGTCACTTTATTTGGATTTATTGCTCTTTCGAAGACACTTCGTGGTTGTTGTGAACCGCATATGCGACAATTGAAAATGGGCCGCACCGCGATTGCTTGTGAAGTTCAACTTCATAAGTGAAGAAGAAGATTTTTATGGAATAAAGTGCCTCTAGTGATGACCAATTGATGCGAATGTCGACGAGTTGGTGTTCCAGTTTGTTGTACAGCGGCTTTGTTTGCGTGACTACGGCCACTACCAGCGCATTATTTTTGCCCTATTGTCAGCAAAGGTACTGTGAGCCTCGAATTTAGCTATTAAATTATGCACAGCAGTCTCAGAAGGAGTTTGAATACGAGGAAAAGTTGCTCGAACTTTACGAACGGACACAGTAAAATATTCACAATTTTAATAGTAACTTTTCACAATTAAAACTCTTTGCTGAAGAGTGTAACTGTTTCAGGTTTAAAATTTCCCAAGTTTTTACTAAATAAATGCCAAATTATGACAGTTAAATTTTTGACATTTCAACATTTGACAGCCAATCTACTTGCTAACCTCAAACTTTCCCATGCGTTGTTTCTTTGATGGCAAATAATTGTAAATGCGTTACTGACTTATCAGCTGATCGCATATTTAAATAATAATAAATTACGCCGTGAGTTGTATATTTTCGTGTTATTATTTTGTTATAACATACTGCTTTAGGACTGCTGCTTGAGTCTCCCAATTGTATATTTATTTACATAAAAATGCTGTATGGAATGCTCTCTAAAAATATCAAGAATTTTTATTTTTTTTTTATTTTCGTGTAGACAACATTCTTGTTAAGTTGGAAACTTGTTAACGATTAATTTTTAAGGTTGTCAGTGGACAACTTTTAAGGGAGTGATTAACTAAACGGTGCTAATGTTGTGTATTAATTAACGCCGATCCCTCAGGTGTGTCTGGCGATGATGTCATTTCAAGTTGACATAAATTTTTATTTTTTTTGAAATTGTTCATTGAAAAATATGATAACGGCCCTGAGCACTCGGGCACAATTTTTGTTCATCCCACAACACACGAGACTAATTTTATTGGCATAAAATGTATCACTTTGAGTGTCTGGTGTTTTTTGTTGGCATTGTTTTTTAATAGTTGCAGGTGTTTCAGTTTTTTGCTGCTGAGGCGGTGTTGTAGGTTGTTAGAAAATAATGCCAACGAAAAATTATTTTTCTCTATCGATGTTGGCCACAAGCTACCATTTTATGCCAGCATAATTATGCTCTTGTGTGCAGGCCCAATTACAGGCGATTAGCGCCGCCATGTACTTAAACTAGCAGAATACAGCATCCTCCTTCGTCGCTACCCGCGGTAAAAAGAAAATTCACCGGCGAAGTAAAAACAATAAATTTTCTATCTTCTAATTTGTCGCATTAACGCTATCCGCTCCTTTCCCAGTTCCAGCGCACGGCACTGCATATGTAGGGCTCGTCTCCAGATCGCTGGTCTTACTCATTAAAGAAATCTATTATTAAACAAAGTATTTTATATATAGCATTAAACACAATAACGACAGCAGGCTACGGACTACAACTTGTCAAAAATAGAATCCATGTGCGTATATACGAATGATTGTTTTTACTATTACAGGCAACACGGATACTGGTTGTTGTCCCTGCTGTTTTGTGTGGTGCGACAATGAGGAGATGCAGTGTTACCAGTTTAATATAAATTCAATTATTGTAAACTTGAAAATATATTTTTTTATTATACAAAAAGGATTAACAAACCACATTTCCAAGCTAATGGAATGATTTCTTGTCATATACTGTGGACTTTAAATATATTTTATTGGAATAACACTATTTAAGATTATTAAATATATGAAAGCGGCTACACTGGCGTATGAAGAGAATTCTACTACAAACAACAACTCATGGTTATTGATTTGGTGGTTCTTAATTATTTCTAAAAATAATTAAGTAGCTGACTCCGAGGCGACGATTGTAGCCAACGGCTTTTGTAGTCGGTGTTCGTGTAGCTTGCTGTCATTATTGTGTTTAAAGCTTTTAATTCACTTGCTAATATTTTTAAATCGATGTACGTAAAAATAACTTTCCCTTCAAACAAATTTCATATAAATTCCTTTCAGATAAAAATCGTTGAATGTTAAATACTATTTTCATTCTTAGAAAGTGTCAGAAAATTTTGTGACACAATAGAAAAAAATAAAAATACTTCCAAACCACATATTGATTTCCAACTTTTAAGTATTAATTTTTTATCAGCAAACAAGAGAATAAGTTTTATCTTCTCCTCTTCGAAATGTCGTGTATATCGACTAAAACGAATGGTAAAAAAAAGTTGCGGAATCAGCTTAAAAAAAGTGATGGATACGACATGTTTCTTATTTCTTTGTGCCAAATGCTTAGAAAAGAACATGAATTTTATTCAGACTCATGAATTATTAGTTGGATTAAAATTCAAATCCTTGAATTTGTTACTTCATTTTTTGTTAAGAATTTGTGTGGTAATCACAGACTAGCAGAGCGTAGGAATAGTGATTTCGTAGCCGCTACATCATCCCATCAGCGTTGTTTGTTTATTTTTATTTTTGAGACCGACTTTAGTCAGCGCTTATTTTTATTTAAAATAAAATACAAAAAAAAAATGATATTAAAATTAAAGGCAACACAACTTTTTGATACAAACTTTACATACAAACTGGGCTGTCAAGTCATTTTTATATTAATAACGAGAGTATAAACAATAATAATAAAACGAAAAATTCGAATTCTTGATAAATCTTTTTAATACGTTAATACGGTTTTAAACTTTCTGCTACGAAAATTTAAAATGAGTGAAGTCGAATTAGACTGGAAATGTAACTGAAAGCTGCCTGTTAACAAAGTTCGAAATTTTGAATTCAAATTCGAATTTTCGTAAAAGATAAAAAGTTTAAAATAAAACAAACAAAAATTGCTTAAACTTTTATTAGTTTTAAGTTTCGAAAATTATCTCAACTTTGTTTGGATGTATAGGGTGTTTTGTATAGAGTGATATAACTTTGAGTTGGCATCACTGCTCTATTTGACCACCCATTGAACAGCTGATGGTTGCTTTTTGTTTAGTTTACTTTGACATTTCATTATGGATCACGTTACACCAGAGCAACGCGTGCAAATTGTGGAAATTTTTAATCAAAATAATGGTTCTGTTCGTCAAACTTATCGTGCACTTCGTCCATTCAGAATTTTATTTTCCGATGAAGCCTATTTTTGGTTGAATGGGTACGTAAATAAACAGAATTGTCGCATTTGGAGTGACTGTTTGGTGCGCTTTAGGGGCTGGCGGAGCCATTGGCCCACACGTCTTTAAAAAAAACGATGATGGTCAGAATGTTACTGTTTGTGAAAATTGGTGTTCCAGATTGCGCCTTGTACGCATCAGCCGTGGCGGCCACATGGCCGACATCATATTTAAACATTAATATCATAAAATTTTCTATCCAATTCATATCAAAAATATATTACTATGTTCTCTTCTAATTTAAAATTGTATCACTCTATAAAAAGACGCAAGTATCATCATACAGGAGGCATATTTTATTTATATATTTTATTATGAATAAAAAAATTGTATTGCGTGTTTTTAACAGCACTACAATTTATTTAACAATGCCCCGTGGTGCTGAGATCAATTGGAGAAAAAAAAATCCCATGCAAATAAAATTTTTAAGGTACATCTCAACTCTTGTTTAGCCTAATTTTCGAATCTTTTATTCATGCGATATCTTGTGAGCCTGTGAATTAAATTAAATGGATTTTGCCACCTGCAGAACTGCAGGGCATTGCATATAAGCACATGTCATGTTGGTGGAAGTATAAATAACGTGTATTTCTACTACTCATCCTGTGTAAATTGAATTAAAAACTGTATGGCAGAGAGCGCATATATATTTTCGAAATTATAAGTCTATTTGATAATTTGTTGCCACGGCCAATTTCTATTTATAGCAGAAGTGCTAAACTTGTGGGGGGCCAAACAATAAATTAACTATTTACACTTTTATAGTCGTAAGCGAATTGTTTTTGTATATTTAGAAAAAGAAAATAAATAAAGAAACGAATACAATTAATGAGAAAGAAATTGCAATGACTTTTGGAATTTTGGAATGTGTTAAATAAATTGAAAAAGAGCTGATTTCGTTTGTTTCTTTTACACAAACATGACAGAAAGAAAATATGCGGTTCTGGTTTATTTTTTGATAAAATAAATTTTTAGTCAGTAAATTATTACGACCGGTAAAATGGTTCAACACATTCTTAAAGTAGAACGACAAATAAATAATAAAGTTTTTCGTGAGAAATAATGTTTCGTGTGTTCTTATGATGAAAAACAGGCAGCATGTTTTTGCAAGAAAAATTATTGTAGCACATTTTTCTTTAAATTTTAAAGGAACATGAGCTGGGCTTTTTTCGAACAAAAGCTCTTGTATTCTGTTTCCACCCTCCCAAAAAAATATTGCATATTTTCGAACAATAAAAGCGGCCATAAATTGAGAGATGGGCCGCTTGTGAAATTTTTCGCATGAAAATAATAATTTTTCTCAAATTTTAATAGAGCACCAGATTTACTAATTAAAGGATTAAGGGTTCAAGTAGAAGTCAATTGTCTGTTCTACACCAATTTCAATTTGCTCGCATTTACGCATATTTATTCTCTACTATCGCTAAGGCGGCATGCCTGCGGCGTTTTGGAGATCAATTCAATAGAGTTAACGTAAAATAACTTGTCACCCTTGAATATAATATTTTTCTCATTATTTTTCCCCACAGCGCCTGCATACATTCAACAAATAAAAGCGGCCATAAATGAAAAATTGCGAGATCGAAAAATTTCTAAATTAATTTAGTAATCAAGTGATCAACGGTTCAAGTAGAAATCAATTGTCTGTTCTACACCAATTTCAATTTGCTCGCATTTATGGATTCCATATATTTAATTATAATTTTTTACTATCACCAAGGCAGCCTAGTTGTAAAGGGTGTTTTTTTATAGAGTGATACAAGTTTAAATATGATTTCGGCCATGTGGCCGCCACGGCTGGCGCGTACAAGGCGCAATCTGGAATACCATTCTTCACAAACAGTAACATTCCGACCATCATCATTTTTGAAGACATATGGGCCAATGACTCCGCCAGCCCCTAAAGCGCACCAAACAATAATTTTCTGTGCATGTAATCGAGTTTCAACAAAAGCTTGTGGATTCTCCTTATTCCAAATGCGGGAATTCTGTTTATTTACGTACCCATTTAACCGAAAATGGGCTTCATCCGAAAATAACATTTTGAATGGACGAAGTGCACGACAAGTTTGACGAACAGAACCGTTATTTTGATTAAAAATTTCCACAATTTGCACGCATTGCTCTGGTGTAACGCGATCCATAATGAAATGTCAAAGCAAACTAAACAAAAAGCAACCATCAGCTGTTAAATGGGCGGTCAAATAAAGCAGTGATGCCAACTGAAAGTTGTATCACTCTATAAAAAACACCCTATATTTGCATGCTGCATATTTTTCGAGATGAATTCAAATATATTTTTAACAATAGAGAGTTGCCATAGAATATTTGAGAAACTTTTTACCTTTAAATGCAACATATCCTTTCCCTTTATTCCTTCACACATATCGGCTCCCCTAGCCAGTTCATTTACAAAAGTGCTTACGCAAATGTATTTATAATTATTAAATTTGTTATAAACTATATAAGAGGCTAAATGTTATTTTTAATTATTAATGAAATTGCTCACACAGACACACTCGTATTGTGGCACTTTTCTGTAAATTGACATGATGAAATCCTTCGCTTCTGTTGACTGTTTCATTTTATTTTATTATTTTTTTTTTTTCTTGTAGTTCACTTAAACGTTTTTTCCCTTCGCAAACACACATGTGTTGCGTTGTATTGTATATGCAAATATGGTTGTGTGTGTGTGTGAATATTCATATAATAGTGCACACATAATACAGTGGTACCAACCTCAAGTTCATGGGGAAAATTGTTACAAAGTGGAGGGTTATTATGGAAAACGTTTCAATAAAGTAAAACCAAACAGAAAATTTCGTTTTGTTTATTTAAAAAATTAATTTATAAATTAAATTGGTTGTTATATTGTCTCAAGCAATATTTTAAGAATTATGAAATTCATTTCTTTATAATTTCTGCTGCTGCTTTGGTGCAAGCAGCGTTGCCAGAGTGCTGATTTTATTATAATTTTGACGTGATATTCTTCCGATTGCTGACCTTTTTGGATGTACACATTTTCTTGAAATATATGAAAAACGTTTGACCCTAAAGGCCAGCCCTACAACGTTCCGCTAATTTTATCCGCGAAGCAATCAAAACGTGGTTTGTTGTGCTGCTCTGCGATTTGGTTTAATTTTCAATACAAATTGAATTTTATAACTCCTGAATTAATAAGCCGATTTTCACGTGATGAGTGTGGATTGTTGTAGTTTTTTGAGTTCTATAAAAGGATCGACGTGATTTCTTTTCATATATTGTGTATTGGTTTGAATATAATTTTGTGGATTAACATCATATAAAAAAATAATATATTTGAAAGCGGCTACACTGGCGTATGTAGAGAATTATACTGCAAAAGCAACTCACGGTTGTTGATTTGGTGGTGTCGTTTTCAAAAAAATTCAGTAGCTGACTACACAGCGACAGTTGTTGCTAGCGGCATTTGCCGTCGTTGTAGTCGGTAGCCTGCTGTGGTGAATGTGTTTAATGGTACACCCATAAAGTTTCAAAGCACTAAGCAAATGCCTTTTGTAGCAGTTGCGACAGATAAAAATGTCCCCTTAAAGCCCCCGTTGGTTTCCTTGGGTTACTCAGTAGGCAGTTGGGCCTGCTTTAAAATGAAATTCAAAAAATCTTAAAAATACGGCACCCAGAAAACAGCTTCTCTTCTGCTCTTGTACAATCACGGTGCTGAAACTTTGGCCTGATTCTACTACAACTAAATTTTGTGGCTGAGCACCCGATTTCTTCGTTATCAGAAAAACTATATATAGGGTGTTTTTTATAGAGTGATACAACTTTGTGTTGGCATCACTGCTCTATTTGACCACCCATTTAACAGCTGATGGTTGCTTTTTGTTTAGTTTGCTTTGACATTTTATTATCATTTAAACTTGTATCACTCTATAAAAAACACCCTATGTGAATTTGTGCAATTTTTCGTTGCGGAAAAACTTAAATTCTTATGAAAAACTTAAATGTAATTTGAATTTTGCGCCCACAGTGCGTGTGCATTTGAACGTGTTCATTTACTGCGGCTCTGAATTTGTAAAAAAAAGTGCAAATACTGCCATTATTGTTATTATTTTTACAATTATTTTATTCTTTTTGCATACATTTTCCCGTCTTTTTTCTTATAAATATTTAATAATGACGCTACTTTCAAACTTGACGTCATGACAACTGTTGCATATTTGATCACCTAAGAGTACGAGTATATATTCTCGATTTTAGTTTTATCTGCAGTTAGCGAAACATTAAGTGGTCTATTAATTCTATCATTCCTGCTGGAATAGTATTCATGTCCCAAAGGAGTGTGGCAGGGTTCTATTAATTTTCTAAATTGAGAATAAAAATCATGCTCAATCATGTCCCTGATACTCATACATTTTGAATTTTAATTACTGAATGTTGTAGCAGCAGTTCAGTTCGAAGGAAGTTTTTCACGGACACGAAGTTCTCGTGGAAACTTTGAGATAAAGAAATATTTTAAAAATTTTCATAAATTATTTTGACCGCTAAGACGAGGTATCTTTTGAATCCAAGACAACTGCACAGGTGTCAGGGCCTTGATCTTGAAGGATTAATTAAGAGGTTAATTTCTCGAAACCGACTTGTTGCTAGATTTCGATTTCAGTAATTTCGAGAGTGTTATCGGCTGCAGTATTTTTTATGTTTACAAGTTCATTGAGATGCTTAATTTTTGATGGCTTCAAAAACTATGCAAAGCGAAGTGGCTTATTGGTCCATAAGGCTGCCACTTGTGAAAAAGTATCCCTTCCAACTGTTTATTTTTGGAACTGACCTCGTATGTAACCAAAACTACATAGTCCAACCCGAAAGATTTTTGGATTCAAATATAAATTCGAGGCCGCACATAGAGAAGAACTATTTCAAAGAGTTTCAATTAACCACTTTAATTGAATATCTAAATAAATATTTTTAATTAAATAATTGAATTTCAAAGTAATTGAGAAAATATTCTTTTGAATTATTTATTAGTGGTATATAATAGAACTGCTAGTTTCCTTTATCTGAAAATAAATTTAAATATGTTTTCAGAATGATTTTCGTAAAGCGCTTAGCATGCAGCTGCATGCTTGTGCATGCAGGTGATTATCAGCCAATCGCAGCTGTTATTTCCTTTTTCTTTTGGGTGTTTTTTATAGAGTGATACAAATTTGAATCATAATAAAACATAGTAATATATTTTTGATATCAATGAAACGGTGTTTATTGGATAGAAAATTTTATGACATTAATGTTTAAATATGATTTTGGCCACGTGGCCGCTAGGGCTGGCGCGTACAAGGCGCAATCTGGAACACCTATTTTCACAAAATTTTCGCAGCAAATGCGGCCGTATCTCGCCGATAACTCTTCGATTGTTGATTTCCAGGTGTTCAATTGTTTGTGGCTTATCGACGTGCACAAGTGACTTTATATAACCCCCAAAGAAAATAATCCAATGGAATTAAATCACACGATCTTGGGGACCATTTCGTGAGATTATTTTTTCGCCAAAAGTTTCCTCGAGTAAATCAATTGTAGCGCCCACTGTGTGGCATGTGGCTTCGTCCTGTTGGAACCACATGTCAGCAAGATTAATGCCAGCTAATTGAGGTACGAAAAAACTTTGAGTCATATTCCTGTACCGTTTACCATTGACGGTAACATTCTGACCATCATCGTTTTTGAAGACATGTGGGCCAATGACTCCGCCGGCCCATAAAGCGCACCAAACAGTAATTTTCTGTGGATATAATCGATTTTCGACAAAAGCTTGTGGATTCTGCTCACTCCAAACGCGACAATTCTGATGATTTATGTACCTATTTAACCAGAAATGGGCTTCAAAATCAAATTTTGAATGGGTGAAGGGCACGATAACGTTTGACGAACAGAACCATTATTTTGATTAAAAATTTCCACAATTTGCACGTGTTGCTCTGGTGTAAGTCGCTCCATAATGAAATGTGAAAATTAAATAAAAAAGAACTATCAGCTGTTAAATGGGTGATCAAATAAAGCAGTGATGCCAACTCAAAGTTGTATCACTTTATAAAAAACACCCGATATATGCAAATATTTTCCACACTTATTGTGCCACCCAGTAAAAGCGGCTTGAAATTTAAATGCACTTTAATTTACTATGATTTGTTTTCGAAGTTGTTTTCAAAATAAAACGATTTTCGTGTGCGACTGTGCTTTAAGTCCAACTTGTCTAAATATATTTAGTTTGATGTCTTTAAAGAGCAAACAAAGTCTTACACTTAATCATTCAAGATGACAACTTTTTATTTCCAATATCAAATAAGAAATATATACATGTTCATCATCAATTTGGCTGTGGGCGACAGGGCCATAAATACTCTTTTTCAAATAATTTTATTAGGAAAAAGAACGCCACTCTTAATTTTTTGCTATAGAATAGATGCGTTTTATGCGAAGCCACTTACAGATAAAAAGAAGCAACAAAATCTATAAGCCCTCATTATTAAGTTTGACATTCAGTTTTATTCAGTTGAATTATAGAAAATAAAACACTTCAATTAAAATAGGAAGACAAAGAAAAAATAAAATAAAACCAAAAAAAGAATAAATAAATTGACTTAAAACTATAAATCTTTTTAGTTTTTTTACGACTCTTTTATTTTGTTGCATTTTTGAAGGCATATCCTTCGTTTGGGAGCCTTCTTGGGCTTTGCTGCCTGGTTAGCTGTGCTTTGGCTTTCAGTTTCCATAAATAACGTGAGGAAAGGGGTGGGGTAAGAGAAATGTATTTAATTTTATTATCGCCATAAAAAAAAATACAAATTCGTTGGAAACTTAAATGTGAGTAATCATTTTAAGTAGAATGTATTTTTATAATTTTATTATTGTTTTTGTTGTTGCTGGTGTCTAAATTTGAGTGTAGTTTTTTCCAATGAAAGTCGTCATGAAATAAATTTGCTATAAAATAATGGGTGATTTTTTGTTATTAGCTTAACGCCGTTTTGAAAAAATCGAGTTGTCATCAGGTCTTGACGTTTTGAGGTCCTGGGAAACTTCCCTGACTAATTCTGAGAATCCCTCACTATGGCTGTATGTATGTGCATGTGTGTGTGTATGTTTGTGAGTATGTCACAGGAAATCTTTGCTGCGAGCGGTTTTCTTTTCATTGATATAAAAGAATCGAGAGCACTAACTGATCGGCGTATCTCGCCGATAACTTTTCGAATGTTGATTTCCAGGTGTTCCATTGTTTGTGGTTTATCGATGTACACAAGTGACTTTACACAACCCTAAAAAAAAAAATAATCCCATGGGGTTACGTCACACGATCTTGGGGGCAAATTAATTGGTCCATTTCGTGAGATTATTTTTTCGTCAAAAGTTTCCCCTTGAGTAAATCAATTTTAGCGCCCACTGTGTGGCATGTGGCTTCGTCCTGTTGAAACCACATATCAGCAAGATTAATGCCAGCTAATTGAGGTATGAAAAAAACTTCGAATTATGTTTCTATACTGTCCGCCTAACATTCTGACCATCATTGTTTTTGAAGAAATATGGGCTAATGACTCCACCACCCCATAAAGCGCACCAAACAGTAATTTTCTGTGGATGTAATCGAGTTTCGACAAAAGCTTGTGGATTCTACTCTCTCCAAATGCAACAATTGTGCTTATTTACGTACCAGTCCAACCAAAAATGGACTTCATCGGAAAATAAAATTTTGAATAGACGAAGTGCACGATAAGTTTGACGAACACAACCATTATTTTGATTTAAAATTTCGACAATTTCCACTTGTTGCTCTGATGTAAGTCGATCCATAATAAAATGTCAAAGCAAACTAAACAAAAAGCAATGATCAGCTGTTAAATGGGTGGTCAAATAAAGTAGTGATGCCAAATCAAAATTATATCACTGTATAAAAAACACCCGATATATATTCCGGAGTTAAAAAAAATGTTTTTTCGAATTCTTTTGTTCACGATATCGACTCTGAGAATTAGTCAGGGTAGCGATAACTTTCCGATTTTTCTTTTTTTTTAATTGTCAATTTTCCTAGCGGGGAGGTAAAAAATATGGGAAAGTTTTTGATGTTCCTGCCGTCAAATTGTTTATGGACTTTATTTATTTCACAACGCTTTTGCTTGAAGTGGCGGACTTATTTTGTTTGAAGAAAAGTAAATTCTAAAATTTTGTTTTTGCTTAAAAGTATTTCGTCGACAGAGCGATTTCAAGTGACATCGTAGGCCAGACCCATACTTTTGACAGTTAAATTAAACGTGACTTAAAAAAATCACCTTTTTTGCTAACAATCCTTCCACTAACATGTCCTTAGCAAAATGAAATGAAAAAATGCTAATTTTCAGCTTTTCACTTCGTTACGAAAATAAATACGTTCGTACGGAAATGATTCACTATATCATGCCGCGGCATGCCGCGCGGTCGTTTTGGGCAGGAAATTGCGTATAACATTAATTCTTTCTATTTGTGTTGCATACTTTTTGGGTTATTTTCACATTATCGTAATTAATGGCCTCTTAAGGCTAACTAAAGTACGGCGAATGTCGTCAAAACATTGTGTTTAGCAAAATATTTTCCAAAAAAAAAAAATCATTTAACTGGGTTACAACTGAAGGCTTGAAAGTGGAAGAGTGAAAATGAAGTGTACGTTCTGCACCACCTGGCCAAAGGATATGCTTTGGAACTTTATTTATCCTTCAACACAAAACAATTTGTAATCTGCATATTTCATTAATTAAAATTTCATATTTCGCCTGCAAAAAAAAAATAACAGTCGAATAGCGGCTTTTAGTGGGTTATTTTCCTCTGCATAAATTTTGTTGTTGTTATTTTTTGCAAAACCCCTTAACAATCTTCAAGCCTATTATTTTTTTTTCTGTTTGTCTTTGTCTGCTTCTTTTATTGTCTCTCACTCTCCACTCAATTCAGTGTCATTATCTTTTTATTCTATAAAATTTATTTGCTGACACGCTGCAAAAATCTTAAGTGTAGCGCGTTCACGATGGCGTTTTCATTAGAGGCCATGATTGTGTGCCACACGTAGTCGCCTAAACAAAAACGTTAACGTGCAGGAAGAACATTTTCAAGTTTAAAACTCGCTGACATTTTGGTGTCCAACTTGGAAAATGTTAATTGAATGGCTGAAATAAATTCTTTGAGGGCTGGAGGTCAAACATTTTAGAAGTTTGTAAAAAATATGAAAAGATAGTTTTTTTTTCTTCAAAAATGAATAACTCATTCGCATGAAAGAATAGAAGAAAAAGAGAATCGCCAGCAATTTATTAGCCGTGCCAATACAATTTTTGTGTGTGTAAAAAGACTGAAAGTGCAATAAAAAAATCTAAAAAAAATATTAAGAAAATGAAATAATGGCGGTTAGAAAAATTTGCAGGTAGCACCTGGATAAAAAAAAAATAAAAAAGAAATAGAAAGAAAAATAATTTGTGAATGTTTCTTTGAAACAGAAATTGCTGCCGACTTTTTTTCGCTTAACAGAAATCAGAATTAATCGCCCGTATTATGAATGACAACGTCGACGTCACATCAACACGACAGTAAAAAATCGCCACTTGTCCTTTCTTTGTCGACAGCAATTGACTTTTGGTAACATGCTCCATTAATATTAAGCACTAAACACAATAACGACAGCAGACTACAGACTACAACTTGTCAAAAATTAAATACATCTGCGTATATGAGAATGATTATTTTTACTACTACAGACAACACGGCTACTGGTTGTTGTCCCTGCTGTTTTTGTGGTTGTAGTCAAATTAAACTAATTTCCATTTTGGTGAGCGACAATGAGGAGACGCAGTGTTATCAGTTTAATATAAATAAATTCAATTATTGTAAATTTGAAAAGATATTGTTTTATTATACAAAAAGAAACAACAGACTTCATTTCCAAATGATTTCTTGTCATATACATATATATATATATATATATATATATATATATATATATACATATATATTTTATTGGAATAACACTATTTAAGAGTATTTAATATATGAAAGCGGCTACACTGGCGTTTAAAGAGATTTCTACTACAAACAACAACACATGGCTATTGATTTGGTGGTGTCGTCTTAAAAATAATTAAGTAGTTGAGTACGAGGCGACTATTGCAGCTAACGGCTTTTGTAGTTGGTGTTCGTGTAGCCTGCTGTCAGTATTGTGTTTAAAGCGTTATACGGCTTAGAGAATACCAAAAGGCTGTTAATAATAATTTATTATTGTCGACAGTTAAATGACAAGTGGCAATTTTTCGCTGTCGTGTTGATGTGACGTCGACGTCGACGTCGTCATTCATAATAGTTGTCAATATTTCAATATTTTGAATTTTGTCATTGCCGATTTTGCAACAGGTGACTCCGAGAACTCATTGGACTAGAATTCGCCTATTATTTGCGCTATCGAACACGGCTCATAAAAACTATTTATATAAATTTAATTAATAATATTAAGCCTCAGGCCTTTTTTACAAAATAATGACTTTGAAAACTTTTACTTTTCATTCTTCAATATTTCGATATTCTCTGGATATTTATTTCAGGATAAAAATTAGTAATAATTTATTAACTGATTATTTATAATTTAAAATTGAAATTGATTTAAAATTATTCATTCAAGTTTGTGTGTAACATGCTAATTTTATCATCGTTTCGTTGCAATTCTCGTATTCTATTTCATTATCAATTCCGTAGAAAAACGAAATATTATTACATTCAATTAAACCATCGAATAGGTGGTGGTAAGCAAGAATACCAAGTGGCTATTGATGATGAAAGTGTAGCGGCTGTCGAAAACAGCCGTTCTGCTGTGCTGCGTAAGTTAAATAATGAAACGGAAGTTGACTTTCCATTTGCATATTGAAATATTTATCGTCTCTTTTTGAAAATTTAAAGTTTTAAAAATCGGAAAGTTATTGGTTTTAACCCGTTTTGGAAAAATCGATTTCCCATAAGACCTCGACGTCTTGAGGCCCTTGGAAGCTTCCCAGACTAATTTTGAGAACCTATGCCTGGTTGCATGTCTGTGTGTGTGGGTGCATGTGTACGTGTGTGTTTGTGTGTGTGTAAATATGTGACCCGCTTTTAACTTTGGAACGGCTTGACCGATTTCAACAAAACTAATGGCGTTCCACTGAACTTAAATATCCTGTGAATTCGAATTGACTCAGGAATTAAAAAAAATATTTTTTAAAGTGATTTTAATCAGCTTTACCGATCGATTCAAGAAATTAATCAGCTTTCAAGATTAAAAAATCATGTCGGCTACCGCAAATCGCGTAATTTTTTTTTTCAGTTTCGCGTGTTATCGATCCTTTTATAGGCCTCAAAAAACTACATCTATCCACACTTATCACCAATTTTCACAAACAGTAACATTCTGACCATCACCCTTTTTTGAAGACATATGGGCCAATGACTCCGCCAGCCCATAAAGCGCACCAAACAGTAATTTTCTGTGGATGTAATCGAGTTTCAACAAAAGCTGTTGGTCACTCCAAATGCGATAATTCTGTTTATTTACATACCGGTACAACCAAATATGGGCTTCATTGGAAAATAAAATTTTGAGTGCACGATAAGTTTGACGAACAGAACCATTATTTTGATTAAAAATTTCCACAATTTGCACACGTTGCTCTGGTCTAAGTCAAATCAAACTAAACAAAAAGCAACTATCAGCTGTTAAATGGGTTCTCAAATAAAGCAGTGATGCCAACTCAAAGTTGTTAATTTTTTTAATATTTTTTTACCAAAAATATCTCACATTAGTTCCGCTCTAAAGCGTTACAGTTCAAAAGCTAAACAACATTTTAAGAAAATTCTTTCATATTTTTTTTAATTAAACTGCTGATAGTTAAGCACACTTGAAGTTTTTTTTATTATTAAAAGTATTTCTTAACAAAAATTAAAACAAACTTTTTCTTACCAAAAAAATATAAAAGAAGGAAAATATTAGATATATTTGTCACTGCAAACATGCTTGTCTTAAAATATAAAAAGTTTTATTTTGCAATAACTTTTGTGTTAAACTTTTACAAAAAAAAAAAAGAAAGAAAGAAGTGCTGCGTCAGTACGAAAGCAAATGCTCATGTGAAGGGGTTAAAATATCATTCCCAAAAGTCTTTTGCAGTCAGTCGCTGGCTGCTGATGGCTACTGCATGAAATTCTGTTTCATCTTTTTGTTCTGTCGCCGCTCAAACAAAAAAAAACTCAGTTAAACTTAAAAATACAAACCGAAGTGAAATATAACTTTTTCGCATGTAAAAATAAGCCAGAGCTAAAGGGCAGGCTGAAAAGTAGTTTAAGACTTAAATGTTGTTTTTCTTTTTCACCATAAAATATATTAAAATTTGACGATAAATTGCCATTTTTTTTTAAGAAATTATTATCATTTTCAATCAGGGAAAATTTTGTGCCAAAAACCAAAGTTGTGTTTTTGATTGAGTTAGAAAAAATATTGGAATTAATTAATATTATTTAAATTTTCTTACACGTTTATTGTGTTTTTTTATAAATAAAATAAAAATTTTCTTAAAAAGCTTTTATTGAAAACAAAAACACTTTTATTGTTGCTTCAATATAAAGTCCCCTGATTCATAAAAAATACTTCATGCTTATAAACCATTTATAAGACAAGTTTTGTCATATTAGAAGGATATTAAAAGACCTTCGAATGAATTTTATTATTTATTTATATAAAACAAAGAGTCAGTAGTTTGAAACTTTTGTGTGACTACGAGAACGTTAATGGCATGAAATTCATCATTAAATAAATCTAAGAACTACTATTCAGAATAGAGTTAAGTCTGATTAATAATTATCTAGGCTAATAATCAAATTTATTGTAAATTCGAATGAAAAAATACACATTCTTTTTTAGTCATATCGGGTGTTTTTTATAGAGTGATACAACTTCGAGTTGGCATCACTGCTTTATTTGACCACCCATTTAATAGCTGATAGTTGTTTTTTTATTTAGTTTTCACATTTCATTATGGAGCGACTTATACCAGAGCAACGCGTGCGAATTGTGGACATTTTTAATCAAAATAATGGTTCTGTTCGTCAAACTTATCGTGCACTCAAAATTTTATTTTCCCATGAAGCCCATTTTTGGTTGTATCGGTACGTAAATAAACAGAATTATCGCATTTGGGGTGAAACTCGATTACATCCACAGAAAATTACTGTTTGGTGCGCTTTATAGGCTGGCGGTGTCATTGGACCACATGTCTTCAAAAACGATGATGGTCAGAATGTTAGGCGGACGGTATAGAGGAACATGATTCGAAGTTTTTTCGTACCTCAATTAGCTGGCATTAATCTTGCTGATATGTGGTTTCAACAGGATGGAGCTACATGTCACACAGCGGGCGCTACAATTGATTTCCTCAAGGAAACTTTTGACGAAACAATAATTGCATGAAATGGCCCAATTTATTTGCCCCCAAAGATCGTGTGATTTAATCCCATTGGATTATTTTCTTTGAGGGTTATGTAAAGTCACTCGGGTACATCGATAAACCACAAACAATTGAACACCCGGAAATCAACATTCGAAGAGTTACGGCCGCAAATGCTGCGAAAGGTTTGTGAAAATTGGTTTTCCAGATTACGCCTTGTACACGCCAGCCGTGGCGGCCACATGGCCAAAATCATATTTAAACATTAATGTCATAAGATACTCTATCCAATAAAGACCGTTTCATTGATATCAAAAATATATTATTATGTTTTATTATGATTTAAACTTGTATCACTCTATAAAAAACACCCGATACAGCGAGCACATGGCGCAAAGCGATTCTCAGTTTTAAAACAGTCCTGTAAAATTGTGGTACACTTTTATATGTCTTAGTATTCACATACAGTGATGAAATATTCATATTTAAAAAGATATTTATATTAAGACAAGCAAAATATAAACATTTAGTTTCAACTTTAAGCATAAAAGCCTTAAAACAGTGTTGTGAAATTGTGGTACATTTTTATATGCATTATCTTTTATAAATAGTTAAGGAATATATATATTTTCAAAGGTATTTTTATCAAGATGTGCAGGTTTCTAGAATTTTGTACTGATTTGTGGCATAAAAGTTCTAGAAAAGTGTTCAAAACTTTTACCTATTTTGTCCTCCATGATTAATGAGTAAATTAATACATTTTGAAAGGTTATTTTATTTTTATAAGCGGAATGTTAAAATTTTCTTTTCAGTTTTAACATAAAATTTTTTAAAAAGTATTGAAAATTAAGAAAAAAAAAGTAGTAAAAAAGTGTTCTATTTCCTAATATGTGAAACTTTCAAGGAACAAATTAAAATGGTGCAAAAATTCATTAAAATGGGGTGTATAAAGAAAAAACGTGTAACATTTTTTCACTTCTTCTCGCTAAAGCAACAGTTTAGAGGAGTTTTTAAATTGAAATAGTTTTTCGTAAAACATGTTGGATTAATTTCTAATAAATTCGCTATTTTCGAATCCCATAATGCTGCCATTTTCTATTAAAAAGTGTAAGAAATGTTGCACTATTTTTTAGAAAAGAAAACAGCTTCACTCAATGGGCAACACATTCAGGCAGTTCTTCTTTTCTGTTGAAATTGAAAATTAATTGAAATCAATTGGATCTAAAAGAAATAAGAAATCGAAAAATAACTAACAGAATGAATCGCTTTCCACTTTTATGAAAAAATTTCAATATAATAAAAATTAAAAATTATTTTGAAACTCGCAGAAATGAACTTGAGCTTGAATAATAGTTCTAAACTTAATAATAAAAGTTGGAATAATAAAAAAAAACTACAATATAAAATAAAAATAAAATATTAGAATGGATGTTATTATTTAAATACTTATGAGACTGCTCTCGTATATACAGATAAATGTTGTATTTATGTATGTGCACACGTACACATGTCCATACATTATGGGAAAATAATATTTTCCGAAATTCATTATTCAAGCTTTGCACAAACAACAACAACAACAACAACAACAACAACAAAGAACAAGCGCACACGCATTTCTAAAGTGCCATAAAACTGAAACTATCAGTCTGTTTGACGCCACAAACTATTGCTAATGATACATGCCCCTCTCTGCATACCCTACACATGCACATTTATTACACACACACACACACACACAGTTAAATGTTTATTTTATTCAAAATAACGAAAAATTGGAAAAATAACAATTTATTTTCTTTGATGATAAACTCTTATTCAAATAACCAAATCAAAGGATAACGATTTCTGTTCCTTATTCCTTATTCGATAAAATATGTTTTCTTAAATTTTTATCCCTCCATCGGGTTGTCGTAATCAGCTTGAGCAAATATTTGATGCAGTGAGTGTAAAGACCAAACAACGTTTAACCTCGTACAAACATATTTTTTAGGCAAACATTGATTGAGTGTAACAAGTGCTTTTGCGGCGTCAAACAAAATAGGGGTTGCGTTATAGCTACTCTACGTAGGTGAAGATGTTGTAATTTTTCAATTGTTGCTGGTTGTTTCAGTTAAACTACAATTCGATACCAGCCGAGTTTCTTTTTCTCTTCGACAAGTACCCTTTTGCAGCTACGCATGCACAATCATGCAAAAAATCCAAATTTTCCGGTTGTGAAAAATAAACATTTCGGAATTATGAAATATTCTAATTTCGGTGTTATGAAAAATCGGAAAAATTAGAATTTCGTGTTTATAATTTTCGTGTAATTTTCGGGATTATAAAATTCTGGTTTGGGATTAGGAAAAATTCGAATTTCGGAATAATGAAATATATGAGTTACAGGATCATGAAAAATCCGAATTCGGCGATTTTGGGATTATGAAAATCGGAATTTCAGGATCGTGAAAAATTTCGACTTTCGGGATTTTAAGAAAAAGAAATATTTCGGAATTATGAAATATACTAATTTCGGTGTCATGAAAAATCGGAAAGATTAGAATTTCGTGTTTATAATTTTCGTGCAATTTTCGGGATTATAAAATTCTGGTTTCGGGATTAGGAAAAGTTCGGATTTCGGAATAATGAAATATATGAGTTACAGGATCATGAAAAATCCGAATTCGGCGATTTCGGGATTATGAAAATCGGAATTTCAGGATCGTGAAAAATTTCGAGTTTCGGGATTTTAAGAAAAAGAAATATTTCGGAATTATGAAATATACTAATTTCGGTGTCATGAAAAATCGGAAAGATTAGAATTTCGTGTTTATAATTTTCGTGCAATTTTCGGGATTATAAAATTCTGGTTTCGGGATTAGGAAAAATTCGGATTTCGGAATAATGAAATATATGAGTTACAGGATCATGAAAAATCCGAATTCGGCGATTTCGGGATTATGAAAATCGGAATTTCGTGAAAATTCTAGTTTCGGGATTTTAAGAAAAATAAATATTTCGGAATTATGAAATATTCTAATTTCGGTGTTATGAAAAATTGGAAAAATTAGAATTTCGTGTTTATAATTTTCGTGTAATTTTCGGGATTATAAAATTCTGGTTTGGGATTAGGAAAAATTCGGATTTCGGAATAATGAAATATATGAGTTACAGGATCATGAAAAATCCGAATTCGGCGATTTCGGGATTGTGAAAATCGGAATTTCAGGATCGTGAAAAATTTCGAGTTTCGGGATTTTAAGAAATCCCCGTTTCGACATTATGAAAAATACGAGTTTCGGGAATATAAAACTTTGACTCCGGGATTACAGACAATTTGAATTTCGGAATAATGAAATACCCGAGTTTCGGGAATTTCAGGATTGTAAAAAATCGAAATTTCGGGATTATAAAAAGTTCTGATTTTTGGGATTTCGGGGAACGCGATTTCGGGGACGGTACGATTGTGAAAAATCCCGACTTTTCGGATGATGAGAATTTTCTTTGGTTATTTTTTGGATATTTATTTCGTTTACCTCTCCCATGTGAAAGAGAATATTCAATGAAAAATATTTATTGAAAAATTTGACAGCATCTTTTCTATGACTTTTTATATCTGCTCAGGAACTTTTAGTATTTTTCCATGTTTTTTTTTCTACGGAAAATTCAGTAGAAGAAACGTTTTCTTTCAATTTATACGAAAATTACACGAGTATTCTCAAACAAAACGATGCTATAAAATTTCATCTGAATATAATCATTTAGGGTTGATATTTAATAAGACTTTATTTAACTGCTGATATCAATATAATTATAAGGACATGCGATTAAAAAAAATCAAAACGTCCTGTATTTATTTAAAATAAAAACAAAAATTATTTAAGCTGGTATAATTTTTTTTATTTTTTTTTTGCAATAAAAACGTTTATGGATGGCTGGCTGGCTGTATGCACATGTATGTGTGTATGTGTGTACGTGTGTGTACTTCTGTGTGCATTAGAAACCAAAGAATATAAATTTGAACTTTTGGCAACAATTTTATTGGAACGGAACCCACAAGAAAAATCAACGACATCAAAAGAAATAAATTTTGCAAAAGTTTCTATTTAAAATTCATTTTCATGCTTAATTGTTGTTGGTGTTCAAACAACTTGTTCCCCGAAATTGGCAATTGACAAAATCAAATAAATAACGAAAACGAAAATTAAATGAAATATTAGCGAGTGACAAAAAAAAAAAGTTGGCCACAACCCTCAGCCATCAACGGAATCTATTTGACAAGTTCTTAAAAAGAATTCATCAACAGTTTTTTCCACCAGACGAATCAGACTTTAAATTGAAATTAAAAATAGTTAAAGCCGACTTTAAAAATTTAAAGTATGTTTTTTTTTAAACTGTAGATGATTTGAAGCATCCGGCTCGGAAAGAAATTATGACCATGATCAATACGATTTTTTTACTTTTTGATTTAAAAATATTTTTGTATTTTTTTAACCGCACAAAAATATTTCAGAATACTTTCGATATTTTATATTTTTATTTTATTTTATACTTTTAAATTATTTTCTACTTTTTATTTGATTTTTATTTTATATTCTATTATTACTTTGTTTTAGATTTTATTTTAAATATGAATTTTCTATTTTTATTTCATTTTTTACTTTTATTTTATTTTAAAATTTCATTTTATTTTCTATTTTTGTTTTATTTTCGTTTTTATTTTATTTTCCAAGATTGGACAGCTGACAATAATGACAAACTGTTTTGACATTTCAGTTCCATCAGGTTTGACAACATCAATTTCTTAACGTCAAAACAACGCTTCCGTATTCTGGAAATTTATTTAAAAAAGAAATAGAAATCTGTTGTTGAAGTGCATAGACCACTTCGTCCATTAATATGATCCACATAGTCCGCGTAGTAAAAAAAAAAAACGATTCAGAACCCACACGGCCAGACTCGGATGTTTCATTATTCTTAAACACGAATTTTTCGTAATTGAATTTCGGATTTTTCATAATTCCGAGATCCGTATATTTTATAATTGCAAAAATCTGAATTTTTACAACTCCGAAATTCGGTTTTTTCCTAATCCCCAAGTCGGACTTTTCTTAATACCGAAATTCGTATATTCCAATTTCTCATGATTTTGAAACTCGAATATACATATCATTATTCCGGAATTCGAATTGTTCGTAATCGCGTTTTTCATAATCCCGAAATTCGATTATTTCACGATCCTGAAAATTTCAAAACTCAGATATTTCATTATTTCGAAATTCGAATTCTTTGTAATCCCGAAGTCAGAATTGTCTATTCTCGAAATTAGCATTTTTCATAAACTCGAAATCGGGATTTTTGATAATGCTGGAATTCTAATATTTCACGATCGAGAAATTCCGATTTTCATGATCCCGTAACTCGGCTATTTCATTAATCCGAAATGCGAATTGTTCATCATGCTGCAACCAGAATTTTATAATCCCGGAAGTCGCATTTTTCATAATCACGCAACTTTAGTTTCTTATAATCCTGATTAAATATTTTTACAATCCGGAAATTTCGAATTTTTATTATATCGAAATCAGCATATTTTCTAATACCGAAATATATTTTCAGAATCCCGAAATTTGGATTTTTCATGATCCCTTAAGTCGGATATATCATTATTCTAAAACTCGAATTTGTCTTAATTGAATTTTTTTACAATCCCGAAATTCGAATATTTCGTAATCCCTAAATCCGATTTTTCCTAATCGCCAAATTCGGACTTTTTCATAAGCCCAAAAAAGCTGAATTTTTGCAACTCCGAAATTTGGTTTTTTCCTAATCCCAGAGTCGGACTTTTCTTAATACTGAAATTCGCATATTCCACTATCCCGAAATTCGGATTTTTCATGCTTCTGAAACTCGGGGATTTTATTATTCCGAAATTTGAATTGTTCGTAATCACATTTTTCATAACTCCGAAATTGGATTTCTTCACGATCCCCAAATTAAGATTTTTCATATTTACGTTGTGTTTTTCTTAAACTTTTACAATCGAAGATAATTTCTTATGCATTTAAGGCCAGATTTTAATACGGTTCAGCAAAATGAATATCATTTATTTTATATAAAAATAATACAAAATCTGGTATAAATAATTAATTACGTATTATTATTATTATTATTATTATTATTATTATTATTATTATTATTATTACTATTATTATTATTATTATTATTATTATTACTTTTATTAAAAAACTGCGTACATGCAAATCAAATTATTTCACCGGCAGCAGTTCAGACATGTCGTCAACATCCATCTGCTGTTAGTTGAAATGTTAATAACATGCCTGCTCCTGCATGTCTGCTGATTCTGAATTAGATTTCATTGAAACTCTCCTCAACACACTTGAGAGAAAAACGAAGAAGAGAATCACAAATCATTAGCTGTTTTGGCACCAACACCATCCGTTTTACTTCATTGTAAAAATGTGTGGAGTCTATAAAAAACGTTCATAATTGGCTTAAATTTATGGCCGTAGACAACTTCAAGCCTTTTTCAATCACCACATCTTTCAAACATTTACAATCAGTTGCGTCTGTCTGTGGTGTGTTACTTTTCGTAGCTCATCTCACTGTTTGGACTGGTTGCAGTTGATTCCCCAAGAAAGCAAAAAGCTGTTGGCATTACAAGTGTAAATAGTAGTTGCCAAAAAATTCCATTTTCAAATTCATATAATCAAAATCTCAAGCAAATCTCGTTCATTCATTCCATTCACATCCTCGATTGTTGGGTGTCGTGACTCAAAGGCGAAAATGGAAATTTCATTGTGGAAAACTGTTCTGTCGTTGTGAATTGGCTGGCCAAGTTCAACACCAAAGACCACAACACCTCATGAAATGACACAAAATAAAAATTTTTAGTTTATTAGCTGGATGAAACACGAAAGAGTTTTAGTATTGAATTCAGAAAAGCCAATAAACGGCAGGACGGAAGTGACCACGAGTATTGATGAGGGTGTTCAATCAGGTTTCTATTTTGAACTGTTAATCGAGCGTTTAAGTAGTCGAGGTTATGGTTTAATCGATTAATAGTCGGTTGGTTAGTTAATTGGGCTGCAAAATTGTTTCATAAATTAATTTAAAAAAATCGAAACAAAAAAAATTAAATAAAAAAGTTGATATAAAAAAGAAATTTTTATGAAAATAAAATAAATTAAGAGATTTAGGCATTAAACACAATAGCGGCAGCAGGCTACGAGCTACAATCTGTCAAAATTAGAATACACGCATTGATATGGGAATGACTATTTTAGCGACGACACAGCCACACGACTACCGACCACCGTTGTAGCTGTAGCCAAAATTAAACTAATTTCTATTTTGATGAGCGACCATGAGTATATGCAGTGTTACCAGTTTAACATAAATAAATTCAATTATTGTAAACTGGAAAATATGCTGTTTTATTATACAAAAAGAAACAACAAACCAAATTTCCAAGCTAATGAAATGATTTGTTGCCATATATTGTGGACTTTAAATATATTTCATTAGAATAACACTATTTAAAAGTATTACATATATGAAAGCGGCAGCACTGGTGTATGAAGAGAATTCTACTACAAACAACAACTCATGCTTGTTGATTTGGTGGTGTCGTTTTAAAAATATTTAAGTAGCTGACTACATGGCGACGATTGTAGCCAACGGCTTTTGTAGTCGGTGTTTGTGTAGCCTGCTGTCGTTATTGTGTTTAATGTTTTAAGGTCAAGGCTTGATGATCCAGTGAAATTCTTATTCACAGATTTGATTTTTACTTGCAAATTAAAAAATAAAATTTAACAAAATTTATTGCCAGAATTTTAAAATCCAAATCAAATGAAAAACAAGTCCCCACAAAAAAACTTCAACACGAACTCAAGTTTTTCATCATGAAATATTTTTTTTTTGCATCAAATTTATTGTTCGCTTAAACGCAAAATATTTACTTAGAATTTAGTGCACGTGCATGACTGTGCATGTGTGACTTAACAAAATAAAACTGTTTACAAAAAGTGTTCCCCATGAAACTTAAGCGTCGTGCATGCCTTCATGCATCATCACTCTCACTCACGATAAGACTCTGAGAAGTTTCAGTGTTTAGTTGCGAATGTAGTGAATGGCATGGAAAGATATAGGGAAGGACAGGACAATACACATGCCTGCATGTAATTATAAATATTTCGCATGTGATAAAACCTCTACGTGGAAAACCCCAACAACAACAACAACAAGTCAAACAAACGAAAAGAAAATTAATAAAAACCTTAAGATATAGAAAAAAATTTAAAAGCAAGAAATAGTTTAACACAAACACACACACACACCACATGTAAATTGTATTGTGGTTGTATGTTTTATGTTACACTTCTCATTAGCGTTGCCACTTGTTATAATTCGAAACGTGTCAACTCGAACTGTTGGGTGGAAAAATCCTTTCATTCAATCAATTTATTTTAGACGGCATCCAATTTGAGTTCTTGTTGGTTTTCGTTGTTTTCTGAATTTTAGCTTCCTCTTCCCTCTTGCTCACAGTGTTGCCATAACTAATTACGTGTCATGAAGAACAAAAGTTCCATATGTTTTCATGTAAAACAGTTTCAATTTGCGAGGAATGTTGAGTTAAATATTAAAAAAGCCAATATTTTTGTATAAAAATAATTGAAAAAGTAAGACAAAAAAATGTAACGTACAGTGGCGGAGTTTGGAAAAAAATCCTACCGTTGTGCAGTTTCAAAACGGATAGTCCGGGCATGATAAATATAAAAAAAAAATTGAATTTATCAACAACAAAAATATGGGATTTCCATAATTCCCAACAAAAGTATGCAAAATCTCCAACCTGGGATTTTTCAGTAGTTTCGAGGTATGTTTCGCAAGAAGCAGAGAAAAAATAATGGAAGAAATAATTTTAATAATAAAAATGCCGCACTGTTTTTGTATATTTCCCAACAAAAATATGACAAATCTCCGAATTGGGATTTTCCAGTAGCCTCAAGGTATGTTTCGCAAGAAGCACAGAACTTCTGGCAAATATTTGCGATTGCAACAGCAATTTTGGCAAGTTTGGAACAAATAATGAAACAATTGGGGGATTCACACTGTAGTCATAAAGTCATAAAATAATAGCACGAGAAATATGACAAGTTTGAACAACCCGTCATAACTCGGTCTGCTAAATAAATTTGTATACATAAACTCGAACAGCTGGTGCCTTAATATAAGCTGAATACATATTTTTTGCGGCGGTATACTGAAAACCGTTCAGTGGTTACCAGCTACGTAAGTTAAACGAGAAAAATTTTTCAGTTGTATATATTTAGTATTTGCGATTTAGTTCTCTTTTAATATATTTTATGTTATAAAAATGTGATTTAATGTACAGACATACAGGTATTAATAATATTTTAGTCGTGAATCATTGATAAGTAACGGCGCCAAACATATACTATCGCTGTCTCGCCTATAAATTTTCAGCCCTTCGACTCAGATCTCTAGAGCATTTTATGACAACACAAAAACATTCCTAGTTTAAAATTTTATGACTTTATGACAATAGCAGTAAATAGCACGAAGTGTGAATACCCCAGATAATTTTAATAATAACTATGCCACGCCTTTTTTTGTATATTTTCCCCCAACAACAATTCCCAAAAACACGGATTTAAAAAGAAAGCGATTTTATTACAGCGGCTCCTTTTCAATTTTGGTAACTGTTTTTGCATTAATTTTTTTTAAATTAATGCTGTAGAATAATAAAAAAAGTTTTAGTATATTTTTCCTGTTTCCTTGGTTTTAGTGTCACAAATGAATCATCACAATAATTATTTAAGTTCTTCTTATTTGATTTATTTATTATGTTTTTTTTGGAGATTTTTTATTAGATAAGATGTCCTTCCATTATTCTTTCGAGCTTAATTTTTTTACAACAAAACAGTGTAGCAGAGAGTTTTTTCTTCTGTCTGCTTGTAGTGTTTTCCAACAGCCATAAAAACTATAAAAATTAGTTTTTTTTGTTTGTTTTGGAATGCAAACCAAACATGCAGGGGTTGAGTGTAGTTGTTAAGTGTGAGTGTGAGTGTGTGTGTGTGTGTTTGTGTGCTATAGTTTCCTTCCCCTTTAAACTTAATTCTAAGCCTGTGTAAGTGTGTCGCGTTTCAGAGTGTATTTTAAAGAACGCCAGCCAGCCACTGCGTTGTCGCTCGTAGTGCTTGTGAATCTGTTTCAACAACATTGTTTTTCGTTGTTATTTTGTTTCATTTAAGTGTTTCAACATTTCAGCAACATTTTATGTTTTTATATATTGTTTTTTTTTTCTTCTGATATATATAGGGTGTGTCTATACAGTGATACAACTTTGAGTTGGCATCACTGCCTTATTTGACCACCCATTTAACAGCTGATAGTTGCTTTTTGTTTAGGTTGCTTTGACATTTTATTATGGATCGACTTACACCAGAGCAACGCGTGCAAATTGTGGAAATTTTTAATCAAAATAATGGTTCTGTTCGTCAAACTTATCGTGCTTCCGATGAAGCCCATTTTTTGTTGAATGAGTACGTAAATAAACAGATTTGTCGCATTTGGAGTAAATGTTTGGTGCGCTTTATGGGCTGGCGGAGTCATTGGCCCACATGCCTTCCAAAACGATGATGGTTAGAATGTTACTCTTTGTGAAAACTGGTGTTCCAGATTGCGCCTTGTACGCGTCAGCCGTGACGGCCTTATGGCCGAAATCATATTTAAGCTTTAATGTCATAAAATTTTCTATCCAACAAATACCGTTTCATTGATATCAAAAATGTATTACTATGTTTTATTATGATTTAAACTTGTATCACTGTATAAAAAACACCCGATATATTGTGCGGTTTGTTTTCTTTTTTGTTTGCCACCAAGAGTTTTTCCTCGTTCATAAAGTGTCTCTCAATGACTGACAAACTGACAAACTGGCTGAGCAAACATGCATCCACAAAAAGCCTTTAAGTTGAGTTTATTTTCTTTTATGGCTTTTGTTTTCACCAGCTGAGTGACCCTGATAGCAGATACATTGTTATTAGGAAGAAGAAGAAGAAGAAGAAGAAGTAGAAGAAGAACAGCAACTACAAAAAATATATAAGAAATTACGATTATGGCAGTTACTGGGGGGGGAGGGCAGCAAATTATTGTCGAATCCTGTTATTTTACTATTCAATAAAAATAAGATTTAAAAAAACAAGAGCAACAATTAACGATTATCTGGAAGCAAAAAAGCAAAAAAAATTGTTTTAATGGAAAAAGTCTATTGAAGAGCTCTTTTACATTCCGCCATGCTGTTGGCCATTTGATTTTTAATTTCTGTAATAATTATTTGCCAGCCCATTAAAAGTTATTTATGTTGGGTAGGATGGTCAGTCTAGCGTCCAACTAAAATCTATTTGTCTGCCAGTACGCAATTGAAATGTTTTTGTCCAACAACATGCAGACGTTAATGTGGGTTATTTTTGTATTGGATTTTCTTTCCGAAATTCTTTAACGATGGGAAATGAAAATTAATCCAGTCAGTCACTTGTTTCGGCAGGATCTTAATAATTTTCTTTTTCTTTCATATTCAAACTTCTAATTCCAAGAGCGAACTACACCAGGCTGCAGTAAGTAAAACATCTTGTGTAAAATACCTGAGAGATTTGTGTTGGTCGTCTTAACTAGATCCATCTGTAGAATGTAAACAAGTCGTTGTTATTTAAGCACTCAACAAGACTCTGCTGCAAGTCTTGTCCATTAAATGCTCCGTCGCTACCTCACTGTCCTTCAATTAAAACAAGAATTCGTGTGCTTAGCAGACACAAGGGTCAAATAAACATTCCAGTATTATTTTCCCTCAAATGATTTCTATTTAAGACAATTAAAAGAAGAGCCAAAATACAGATTCTGTGGAGTCTGTCCATCATCGACATCGGAATGAATTAACTCAAGTTCAATACAATAACAAAATAGAGTTGATTGGAAAGTATTTGATTAAAAATACATACGAGGTCTGCTCAAATTCCTAATTTTTATTTATTTATCAGTTCCTATTTTGGCTTCCTCAAAGTAGATTTTCTCAAATACATCCGTGCCAGGATTTGATTGAATAAAATTTTTTTTTGTGTCAGTTACAGATGAAAGACGATGCTGTATTTTTCTCCTTTTAATATCGTGTGTTTTTTATAGAGTGATACAAGTTTAAATCATAATAAAACATAGTAATATATTTTTGATATCAATGAAACGGTATTTGTTGGATAGACTGTTTTAGGACATTAATGTTTAAGTATGATTTCGGCCATGTGGCCGTCACGGCTGGTGCGTACAAGTCGCAATCTGGAACACCGTTTTTCACAAACAGTAACATTCTGATCATCATCGTTTTTGAAGGCATATGGGCCAATGGCTCCGCCAGCCCATAAAGCGCACCAAACATTCACTCCAAATGCGAAAATTCTGTTTATTTACGTACCCATTCAACCAAAAATAGGCTCCATCGGAAAATAAAATTCTGAATGGACGAAGTGCACGATAAGTTTGACGAACAGAACCATTATTTTGATTAAAAATTTCCACAATTTTAACGCGTTGCTCTGCTGTACGTCGATCCATAATGAAATGTCAAAGCAAACTAAACAAAAAGCAACTATCAGCTGTTAAATCGGTGGTCAAATAAGGCAGTGATGCCAACTCAAAGTTGTATCACTCTAAAAAAAAAACAAGGCGGTGTTGATTGCTGTCGTTAATGCTCGGCGACCAGTACTGTGCCTTCGTCAGAGAGAAAGGCCGACAAGGTTTTATTTTAGAACTTCCGAAATTATATATCTGATCAATTAGCGCTGTCAATTCTTTTATAGGGCGCAAAAAACATCAAGCACCGCTGACTTCAAAATAAGTCGGTTAATTAATTCAAAAGTTATGGCAGTTTGAAAATAAAATTAATAGTGTTTTATCAAGCTCTACTTAAATTGAAGAGTTTAAAAGCACAAAAACGCCATCGAATGAAATTAGCCGGCGAAAGTTAAACATTTTTCTTAATTTTTGGACAGACCTCGCATACACAATATATTTCTTATTGCGTTCTATAATATGAAGTAATAACAAAATACTAAAAATGCTACTTAATTTTGTAACAAACCTCGTATATAACATGTTGATGAGAAAATTGTACTGGACAACATTTAAAATAAATTTAGCAAAATTTCCATTCCAAAACTTTGAAATGGCCCTTATATTTCTGAACTCTTATCAAATGCGAGTAGTCTTAAAAAAAACTAAAATTTAATGATAATTTGTTTGATTGAAATTTTAAATGAATTCTGATTGATTGCTTTGATTTGTAGCAACTGAGCGAGTGAGTGAGTGAGTGAGTGATTCAACTACAATTTAACATTTTGAAAAGTTTCTTTTTCATGACTTTTATCTAATAAATGTTTTCATTTACTTTTCTTGCAGCCAAATGTCGTTTCATATAGCATTTCGTTTGAAAAAGTTCACTGCAATCAAGAAGAAAAAACTAAAAACTGTAACTAAAACTAAAACTGCAACAAAACACAACAACAACAACAGCAACAACAGCAACAGCAGCTATAAACTAAAAAAAACAATGTACTCCGAGGCAACAACAAAAGTTAACAGTTGCTAAAATATGAAGTGAAAATATTAAGCAACAAAAACAACAACAATAATAATAATAATAACAACAACAATAGTAGTACCGTTATATAAGTTCATAAACAACAACTACACTTGTAACAACCACGCATCCGAAAAGTATGCAATAGTTTAATAAACTGCAGCACAACACCAACAAAACTAAACAACCGCAACCACCAAATCAACTACAAGGATCAGCTGAAACTGCATCAATAACATTCAAGATTTTATAAAGATTTTTCTTCTTCTTTTTCTTTTTTAAAGAAAAAATCAAGCGAATTTAGAAAATAAAAGTTTACCGCGGCAATCAACAAACAATTTAAGGCCAAACTAAAATTTAATTCAAAATCTCATACAATAACTCAAATTGTATTTAAAGCGCACAGCAATTAGAAAATATAGAAAATAAAAAGAACGATTGATGACTAAATTGCAAGATAATAAAAGTTAAACATCAATCCTTCTCTCTCTCCCTCTCACTCGAACATCATTATCAACATCTCCCTCACCATCAACGTCACGTCATACGTAACAAGTACACGTTGACAGTAGAGAAAATCAACAAGATAAATAAATATTTGGAATCATTTTGTTTGTGTTGTTTTTTCCTCTGGGTTGTTTTAAATAAATATGGCTTCACCACCTGAAAGTCCCATCGAGGAGGTGGTTTATGAATTAGAACAAACACGAGTGCCTAAACCGATACCCGTTGCACTAGAAGATTTGTGCCGTCAAACAAAATTCACAAAACAGGAAATACGCGTCATGTATAGAGGATTCAAAACGGTGAGTCAATATATTTTCCTTATTGTTGTTTTTTTTTGTTGTTGTTGCAGATTTTAATGTGTTTTACAACTCTATTTCGTATTGAAATTGAGGCGGTATTTGCATTTCTGTATTTCGTTGCCATGAAAAGTGTGTGTTTTTTTTGTTGTTATTTTTAAGTCAACCGATAAAAGGAAAAATAATAAATAAAGAAATGAAGTGCAGTTTGCTGTCAGATACGTACATGAATGAATGAATGAGTGTCGCTATTATTTATTTTTTGTTCGTAAAATTGTGTCAGTGAAGAAATTTCTATATAAAGAGTCATTTATTTGGCAGTTTTCTTTTCGGCAACACTGTTTTTGGCGGATCAGCTGTTTCATGTTGCACACACCTGTTAAGCATGTTCAGTTTGGTCTACCATTCCACCGTGAATCGATTGCATTTTAATATTCTCGAAATCGTGCGCATAATTGTGTTCAGCAACGAAACTCATTTCTGGTTGTCTGGATACGTGAACAAGCGGCCAGAAGCATCGCAAGAGCTGCCTATGGGTTCCGAAAAATGCAGTGATTGGTGAGAATTGTGGGTCGGTGGCATCATGAGACCGTAATATATTTCAAACACCACGAAGACGGTGACGTCACTGTGAATGGCGAGCGCTACCGTGCGAAGATAATATTTTTTATTTTTTCTTCTTGCCTAAATCGGAAGAGGTGGACTTGGCTGAATGCCAAACAGCACGCAAAAAAACTCCCCAATTAAAAGGCGAGTCTAGTGAAGAGTTTATTTCACGTTTGGGGCCGGCCAGGCCAGTTGGCCGCCTAGATCGTGCGATTTAACGACTTTACATCACTTCTGCTGGGGACATGTTAAGGCTCAGGCCTATAGGGACAGGCTTGGGCCGATTGACTGGTAGCCGACACTGAAGAATTTGTTATTGATATACAGCCCGATATGTTTGATGGAGTATGCCAAAATTGAACAGAGTGTATGAAATCTTCTTTTAAACTTGAATTATATAAATTTTTCCATCTACTCAAATAAATATCTCATGCACTTCTTTAAATTTTAAGTGCTTTTAATATAAATCAAAACTGGAAGTTATTAAAAATTCGCCGATTATATTGAATAAGTCTTTTAATACCTTTACAACTCTGCAAAACACTTTTACCCATCAGTCCCTTAAATAAAATGTATTAGAAACAATTTAACAAAATAACTTTCCTAAATGACATTTTATAGACGGACGTGTGTGAACCAACGCAAATGTTGTGCACAAACAAAATGTTTAGAAAACTAAAACAAAAAAACAAAAAAAATTAAAATAAAAAAATTATAATAATAAACGAGCAGTTTTGGCATCACTGCCTCTGCCTGCTGCTGCTGCTGCCTGTTCGTTCTTATTTACAACGTTGCTTCCGTTATATTTACGAATATATTCTTATCGTTTCTATTTCTATTTCTATCTCGTCTCTTCTCTTCTATTCCCCTTTGGCAACTGGCAACAGGAGTGTCCTGAAGGTGTGGTGCACGAAGACTGTTTCAAGGATATTTATGCGAAATTTTTTCCACACGGCAGTAAGTAAATAAATAAATAAATAAATAAAGAAATAAATAAACAAACTACACAAACACACAGAAGTGAACAAACGAAAACAGGTTTCTGTTTTGTGCATTTTATCGCTGGTTAAGCAAACACTTGCATAGAGAAGATTTCCAGCAACAGCAACAGCAACAGCATTAATGCAATAAACAGCAGACAGTGGAATCTGACTAAAACGAACTTTGCAATTTAATATTCTTAAATGAATGCAAACGAATTATTTTGAATTATTATAACAGGATTCTGCTGTGCAAACAGCTTAATCTTTTGCATTTTACACAAACGCTTTCCAATAGCTTTTCCTCCTTAAAATCATTTAATATTTTTTATTTCTTTTCTCTAACACAGACTCAAGTTTATACGCTCATTATGTGTTCAAAGCATTCGACGTGAACTGCAACGGTGCCATCAGTTTTCGGGTAATAAACTTTTATATCTGCCATCATCAAAAATATATTTTCGTTTTTATTATTTCATTTAAAAAAATATCGTTATTTTGTTTTTTTGTTCATATTTTTGTTTAAACTTGATTGTTATGGCTGGTCATTATATTTTACTTTTTATTTTTGTAGGATTTATTAGTTACGCTGTCAACGTTATTACGTGGCTCAGTTTACGAGCGTTTACGTTGGACATTCAAGCTTTACGATTTGAATGGTGACGGTCGCATCAGTCGTTCGGAATTGAGTGAAATTGTTTTGGCCATACATGAGTTGATGGGAAGGAGAGCACATCAGCCGGAAGATGATCGAAAAGCGAGAGATCAGGTAAGCGGGAGAAGAAATTGTATATTAACCCTGGAATACTAACCCAGGCACGTGTTGCGTGAAGCTCTTTTATTATCCAGAGGTCTAACGGCACCGAATTCCGTAAGCGATTTTTTCAATAGTTTTTCAGCAAACGCTACCACTCCACAAGCGTGAACATTAAAAGTCTTATACGTGAAATTATATACATAAAAATCAGCATTTATTTACGATCTAATCTAAAAGAAAAATTATTTTGCATTTATTGTAACAAGAATTTAAGTTAAAACAAGAATTTTCATTTTAGTTTTTATTTAATTCAATTGAAATTAATTTAAAAAACACTTTCATAACTTACGTGGCATTAGCATTAACGTAGTGTTAAGTAGCAGTAGTATTCTAGGGTTAAGGCTAGACTACTGCTACCAGAAAGTAAAGAGGCGAAGGATTTAACAGCATTTAGCAATACAAAATATTTTGTCTGAAAGAAACCAGTAATTCTTTCGGACAAAATTTTTTGTTCGACAAAAGTTTTTTCTTAAGAATTTAAGTGGCTCTCTTTCTATCTCTTAATAAAAGAGACACAAAACTTACTATGAAAAAAATTGAATACGAGTTAAAAAATATGAAATTTGATAAATAATTCAGGAATTGAGAATTTTTAACAGACACTTGCTACTTTTGAAAGCCTCAGAGAGTCATCGCAGACTGTCAGCAGTAGCCAATTGTAATCAATTGGACAAGAATCTCTTATTTTTTGATGTTGACTCGACGTGACGTTAAAGCATTAAACACAATAACGACAGCAGGCTACAGACTACAACCTATCAAAAATAGAATACATGTGCGTATATGAAACTACCACAGACAACACGGCTACGGGTTGTCGTCCCTGCTGTTTTTCTGGTTGTAGTCTAATTAAACTAATTTCTATTTTGGTGAGCGACCATGAGTAGATGCAGTGTTGCCAGTTTAACATAAATAAATTCAATTATTGTAAACTGGAAAATATGCTGTTTTGTTACACAAAAAGAAACAACAAACCAAATTTCCAAGCTAATGAAATGATTTGTTGCAATATATTGTGGACTTTAAATATATTTCATTAGAATAACACTATTTAAAAGTATTACATATATGAAAGCGGCAGCACTGGCGTATGAAGAGAATTCTACTACAAACAACAACTCATGGTTATTGATTTGGTGGAGTCGTTCTAAAAACAATTAAGTAGCTGACTACGAGGCGACGATTGTAGCCAACGACTTTTGTAATCGGTGTTCGTGTAGCCTGCTGTCTTTATTGTGTTTAATGCCTTATAAATAGTTAAAGAATAAAGTGGATTGTGTAGTTAAATATTATTTCATACTGATTTAGATAATTAACATACAATTATGAAAAGTTCCTCAAATTAATCCAATCCCATGACGATACTTTTTCAGGTGGATCGTGTTTTTCGTAAACTCGATTTGAATCAAGATGGCATCATAACAATTGAGGAATTTCTGGAGGCATGCCTTAAAGATGATCTTGTCACAAGATCCTTACAAATGTTCGATAATGACCTTTGATGACCAGCAACCGATTATGAAATACGAAATAATCGTAACACTATATCTTTAATAGATCTTTAAGCAAATAAAATAAAAGCATGAAATGAAGAAATAAGTAGAAAGCAAACAAAAATTACTATTTAAAACAAGAAAACAGAAAATATTAAATAAAAATGTTGATAAATAGACTTAAGCTAAACAAAGAAAAATCCCAACAAATAGCTGAACAACAGAGAGCTGATGAAACAGACACCAGTAAAAATAAAAACCAAATTCTAGTAATTCAAATGAACAGCAACAAATTTTAGATAAAAATTCAAATTATTGGTATTAAAAGAAAAATAAGAAAAGGAATTTTAATAATAATAATAAAAAGATGCATGAAAACATTAATCCTGCCATTATTAAAAATAAAAAAGTTTAAAAATAAAAATGAATTGAAAAAACAAAATGGCATAATAATTAAGGCAACTATTAAAACCAGCAGCAATTGAAAAAGAAATTGCAAATAACGGAAACCAATAAAACCACCAATTAAAAAAACACACAACCTAACGAATTGAAATAGTAGACAATTTTAATAGAAACAAAACAATGAAAATATTTAATAATGAATAAGTAAAAATAATTGCGACTTAATGGTTGTAATTGTATGGAAATTGAGGTTTATGTTTTAAACTTAATTTTTTTTCTATTTATTTATTTATTTGCTTTGATCAATTAAATATGGATTAGGGAAACTGTTGCCGGCAGCAGGCAAAACATGAACGCTCGAAATGAATTGCAGCTGCAGCTGTCATATACGAATAAGTTTTCAAAATCTGTCTTTCGCTTTGCTTGATAAATTTACAACAACTTAAGCGGTCCTTGCCCAGCTTTAGCTTTTTGACTAGGGTACTCCAACAAAAAACCGCTGTTCGATTAATCGATTAGTTTTGCGCGATTAACTGTTCACATAATTTCAAATAGCATTTCTTCGCTCAGCGAATAATGGGAATAATTTATGTTGATTAATCGGTTATTCGATTGATTGAAAATATATTTTTGTTACGGTGATTCTTTAGTTTGTGTAAAAAATGATGGTACGTGCACATGATCTTATTAAGAGTGCTGACAAATCAAAAAGAGATTCAAGAAGACTACCTATTTTTAGACAAAAATAAAATATAATTAAAAAAACTTTTCTTATTCAAATTTCATTACAACAAAAGAAAGAGAGAAATCGTTTGAAACATAAACACTCAAACTTCATATTCGTTTTGAAATTTTATTTAAGAAAATTAGCTTGAAATTTGATGCCAATTTTTATTTCAAAAATTTAAATTGCAGTTACTTTTTTTAATAAAATTCGTTTTGAAATATTGTTTTAGAAAATTAGCTTGAAATTTGATGCAAAATTTTATTTTATTAATTTTTATTTACTTAATAATCTTATTACCTGAAGTAGCTCTTTTTTAATTGTTGGTTACTTTTTTAATAAAATCTTTGTGCTAAAAATCTAATATTTAGTATTATTTTTAAACTACTAAATTAAAGAAAATTAAAATTACTCGATCTATCGAATAATATAATATTAGTCGATTAGCATACGTGTTCGACGAATACGAAACCTCCTCTAATTGAATACCCTAACACTGACACAAACAAAAAAGATGTTAAATTGTGCTGGCAACACACACAAGGATACAGCTTTTTGACAGCTTCCTCCCACTGAGCCAATTTCGCCATACACGGCAACAGTAAACTGGCACACCTGCTGTGATAGTTCTGGCACCATTTATGGCATGAGTGAATTTTGATAGCCAGTGTTTCAGCTTTTCCTATTTTTTAAGTTTATATGTACGATTTATTTCCTTTTAAAAACTTCAATTTCATACAATTATTTAATCGCATGGTTTGCAAATCATAAATGGAATTGTTATTTCAAAAGTAATAAACGTATTCACAAGAGTGTTTTAACGTTTATAAATGAGTACTTAAAAGAATGAACGATTGCAGCGCTTTCGGAAGCTTAAAATAAAAGTTTAATTTAAGTGTTAAGCAGTTCCGATTGCTAAAAACTTTTGGTTTTATCGCGACGTTAAAAGTCTTCGAGTCCCACTGTAGCGATACATGCTCGCCCGGGTGTTTTGAAAAAGCTCTGCCACTCGGTAAGAACGTTATTTGTGTTTCCCGCCTGTTCCAAGTAGTTGTCTTGTGATGATCATGAAAAATTTTTGAAAAATTAGTACACGCTTGTGAATACCTTTAATATTTCATTTTCAAACAGGAATTTAAAATTAACGAAAACCACTAAATAATTAATTAAAGAAAACAATAAGAAATTGAATGATTAACAATTGATAATAAAATCCCAAATAGATTATGAATAAACTAAGATTAAACACAAACAACAGCAACATTAATTACTTTATAAATTTAACTTATATTAAAAAAAAAAAACAGAATAACAAAAGGAAAATATAACATGAATTTCTTTTTTCAATAATATTTACAAAATTCAAAATTTTTGTTGTTTTTTCCCAAAAAGCGTTTTAAATATATTTCAACTCTGTTTTTATAAAAAAAAAAATGTTTTATAATAACTTTTTGTTATATAATAATAATCTTCCAATTTTGTGTCTGATTGACAAGCAGTGTTGTATCGTTTAAATTTATATTTGAAGAGACAAAATCAAGCAAAAGTTTTATTAGCGAAAGAGAAATTATTTCGAGAATATTTTTCTTTTGAGAGCATTTTTTTGAAATTGTCTATTCAGATGCAACTTTAAAAAGATACAAAAATGCTTGTCAATTAAGCAATTATGGCAGTTGTATGTTGTAAAAATGATTTTGTTGATAATTTTATTTATTTATTTGTTGCTTTTTTTAAAAAATAGCTCTTTAATTGTTCATAACATGACAATCATTCTGTAATAAATTTTATTTCAGACAAAATGACATTTACTTTTTTCATTTTATTAAATAATTAATTACCGGGGCCGATGACATACACGTAACGTCACGTAACGTTTTTGAATAAAAGTGATTTTGATCTGCATCAATAGATACAACCTCTTTAGGAATGTCAGGATAAAATCAAAACTGCACAATTTTGCTAAATTTGTTCAAATTATGTTTTTTTCAGTATCTTAAAAACAATTCATCTCAACAGTGGGAATAGTTGTAGCCAAAAATCAATTTTTATTATTTGGAAAAATGTAATATCTGCAAAGTTTTGAAAGCTCAAAAATGGTTTTAATGAAAAACTGATATATATTTTTGGTTGTATGTTTTATAACAGCCTGTTGAAGCGTTTTTTTGAACATCTTGAATAAAAAAATTATTTAGGCCCCATCACACATTTGTCATAATTTTATAGTTTGTATTATTATTGTTGTTATTATTGATATTGTTATAATTAATATTAATGTTATAATTATTATTATCACTATCGTTATTATCATTATTTGTATATGATACATTTTTATAAAACTGTAATACTAAGGAAATAATTTTATTATATAATTAAAAATGCTATTCTCATAAAAGTTACAGTATTTGTTCTTTCATATAAATGAAATATTGCCTCTTTATTCTATAACTACATGCCAACGTCACGTCAAGACAATAGCAAAAGTATGGCATTTTTGATATTGGCTTTTGCTTGCTGACAAATATAAATAAGTAAAAAAATTTCTCAATTTTTATTGTTGTCTTGGCGTGACTTATATGGTTATAGAATAAGGCATAATATATATTTGATTTTAAAAAATCTTCTCTATTGAAATATAATTTATTTTTGTTACCACACAATTACTAAAGCACGTCAAAAAAAAATTTAGTTCTTTAAAAAAAGCAAAAATAAAATTATACGACTTTAACTCCTAATCGGAATGCCATGCCACTATTCTCAAAGAATATTAGTAAAATGTATTAAGTTTTTAAATATGTAATTGTAAAGAAAACTTTGAATCTAAACTCTTAAAATAATTAATTTTAATTAGTAATGAAATTGACAACTTAAATGTAAAAACAACAAGAATACCAAATCAAATGTATGAAATTAAATTTTAATTTTCAAATAACATTAAATGAAGTATTTTTTAAAATTAACAAAACAATTTATAATTGGCCAGTCAGTAGTTTATATTCGTATAAATGTATAAACAAAAATCAAAAAACGAAAAAGAAGAAGAAGAAGAAATTAACTTATTCCCAATATGTGTAAAATTATTCGATTAAATTAAAATGTGGAAAATTAATTAAGAGAAATTTGAAAGAGGAACAGCCTTCCAATAGTTTTAGTGAAAGAAACATTTAAATTAATTTAAAAATACTCTTTTTTTATTTGAAATCAGTGTATAATTTAGTTGCAAGTAACAACAAAAACAACAAATAGTAATAATAATAATAATAATAATAATAATAATAATAATAATAATAATAATATTGGCTTAGACAGAATTTAATATTATGTATATTGGAAATTATTTTGGCCCTTGTTACAGTTATCGTATTAGCAGCCGAAATAAGATGACTTCAAGCTCTAAACACATAGACGACAGCAGACAGCAAGCAGCAATATGTCAAAAATAAAATGCATGTGTTTAAATGAAAACGATTATTTTGACGGCAGCACAGCAGCAGGACTACACAACAGCATTTGCTGCTGCTGCCAACTTAGGGTATTTTCTATTTTGACGGGCAGCAATAAGCAAATATAGAGTTGCCATTATATATATAAATTGGACAAATTAGAACAAAAACTTTATTTCTTAATATTAAACATAAAGGAACATTACAAAAATACAATAAAGAAATAAATGTATATGTTTTTATAGTTTTTTGTGATATTATTACAGTTTTTATCAATAACTTTAATATTATTCATTATAAAATATAAATGCGGCATCCCTAAAATTTGAAATTGATTTACACACCAGCTGATTATTATGTTGTTGCTGTCTTCAAAATAATTATGAAGCTGACTTCAGAGCAGCATTTGAAGTTGGCAGCATTTGAAGCCGTGAAGTTGTGAAGTCTGCTGTCGTCTAAGTGTTTAGAGCTTCAATGTTAAACATGTGGCCAACGTTGCCACCTTTTATAGATTTCAATACGACTGCGACAGCCATAATCCAGCAGATTATTTTCTTAATTAACTGCATAACTAATCATTCTTATCATGTTTGCAATTTTTCGCCTTCAAAGTCGATATTTTGTAGCAGATTAAAGACAAATTGTAAAATATGGAGTCGAAAAAAGCCCAACACGATAACTAAGAATATTGAAATGAAATTTTATATTATTTTTTTTTTTTTTATTAAATGAGTTAATTTCCTAATCAATTTAATCAATGGTTATTTGTTTGAAGTTATATTTTACTAATAATTTATAGGATTGTGTAGGGTGTAGTTCTCTGGGTAGCACAGTGGGCCCTTAAGATCTGTGTGAGTGTTTTCTCTCTGCAGCCCCTGTTAACCTAAAATTAAACTATTTCGAACATTTAAGGAATTTTCCTTAGAATTTTACACTTAAACCTAAAGTGAGAGATAAGTTCGTCCTAGCTGAGAGGTCTAAAAGTTTTTTTTTTATACGTCCGATCTTACCCTTAACTAACATGAAGTTGTAAAAACTATCTTAAGTGAATGAAAATATTCGAATCAAAGGATTATTAGCACCATTGAATCACTTATAAACATTCTATGGGAAATTTCTCAGCTGCCGTCTTTGTGGACAGAATTTGAGTTCCTAAAATATGTCAAAGGACTTGCTTTTAAATTTTTCCAGGAAATGTAACGATTTTGGGCTCCTGAAGTAACTCATAAATTTTCCAAATTAATGTTGCCTATTTTCAAGCATTAAGACTGTCATACACAAAAAATCGCGTCGGTTTTAAAGGTGAAAATACAACTCCACAGAAGACATCGTGATAATTACATTGACCTGTTTGTCCGATCATGGCACTAGACTTATTTTGAAAACGAAAAATTATTTAAACCAAAAGTTCACATCAATTTACAGCAGAGTTGCATTTCTTAGCATGAAGTTAAGTTGGTATTTTTTTGTTAACAATTAATGAACTTTTATATTGTTTTTTTTTTTTTTTTGTAAATAATATGAGTTAAAAAACTACATTTAACACAAACAAATAACAAAAAAATGTGGTTAGTGATTTCGGAATGTTTAAAGAAAATATCCTACTTTTGGGAAATTTTTTACTCAATAAAATTTTTTTTACTTTAATTTATTTTGTAAAAACCGAAACCTAAAAACACTTTATGTACTTAAAAGAAAAGTAAATAACTTTAATAAAGAAAACGAAAAACAATTGATGTCAACTGAATCAATGAAAAAAATCACTGCAAAAAGGCTTAGACATCTTGCAATAACTCCTGGTCCACCCACAATGGCAAACAAACAAAAAAAAAAAAAAAAAAAAAACAAAAACAATGGCATTCAAAAAGATATTAAAACCATTTTGAATAAATTTATTTTGTAAAATAATTTAATATGTTTTTCCAACTGGTAAGCTTAAGTTAAATTTTTTAATTAATAACATTTAAGGCAAAGCTAAATGACAAAAAAATACGATTTCATAATATTCAGATTCTTTTAAATATCAAACAAATAAACTGAATTACGAATATGATGAATATGATGATGATGATGATGATGATGATGATAAACTTTTATTATAATGTACTATATTTGTTAATAATTTATTTTTAATAAAAATAATCTTAAAACTAAGAAACAAATAAACAAGTAAATAAAAGGAAAACTACTTAAAATATAAATGAAATAACGAAAGGATTTTACATATTAAATAAACATCGAGGGCCGGTTTGTTGGCTTCCCTGGTCGCCATAAAACGGCTTCAATCCCTACAAGAAATGAATGACTGAAACTAATACACACAAAAACATTTTCACTAACACAATTAAAAATGTTTTAGCCTAACAGCGTTACCATTTTTGGACTTTTCATACCCAAATTCTTACGATTTGTTTTTAGTTGATCAAATATATACTTTTTCAGTATGTTTGTGTATGTACGAGTTCAATGAAGTTGCAAAAATAGTTATATAATGAACCAATTAACAAAACTAACTTAAATTTTGCTCTAATTGTTGTTTTAAATGTTCCACGAGATTCAGGGATTTTTGGAGTATGAAAAATACATTATATAGGAATTAAGAAAAGAAGTATGGGCGACAACGCTGGTATTTACAGGCTAGAATACTGTGTGCAAGAGTAAGACAATAAATTTGTCAACCTTTTGTATAGAAAAATTGTAAATTGAAGCAAAATAAAATAAAATTTAAGATATAATATAAATAAAGTGAATTTCCTTGCGTATTATGATGTCCACTGATGATCATTTGGGATACGGAGAAAAGGACACTACAAGAGGTAAATCTATTTTTTCAAAAACTTGCGGTTATATTTTATTCTTATATTGCAACTGATGACAGTTTCCTCGCTTTCTAGGAAATGTTGGAATTAGCTGTACGGGAGATGTCGATTTAATTTTGTTGGGCGGTGATTTATATCACAATGATGTGCCAAGCCAAAATGCATTGCGCAAGTAAGTTTAGTTTTAAAGAAAAAACAAGATATAAAACTAAATTTATATCCATCTTTAGATGAATGAAACTATTGACAATGTATACTCTTGGTGATCGTGACCTGAATATCTCCGTACGGGTATACTCCATACATAGTAATCACGACGACCCTAGCGTTTTTGGTGGCTTGTTCTTAGGGTTTGTTGTCTACCACGGGGTTATTTAATTATTTTGGTCGATGGACTAATATCAGTAAGTTTTGTGTATGTTAAAATATAATACAAGCATATTTGTATATATATATATATATATATAAATAATAAATTTGCTATAATATAATTGAAATGATATTAAATGCGTTTTATTTCATCGAATTTGGTTAGGTTAGGATTGTTAGCAACCCCGTCATCAGTGACACCATACCCGTCAAGGGTGACCGGTCACCAGTGAAACCTACCCGTAAAGGGTGACCGGTCACCAGTGAAACCATAAGTCACTAGAGAAAAATTTATATAGAACAAAAACATTAGAGTAAGTAGTTTGAATATATGTTTATACCACAAGTTAGAAAGGGATGCAAGATCACACGTTCACAAGAGTTTTAGTCATTTTCTTTCGTTTGGCCTTAATAAAATGATAGAAACTTTGTTCTACGTGCCAGTCATTTTACCGGTAATATGACCGGCACTGTTCCTGTAGGGAATACTAAACATGCGACAAGCGTTGCCACATTTGATCGATTGCGTTACGAAATGTATTATGAAAAAGGGTTTTCAGGAAATTGGGATTTGCTTACCAGCTTTTCTTTTTCTCATTTAAATAACTCTAGAATTGTTTAATGTTTTATTAATAATTTATTCTTAGTTTCAATTAAAGTTTTACTGCTCTCTGTGGGGCTTTTTTCTGATTTTCTGATTCGTAAATAATTGCCTCATTTGTCCCGTTTAGACTGTCTGCCGGTTAAGATGTCAATTAAAAAAATTTCATAGAAATGACACTGATTCCAGAATCTTTGCTTTTTATACTTATGAAATTATTTAATTTAATTATTATTTATTAATTATTACAAATCTTACGGCTGTATTTTTTGTTTTACTTTTCTGTAATATTTATTTCAATATAAATTTAATGAGTTCTTTGTTTTTTAATATTTTTATTTACTCTCTCTCTCTCTAAACGACAATTATGATCTTTTAAATGCTAAACATATGGCGATGCTTTCTTTTTTTATAAATTTTACTTTTTATTATATTTTAACTTGAATAGTTCTAGAAAAAGTTTTCAATATTTAAAAAAAAATTTTTAATACTACATCTAGAATTTCTGGTTTAGTTTTTATAAATAATTTTTTGTAAATATTCGGAAATTTTATGCAGTTTATATTTTATTCCATTCTATTAGTCCGAATGCACTGCAGAGTTTATGCCGTAGCCTGGCCCATTTTTCATTGCACAGCTAATTTTGCGCGTAAAGCTCAAATGAAAGTTAACCTCTAGAAGTAAATTAATTTTAAACTAAAATTAATTGGGTGACTCACACTGTAGTCATAGAGTCATAAGTCATAAAGTAATGGCACGAAATATATGGCAGGTGTGAACAACCCGTTGTAACTTGGTCTGCTAAATAAATTTCTATATATAAACTAACAGCTGCTGCCTTGTTATGAGCTGAATAAATTTATTTTTGCGGCGGCATATGGAAAAATGTTCAGTGGCTGCCAGCTACGTAATTTAAACGAGAAAAACTTTTCTCTTGTATATATTTACTTTTAGCGATTTAATGCTCTTTTAATATTTTTTATGTTATAAAAATGTGATTTAATGTACAGACATACATTTATGAATAATATTTTAGTCGTGAATCATTAATAAGTAACGGCGGCAAACATATACTATCGCCGTCTCGCCTAAAGATTTTCAGCCGTTCGACTCAGATCTCTAGAGCATTTTATGACAACACGAAAACATACCTGAAAGAGTGCTTTTATTTTTTGACTTTATATTTTTTAAACTAGTTTAAAATTGTATGACTTTATGACAATATGACTAAATAGCACGAAGTGTGAATACCCCAAATATAAGTGGGCGTTTAGTCTGTAATCATTTGGTTCTTGCGGTATTGCCATACAAAATAACCAAATATGTGATTTGTATTAGTGTGGCAACCCAACCAAATGTTGTGGAATGTAACATGAAATAAGACGATGAAAAATTCAGCGTTTTATTTTTTTAAAAATAAATTATTACCTGGTTCAAAGTGATAAACATATTATTTTATTTTGTGTGCATTTAAACGATTATTATTCCACAGTGAAATCCGTTTCTTATTAAATTTTTAAAAATTTGCAGTTGAGCAAGCAACTGCCGATATGTTTCAAACTTATTACTGATTTAAGTGAAAGTTTCAAATAATATCTTCAGTTAAGTTAAGAAATTTCGGGTAAAAGTTCCCTGATGATCTGCATTAGCAATAGTGAAAAGTGCTAAAGCCTCTCAATTGATCACTTGGAATTTTTTTAAATTTTTTGTAAAGTTTTGGGGAAAAAGAAACAGCACAATTAAAGTAAAATTGTAAACTACTGTAACTAATAACCATGAATAATTCCTTCCGATCTGTGCTACTTCCCGATATTATCGTTGATCTCTTGCGATAATTAACTTTTCACATTTTTAACGATAAACAATCAGGGAAAGCAGAAAAGCAGCCGTAGCCCATCAAACATTTCAATATCTCAACGATATTTCCTTATGAATAAACATTCTTCAGTGCACTCTATAGTCGTCATAAGCCGACTTTTTACTATCCTTAACAATTTTCTTTATGTATATAAATATTCTATAATATTTTCTGTAAATTGTATGAAGAGTTCACATGTTTTTTTTTTTTTTGTTATTTTTTCTTTGTTCCATTTAAATATTTCTCATAAAAAATTTTATATATATTAAATTTTATTGTTTTTAAGTTTAATTTTTTGTTTGTTTAAAGTTCAACGATTAAAGTAAATATGTTTTATGCGTATTATTACTTATCAATTGTTAGTAGTTTAAGGAGTTTTAGAGAAGAGTTTTGGTTTAAAAGTGAGTATTTCAGTAATTAGAGGGACTGAGAGAACATGGTGCTAAAGTTTAAGTTAAAGTCTGTTGTATGAAAATTGCAGAGAGCAAGAGAGGGAAAAAGAGAAAAATAACAAAAATAGATATTTTGAAATTGAAGCAAATCTAATTAAAGTTGTAAAAGAAACATTGAATATTAAGAAACCAACACACACTTTAGAACCATTTTTCTCAATTCGTTCTCTTATCGGTTATAAAGTTTTCATATCTTTTTTTTTTTAATAATATTTTTATTTTATCTTTCGTTTAACATCTAAACATTTATGTATACATATATTGAGCCTTAGTTTTTCGAATACATTGATTAATAATTTTTCATTTTTAATTGTGTATATCATTTTCATTAATGCAATCAATCAATGTTTTATTTAAGTTTTACAACGTTTCCAACTATTAAATTAATTTCTTATTTTTATATATACTTTCCTTTCAATGCTTTAATAAATTGTGCTTTTTATCGGCTTTGATTTGAATGAAGTTTTGTAAATACTTTTTAAAATTATTATTGCTATAACTTTGAATGTAGAACTCTGAGCTTAAGGTTTAATGATGGGCGATAATTTATTTATTGTTTTATATGAAAAGTGTACTTAAATACTAGTTTTAAACATTATTTTTTTTTAACAAAAAAGGCTTTTTTTTTTTGTATAAATAGATTGATTTCTTTTTGGGTTACAATAAATACGTAACAAAAAAATTTATGTTTTCGTTAGATGCTTATACTCATTTGCGTTGTTTTAAAACACTTAAGGAGATACGATAATATATCTCTTTGATGTACAATATTCGCTTCAGGGGGAAAAAAAAAATTTGAGAAATTATTAAGCCACCAGTAGTTGCCGAATGTATGTTTAGGTCCAGCTGCATTTTATACCCATGCAGTGGTTCATTGAAATTATTTTATAGGTGTCTTGGATTAAATAACATTTTGACGTCTCTTTTATTTTTTATATAAAAATAATTTTCATTGATAAAACATTTAATTAAAATTTTTATTGCCTATTTCAAGATGTTGAATGCATTTCTTCTTTTGTTCAATTATATATAGACAAAATTTTATAAATAGTAATAAAGCCTCAAGTAGTTCTTGGATGTATGTTCCGGCCCAGCTGAGTTTGGCATTCACGACATTTTGATTTGGTGAAAAAACCAATACTTGACTACACAACAAACAAAATGGTTGTCTCGTCAAATGAGCAGTTAATACTTGGGAGGCTATCGAGTTTCCAATATATATATATATATATATATATATATATATATATTCAAACTAGTTCCGGTGTCGTTTTACCCAGTTTAGTATCAACAGCTGCGCCTATCAAATATTCTTAGTAATTTTCTAAGAGAGCAACTTATTTAGAAGAGAATATTGTGGCGTAAAATGCCTGCTAGAAAAGTGTCTTCTGCGAATATTGTAAATTTAATTTTTTATGATTAACAATATAATTGATTTAAGTATGTTCTAATAAAATTGTGGTAACAAAAGAGATTTGTTAAGTTTCCTTAATAAAATATTTTATAAATTGAAAAAAAGAATTAATTTTAAAAGCAGGTAAACAGTTACAAATTTTAAGGTTACATTTTGGATTACAAGAGTTTTTAAATTACACAGGCCAACAGCGGAAATTGTTGAACGACAAATATCAGTTACTTCTAATTCAGATGTTTAGGAGGATCAGGGCTTATAAATTATTTGGGCGGTTGATTGACGACACTTTATAAATCAATTGTTGTGCAACCTTCAGTAGTTTTACCATGTAAGTTTTTTGGCCACTCAACATAAAGTTAATAGCCCCTGAGCTTTATTATGTCTCGTAGCAAAAGTGACTACGAGGAAGATAAGTTATTTTTCTTTTGTTGGCCAGTGTTAATTATTTGTTGGGGTTTTAAATACATATTTTCAATAAAAAAAATTTTACTAACAACTATTTAATTTGTTTGGTAAATACAGTATATTTATTTCTATTAATTTAAAAGTGTTTTATTTTTATTTTTTTAATAAAACATTAACTTAAAGTTTACAATTGTATAAATATAAATTTCTTTAACGTTCTTTTGGCCATATTTAAGGGGAGCTTGGGGAAGTTCTTTGTAATACAGTTTAGTTTTAGTTTAAAGGATTTATAATTTTATTCTAATTAATTTCAGAGCTTTCGAATATTAAGTTAATCGATTAAACAAAGTCTTTGAGGAGATGACAGATCAATGAAGCAGAAAGTGCACGGCAAATATCCCACCCTAGCTTTTCTGGGGGATTTTATTTGCAATAGTGGGTAACGTATATTCATAAAATATGAAAATCAAAAATATGTTGTCTTTGCGAATTGACAACATTGCGAAACTATTGACGTAGAAGACTTTTTAAATATTTTTTTTTCACATTAATAAAACTGTTGAGAAGCACAAATAAATTCATGCGGTATGGAAAAATGGAATCAAACCCATTTCCAACGGAATTTTAATATATAACTTTTGGGAAAAAAGAATCAGCACGAAAATATAAATTAAAGAGGAAAAAGTTTTCTTTCATAAATTCTTGATTTTTGTGAAAGTGATGGAATTAATATTTTCGTGTCAATCACTGTCAAAGCCCATCCATCATTTTATAATCAAGAATGTGTCAAACTTCATACAAAAAATTTACTAATTAATTGCAGAGACTTACAGGTCCGCTGCTTTGAAAAACGTGTTAATTTCACAGTTGCACAGATCTGATTATGACTTGCTGCTTCGATTAGTTTATCTTGTTTAACACAAGACATGCGACCGTCAGGCCACCGCAATTATTTAAATATTTTTATTTCGAGTCACGCAATTTTGTTGTACGTTATATAGAATATGTTTATGCCATATGAATATGTATATGCCATATTTATAACGCCATAACCTAAAACCATTTCTATGTTAACGACGACACAGTGTTACCCATAACAGTAGCTCGAACTGCCTTATCTGTCATGGTTATGCTGCAACAAATTTAAATCGTTAAGACTTCATTTAACCACTTTAATTTCAAACTTTAATGCAAATCTTTTTATTATTATTCGTATTTAATTTAACATTCACAAGTTAAAAATAAAATAATAACAGCTTTAGTTTGGGTATTCGAGGATATTTAATTATTTTTTTCATGTGCGGAATTTCAGCAGTGGCTTGCGAAAACACACTGTTGTGCTATATGTATATCACCCAAATAGTTTTCTCTTCATTTTGAACTTGCGGAATGCATTATTTATTTAAACTTAATAACTCTTTATAAAATAACTCTTCAATAAAAATAAACTGGACAAATTTATTAACAAAAAAGTTACAAGTTAGCAGATATAAAATTATTGCAAATCAGTGGAAGACTTAATTAGTGTCATAAATTAATTTACAGTTGGTTTAAAAAATAAATATTTTATAATACTCGAATAAGAAATGTAGCAAAGATTGGACGACCAACCGAATTATTTGTTGCTTTAACGACAGACGGTTTGTGAGATGTAATTAATTATTAAATTAGTATTTATAATTGATAAAAAATCTTGAGCTACAACTATTTTTAATTTTTTTTTTTTTTGTAAAGCATGAATGTGTTTTAATTGGTTAGAGGTGTTGTGATGTGTAAAAGGAATTCAAATAATTATCTCAATTCCAACCTCAAACTTATTTTCTAGGTTAGAATAGGCAGTAAATTAAGGTATTCCGTATCAAGCAAACGTTCGATTTAAATGGAACTGAAATTTCGATCGATATTGAACTAGACTATTTATAATATGTAAAAGATACAGAAAAATTTTGAGTTTTTCAGGTTATGTTTTGTCAAAACTATTTTGAAATTATTTGTATCCCTTTTTTTACAAATTGTATACATATTTTTATATTGGGGCTTTTTTTGGTTTTATTTCTTTGAGTGAATTATTTATAGCAGATTTCTGGCTGTCTGTTTATTCCTATTCTTGTATATTTTTCTTTTTTTAAATCTACAGGTGGTGAACTTTAGTCTGTATGTAAGTGAGATTTTAAAAATTGTTTATTTCATTTCGCTTATAAAACTTAAACGTAAAATTTCTTATTGAAAAATTGCTTGTTATCTGTTATTAGTCTTCCGTAAGGCTTAAATAATTTAAAGAATATGCGTTCAATTGCTGCATTTCCCTCTTGGCTATATTGTTGTAAATATTTCTTATTTAACAACAACAATGTCATGAAAACTCACAGTGATTTCGAGTGAAATGCAGGAAATGATCGCTTGTTATTATGTATATAAATTTTTGGTCTAAAATAGTTATTAAATTTATCAAAAAAAAAAAAAACAACTCGTGTAGTATCATAAAATTATTGGCCCGTACTCTTTCATAGTCATAAGCAAAGCGTACTTTAGGAATTTAAAACCAGTATTTATTATAAAATCACTATTGTAGACTTGAGGTATTCATAAAAAAATTGCAGACTTGTAGCAAACTGCTTTAAAAAACACTAGGTCCTTAAAATACATTTTAAAGCCCTATTCAAGCCCACATTGTTTTTTAGTTGTGGTTTTAAACCAGTATTTTAGTGAAAAGAGTAGTTAGTGTTATTATACCTTTAAAGAGCGCTCTTTTATGACTATGGGTTTGGGCCATTACATTGAGTTCCCCTTATTTTACTTATCTTATAATTATTTTACTTTTTGAGTATTCTCTGTTTATAAAATTAACTAATAAATGAATTATATAGATGTAATAATAGATGTATCATGAATGTGTGGATTTGGCATATGCCTTCAGTTAGGGGTTTGAAATTTAGAGAGCAGTCTGAAACAGATATTATAAAATTTCGCAGAATTGCTCAGCAACAAAAAACAACTTTTGGTGAAGCGACTAACATTTTTGAAATTTGAAGAGTAGGAAAAGTTTAACAACAAAACAAACAAGTTTAAACATATTGAAGCAAATATTACATGGTCCACAATTTTATATTCTGATTTTTCTTAAAAATTTTGTATCGTAGCATAAAATTAGAATTTAAATCATGAACAATTCATATTTTGTTTACTCTTTCATTTTGAAGCAAATGATACGAGGTCTACAATTTTATATAATTCAGATTTAAGTTTGAGAAAATAGTTTTTCTAAAAAATATCGTTATATTTTAAAATTTCTTGTCGCAACATAAGATTACAATTCTTGATTCAAATTCTTCAATCATTCTTCTAATTAAATACAATTTATATCGTGAACAATTTATATTTTGTTTGCTTTTCTTTTTCATTTGTTAAACATATTGAATATAAGAGTTTTTGATGCTGGCAACCCTGCTTGCAGCCGAACAGGCGATTTGTTTCCATTTAAAAAAACATTTAAGTTTACATTATTCCCATTTTTTTTTTTCTTTAAACAAAATAACTTGTAAACATTCTTTTTTCAAAACAAAAACCCCTTTTCTGAGCACATTCTTGATGATAAAATTTTTCTTTACTATTTTTGTTTTTTTTAAATTATTCTTTAATGCTGTTCGTTCATTATGATGTCCCAAGAATGTTGTTGAAATAAGACAGTTGATTATTTTTACTATTTACAAAGAAATTGCTTGATTTGCAGGTTTACACGAAAACAAAGTGAGATTCTTGTGTAAAAATGCCGTCTCCCATAACAGTTTCACTATTTAGTTTTACTATTTTCTTAGCCAAAAAGTTGAAAATAATTCAATTTACTAACACTTTTATAACGTGTTTGCTTTAAATCAAAATCTTGTCTATCATCATTTCCTTTCATTATTAAATTAGTTTTCGTTTCATTTCCGCTCTCTTTTACTCTTTCGCTCGTTGCTGTGCTCCATTTTTCGTTCCCGGCTTTATTAATGTTGTTTAGTTCTTAATTTATTTTCATGTCGCTGTTGTTGTTGCTGCTTTCTTAAAGAATACGGTTAGTATTTTTCATCATCGGATATTTCCCTTTGGGAATTCTGTAATTCTCAGGCTTTGTACTGTTGACTTCTGACGGCGCAGCATAAACTCAAAGAGAAGGTCAAAGCCAACAATTCCAACAGAATGACGCCGCCAGTGATGCCAAATATTAAAATCCAATTTTCGTATATCAAATCAATGAGTTTGTCGACACATCCCTGAACAGAAATTAAAATTGTTTATATATAAAATTAATCAAATAAAATGCATTTTATACCTGCTGGTGTATGGAGGGGTTAAGTGCTCCTCCGAATTTCAATTTTCTAGACATTTCACAAACATTTTCCTTGAGCTCGTCCTTACAACAGGATTCTGGTATGTTGTAGAAAACGTTCATAGACGAAATTGCAATGTCCACTATATTTGTACGATCCACGTTGTTGAAACGACTAGTGGCCCAATCCCCGGGGCCATCAGCACCGCAACATTTCAGCTTTAAGATATATAAAAATATATATATTGAATGTTTGACAAAAAAACAAATACAATTTAAAAAAGCTTTCTTGTGTTCAAAGCGTGAAGCGATCGTGCATAATCTGACATTGAAAACTGATCAGCTGATAAGAGTGTGTGAGTGTTTGAGTGCTGGATATCTTTTATCATGTAGAAAATCATAAATATTTTAATAACTTTCATTTATTTTTTTATTTTATAAGGCTTCTTTTAACATATTTTTTTTTCAATGACAAACAAAAAAATGTACGTGGGAGCTTTAAAAGTGAAGCACTCGTTTTACTTACATTTTTCTGTATCGTATCGAATGTAACCGTACGTGAACTCATGCTTGACTGGCCATATTCCTCTTGCACAGAATATTTCACCGAAGCTCTAACAATGTCATCAAGTTTGTCTTTATTGTGGAATGCCCAAGCGCCGGCGGCTATTTGTGCCACCATCACCACCAAAATCACACAGAAGAACTAAAAGGAAAAAGAAATTTTTATTAAAGAGAAATTAAAAGAAATCGAATTATTTTCTTCAAGAAGTTTCAATTATTATATTATTCGCTTAGTAGGCGTTGTAATTTTTATGAAGATTAAAATATTTGAAATTGGCACAAATTCGTTTAAGTTGATTTTTTTTTCAATAACACTGGGTAACAAAACCAAAATATGAAATCAAATTTTCGGTAACGGGTAGCTAAATAAAACATGATATTAAATAATTTCCTTCCTAGATAAAATTCAATTAATTGAATGATATAAATATGTAATTATTAATATTATTATCTGAAAATGTTTTGAATAAGGGATTGCTGTGAATGAATTTCCAATATTTATATTTAATATTTTATGTTACATATCAATTATACTGACTCATTTAAAATACTTATGAAATATCTAAAAATCAAATTTTATATACAAAGTTAATTCATGAACTATTATTGGCCCGAAGTTTCTTAGGGTTTTATTAGACGTAACTTATTCTTGCGAACATAAAGGTGACGTCATAACCTAACATCAACATGCACTTCTTTCCTTTGGTTATGGTTGTGTAAAGAATAATTGAATACGCTGTTACCATTTAAGATTTCATTATGATTAAGTCACGTCTAACATCAGTTTTAGTCCCGTCTAATTTCAGCCTTAGTCCCGTCTACTTTCAGCTTTACTCCCGCCTAATTTCAGAATTATTCCCGTCTAATTTCATCTTTAGTCCTGTCTACTCTGAGCTTTAGTCCCGTCTAATATCAGCTTTAGTCCCGTCTAATTTAATTTTTAGTTCCGTCTACTCTTTGCTTTAGTCCCGTCTAATAGCATCTTTAGTCCCGTCTACTTTCAGCTTTACTCTTTGCTTTAGTCCCGTCTAATAGCAGCTTTAGTCCCGTCTAATTTCAGCTTTACCTCCGTCTACTCTTTGCTTTAGTCCCGTCTAATTTAAGCTTTAGTCCTGTCTACTCTCAGCTTTAGTCCCGTCTAATATCAGCTTTAGTCCCGTCTAATTTAATCTTTAGTCCCGCCTACTCTTTGCTTCAGTCCCGTCTAATAGCAGCTTTAGTCCCGTCTAATTTCATCTTTAGCACCGTCTAATTTCAGCTTTAGTCCCATCTAATATCCGCTTTAGTCCCGTCTAAAAGCAGCTTTAGTGACGTCCAATTTCAACTTTAGTACCGTCTAATTTCAGCTTTAGTCCCATCATATATCCGCTTTAGTCCCGTCTAAAAGCAGCTTTAGTCACGTCTAATTTCATCTTTAGTACCGTCTAATTTCAGCTTTAGTCCCGTCTAATATCCGCTTTAGTCCCGTCTAACTTAATCTTGATACAACCCTCGACACAGAACAGTGATTTATTTCAATACAAAACAAATCATAAAACAACATAAATTCTTTTTAAACAGCTCATTTAATTCATTTCTACTACTTTTGTTGCCCAGTGTACAATTTGATGCAAACGAAAGTTTAAGTATTTTGTCTCAATGTTGTGCCTGCGTGGGCAACCGTAAGTAATTGAAAGTTTTGATAACTTACCGATACCAGCAGACACTGTGATTCCTTCAAGACACCACAGCAGCCAAAGAAAGCTCCCAGTGTAATTAAAATGCCGATGCCCAAAAACACATACAACGCGATAAAATAGTGATTGTACGATTGCGTCATGGACAGAACGTACGTGGGATCTGTCAGCATCCAGGCTGAGGCGATGACAATTGTTAAGCCAATAATCTGTAAGAGAAAGACAATAAATTAACAAAATTTGTGTGACTAAAAGTGTAATTATTCACTATTAACTACAAAGAAACCCAGCGAACATTTTGGGAATAGGTTTCTCAATGATTTAAAATGCATTGTAACCCAGGCTGATATATAATTTTTAGCAAGAAGCTTAGCCATATATATTTCCTGACTTTTCCTTTCTCACTCTGTAAATAATAATATTTGTCGCCTTTAATAGAAAAAACTCCAAGTAATTTTAGCAATTAATGAATTAAAATTAAATAAATAAATATATAAATTAAATAAACTATTTTTAAATGATTGACTGAAGAACCGGCAGGTTCTACTTATTTTAATTTCATTTTCCCCTTTTCCCATTAAAAGGTCTTCGTGACCCATTCCACAGTGAATGATATTTGACACATAAATGTGAACATACTAAATGCTTAACATGAAATACATTTTGATGGGTTTAGTAGCCAGTGGTGTTCTGCCGTCTAAATCAATAATTAATTATTATTAAGTTTTTAATTATTAAATCATTTTGAAAATATGTGTGTATGTGTGTGTGTGTGTCGTTCTCTTGTTGTAAATTGGGACAATCTACCAACTTAATTAACAATAATAAATAACTACAACATCTATTTCATACAAACATGCATGCACAGGAGTATATAAATATTTACACACAAACATGCCCTGTAGAGAATGTCAATGGTGAAACTGTTGACACAGTCACCAGTACTGGTTTATGACTTTTGAATAAATCAACCGATTCCTACGTGATAAGTGGTGATAGATGCATCTTGCGAGTCCTATAAAGAATCGACAGCACTAAATGAGCCCATACTAAGGCACTCGATATCGATCCAAATTTCAATACAATATAAATAGGAATTTCGAACGACAACGAATGTCGTAAAGGGTGTTTCTTATAGAGGGATACAAGTTTAAATCATAATAAAACATGATAATATATTTTTGATATCAATGAAACGGTCTTTATTGGATAGAAAATTTTATAACATTAATGTTTAAATATGATTTTGGCCATGCGGCCGCCACGGCTGGTGCGTACAGGGCGCAATCTGGAACACCAATTTTCACAAACAGTAACATTCTGACCATCATCGTTTTTGAAGATTTATGGGCCAACAACTCCGCCAGCCCATAAAGCGCACCAAACAGTCGCTTCATCGGAAAATAAAATTTTGAGTGCACGATAAGTTTGACGAACAGAACCATTATTTTGATTAAAAATTACCACAATTTGCACGCCGTTGCTCTGGTATAAGTCAGTCCATAATAAAATGTCAAAGCAAACTAAACAAAAAGCAACTATCAGCTGTTAAATGGGTGGGAGGTCAAATAAAGCAGTGATGCCAACTGAAAGTTGTATCATTCTATAAAAAAACACCCTATATTTTGCCTCATCACTTTTTAGGTTTCTTTTTCGTTCACAATATCTGACGACCGGATTGACCGATTTTGGTCCGGTTTGAGGCGAGTGAAAAAGTTTTTCAAGATTAAGATGTGAGGTTAGATTGCCTCATTCGATATCGATTGAATTTTCAATCAAATTAATATAAAAATTTTGATCAATATCGAATGCCGCAATTCGCCACCTGATTAGTTTGTGGAAACGCTGTTAAAAAATAATTTATCTAACTTTTTTGTTTTTTCAAAATCGGTCCGAGTGGATTTAAATTTACGGGACATATAAGTTTGGTAGATTCGGCCAAGTCCTTTGATCACATCCATATACACACACACTCATACATAGAGAAATAGTGACAGTATCTCAAAACGTCGAGATCTGACAACAACTACACTTTTTTCAAAGTGGGGTAAAACCAATAATTTCCGAAATTTTTTTTATATTTTTCTAGCGGGAATCTAAAAATTAATATTTAACACTAAATTATTTCACTCATAACATGTAGTTTTAGTCTGCACTTTATATATATTTTCAACAAGCCTAAAGAAATATTAAAACATGGAGTTCCAATTTTTATGGCCGCCTGAGAATACCGGCCGATCCTCTTTTTAATTCAGACGTTGCCGCTGCCGTTATTTAAATTAATTTTTAACAAACACTTAAATGTTCAATGGAGTTTTTATGTGCTTTCAGATGTGGAATATATAAATATTAGGAATTATCAGTGTCATTTTAGTGTCTTTTTTTTCAAGAAAAAAAAAACAAAACTGTAGACGCTTTATTGACAATGTCGCCAAACAGTCACCGAAATGGTAGACAAAAGTGGTGACTTGGAGATACTCGTGACCAATTTCCTACAGGGTATCTACTCGTATGTATGTATGAATTTGTTTGCGTATATGTGTGTGTGCATCTACTCCATTCAGTCATCCATGTATTTATCTATCTTCCAGTGTCTAATTGATGTGAGGGACACATTTTTTGTTGTTCTTTATATCTGCCATTATTGTTCTTGTGTCAACTGAAATTGATGTTTTTGGAGGGAACATGTTAAAAACTATAAAGACAAACAGAGATAAATGCATGCACACATACACATAAGGTTGGTACACTTGTAACAGTACATATCGTTACAGAAAACGTGAAAGGCCCTATCAAATATATTGAAAGTTTAATTTGTGAAATAATACATTCTTAACGAACGAACACACTTCTAGCATGTTCACACGGTGAAATGAAGCAGTTGTTTCACTCTCTCAATTACGATTGTGAATCGTAGTGTTCACACGACAGATAAACGCTTCATTTAGACAGGCGCGTTTGATATTTGTTTGTTTTTATTGTGTATTTTCTAATAATTGAAATGTTCTCAATCCATCCTTCTGCAACAAACCTCGTATTTTACCTATTCAAATTCATTTTGTATATAAATTTTATTCAATTTTAATATAAATTTATTGCCTCATTTTGATATTGACTTTTTTTGTTTACACTATTCCTGCTTTAGCAACTGATTTGGATAAACTGCCGATGAATTTCGATAAAAATTAGAGATGATAGAAATTTCTTGGGGCCTCGCATATTTCTTCAACACGAAGCATGTTACAAAAAAAAAATGTGTCGCTCTCAAAATTTTGTATGATAAAACATGTTGCTTAAAAGAGGATTTCAGTGCGAAACACGAATGAGAGATAGAGAGATAGAGCGAAGATCGAATGTATATGTTCCCGTGAACGTACGACTAAACATTTTCATATCGTCAAAAAATGCAAAAAGGCCCTATAAATGAATGAGGGAGAGAGAGACAGAGAGAGAGAAAGAGAGAGAGAGAAAGAGAGAGAGATAGAGCAAAGCACGAAAGTATATGTTCCCGAGAACATACGACTAAACCTTTTCATATCGTCAAAAAATGCAAAAAGGCCCTATAAATGAATGAGGGAGAGAGACAGAGAGAGAGAGAGAGAGATAGAGCAAAGCACGAAAGTATATGTTCCTGTGAACTACATATTTTCATATCGTCAAAAAATGCAAAAAAGCCCTATAAATGAATGAGGGAGAGAGACAGAGAGAGAGAGAGAGACAGAGAGAGAGATAGAGTATGTTCCTGTGAACATACGACTACATATTTTCATATCGTCAAAGAAAATGTAACAAGGCCCTATAAAACATTTTAAAAGTTTAATAAGATTTTGGCTTAATTGTTAATACATTTTTCATTTAAACACGATTTTTGTTTCTGCTGTGAAGCTTTTGAAATGTATAATAGGACCTTTTGCATTTTCTGTGGCGATATGTAAATACGTAATCATGGTCTGTCGTCAAGAATACGTTTTTTTCTGGTGCCTTTTAACACGCCTATTAATTATTTTTGTTTAATCAAAAACATGCTTTTGGGAAAACAGTTTTTGGAAATTTCTCATCGAATGTGAAACAGGGAAATTTGTAATTTTCATTAGAATACTCTTCAGCGATCTGATTCAGTCAGTTACCACTGAGAATGGTTCAAAAATCGGTGTAATATAGTCGCCAGACCAGCAGTCAATGAGTAGGCATGTGATGCTCGAACTTTTAAAATTATTAGAAGTTATAGACCAACCTGAACATGTTCAACTGTAAATGTCATACGAAAACAGCTGAGCTGACGAAAAAAGTGTTGCCAAACAGAAAGTTGCTACGAAAAATTGTTTGTCCTCGCATGTACGGAGAACTGAGCAAAACAAATTAGCAACAGTTTTGCCCTTCAAAAGATGAAAACAATTTGCCATTAACATTTTGCATCGCACACTTCACATCTGATAATAGCAGACGCCGAGTTCGTCTAATAACGCCCTTTCAGAGCTCACAATTAGTACAAATTAAAGACTCAATCAGCACTTTTATATTTCACACAATGAACGTTGCTGAAGTCAATGAATTTGTTGCAATGAAATCAAATTTATTTGATATTATTTTTGCTGCTTTTGTTCTTTTCACTTGTGCATGAATGAAACGCGATAATCGTTTTTCACAGCATGTTCAGAAATAATGATGTCAGCGAAATGATTCGCAACGAAATATTTATGATTTGGAAGCAGAAAGAAGAAGACGAAGAAGAAGAAGAAGTTAAGTGAATTTATAAATTATTTTTGTTTTGATACAAAAATATGTACTGAAATTTATTTGCTTGCAATTATCCAGCCACACTATTAATTAAGTAACGACGCATGAGGGCCAGAATGGGAAATAATAGCACGCTACTGAATTGTTATAAGTGATGCTGGTGGAATACACCGAAAGAAAAAAAATAAAATATTTTAGATATTAAAATCACTGTGGCAGCATATAAAACAATTTTTTTTTTGGAGCCCTGCACACTGGAATGATACCCTAAATTTTTTTCCAAACCCTACAAGTCGTTGAAAGTTGGCAACGAGACTTAGGAAAGAAAGAGTTTTCATTATTTATAAATGGTGTTTTTTATACAGTGATACAAGTTTAAATCATAATAAAACATAGTAATATATTTTTGACATCAATGAAACGGTCTTTGTTGGATAGAAAATTTTATGACATTAATGTTTAAATATGATTTCGGCCATGTGGCCGCCACGGTTAGTGCGTACAGGGCGCAATCTGGAACACCAATTTTCACAAACAGTAACATTCTGACCATCATCGTTTTTGAAGGCATATGGGCCAATGACTCCGCCAGCCCATAAAGCGCACCAAAGAGTAATTTTCTGTGGATATCACGGTGTTTCGACAAAAGCTTGTGGATTCTCCTCACTCCTGGTTTATTTACGTACCCATTCAGCCGAAAATGGGCTTCGTCGGTAAATAAAATTTTGAGTGCACGATAAGTTTGACGAACAGAACCATTATTTTGATTAAAAATTTCCAAAATTTTCATGCATCGCTCTGGTGTAAGTCGATTCATAATGAAATGTCAAAGCAAACTAAACAAAAGGCAACTATCAGCTGTTAAATGGGTGGTCAAATAAAGCAGTGATGCTAACTCAAGGTTGTATCACTCTATGAAAAACACCCTATATTTTAATTGTGTCAAAATTATTTTATCAAAGAAATTTAAAAACTATTCAATTGTTCTTGATAATTTTCTATACGCAAGAAATTATTTCGCATGTTTTTAAATAAAATAGTACAACAACGTCCAGCGCCAAACAAAAAGTTTTCCGATTTAAAACTGTTTTATTTAATAAAAACGATATACAATTATTTTATTTTATTAGTGTTATTTTTTTGTTATAAATTTTAATTTTATAAAAATTTTACCTCGAACTTAATAAATTTAACAAAATAACTAAAAGGATTTTAATAGAAACAGTTTCTGGAATTAACAATACACTTATTCTGAGCTTCATTATAATCTGCCACGCCCTTGAAAGCTATGCAAAACACATTTCAGAATCTTAAGTGCAACTCTATAACATTGCGAAGTGATTTGCTAACATCGTCAGGTTTATTATTATGGTAGTCGTAGTCGTGGCAAATTCGACAGCAGGTGGCAACGCCTTTAGTATTCGATCTGTTTTATTGCCACTGTGAGTACTACAATCGTAAGACTTTTTTTAATACTTTTAATGCATTTCTTTTTGATATATAAAATAAATTTTAATGAAAATGGCTTTTAAAAAATGTCTGCTAATTTATAACAAAAGTTTTAATAAAATTTCATTCCCATTTATATATTAAAACGTTTAAGACGTCTTCGTTATTTAAAACAAAAATAGTTTTCCTCAGTCCTAATGGGATAATTTAACGAATAAACCCATTATTTAAAATGCAAATGATTAATGAGTATTTACACACACACACGCACACCGAAACGTGTGCATGTGCACTTAACGAAGGAAAATAAAATCGCTCATTTGTGTTTTTGCATTAAAAATAAATAAAATGTTTTCCTATTGCATTTAAAAATAGGAAAAATAATCTCTTGCGTTTAGTTGGAGGTCAAGGACAGAATTATTTGATAAAATAATTTTTAAATTTTCTTATAAATAATATATTAAAGCAATTAAAATATATTTTTAATACACAAAAAGTTTGGCAAACTAAAAAAAAGCATTAAAGTCGGTGGCTATTAATTGAAAATATTTTCGATTTTATTGAGCAAAAACAACAAGTGAAAACATTTTTCAAAACTAAAAATAAATTATGCCACAATTGTTTTCTTTTTAACAAAAATACTTTTGAAAATGAGCTCTTTCAGAAATAAGAAATTTTGTTTTTTATAATGCAGTTTCGAAAAATATGTTTTAAAAAAAATCTATATCTTAAAAAAACTACATGGAAATAAAGTATCTTTCAAAATTTGTACTTTTTTTGGTGTCAGTTGTTTTCAGTTTCAAACAAACTAAATTCAGATTCTGTGCGATAATTTCGTTCTGCAGAATTAAAATGCTTCTAAAGGGTGTTTTTATAGAGTGATACAAGTTTAAATCACAATAAAACATAGCAATATATTTTTGATATCAATGGAACGGTCTTTATTGAATAGAAAATCTTATGACATTAATGTTTTAATATGATTTCGGCCACAAGGCCGCCACGGCTGGCGCGTACAAGGCTCAATCTGGAACACCAATTTTCACAAACTTTTCGCAGCATATGCGGCCGTAACTCTTCGAATGTTGATTTCCGGGTGTTCAATTGTTTGTGGTTTATCGACGTACCCGAGTGACTTTACATAACCCCCAAAGAAAATAGAACAATGGGGCTAAATCACACGATCTTGGGGGCCAATTAAGTGGGCCATTTCGTGAAATTACTTTTGCGTCAAAAGTTTCCTCGAGTAAATCAATTGTTGCGCCCACTGTATGGCATGTGGCTCCGTCCTGTTGGAACCACATATCAGCAAGATTCATGCCAGCTAATTGAGGTACGAAAAAACTTCGAGTCATATTCCTGTACCGTTCATCATTGACAGTAACGTTCTGACCATCATAATTTTTGAAGACATGTGGGCCAATGACTCCGCCAGCCCATAAAGCGCACCAAACAGTAATTTTCTGTGGATGTAATCGAGTTTCGACAAAAGCTTGTGGATTCTGCTCACTCCAAACGTGACAATTTTGCTTATTTACGTACCAGTCCAACCAAAAATGGACTTCATCGGTAAATAAAATTTTGAATGGGCGAAGTGCACGATAACGTTTGACGAACAGAACCATTATTTTGATTAAAAATTTCCACAATTTGCACGCGTTGCTCTGGTCTACGTCAATCCATAATGAAATGTCAAAACAAACTAAACAAAAAGCAACTATCAGCTGTTCAATGGGTGGTCAAATAAAGCAGTGATGCCAACTCAAAGTTGTATCACTCTATAAAACACACCCTATATGAGTAAAAATGTGTGCATGTGTCTGTGATTTATATAGAATTATTTTATTAAATAAAATTATCTTATTTAATACAAAATCTTGCTCATTTTGCTATAAAATCTTAAAAATAGTTGCATTTCGTGATTTCAATATTATTTATGGAACATCATCATCATCATCATCATCATGATCACCGCCGAATTACCTCACTGCACTGATGTCACACCTTCATCTTGAATTAGTCATAATGCAATTTTTATTTGAATCAAAATATATTATTTTCAAATTCTTTAAGCAACAAAATATATATACGATTTTAAGATAATTTCTTGTGTCATTTATCTTATATTTTTTTTCTATTCCCGCTGTTTTATTCTCTAAATAAGTAGATTGAAATGGTTTGTAAAAATAAATTGCCTTCCTATGGCCGCTGTGGCTTCAAAAATATCTAATAGATTGAAAAATATTTATAAAATAAGGAACAATTTTCCCCTCTCAAGACAGCTCAAGCCGGCCAAAATTGATTTGATAAACGGATATTGATTCATGCCGAACTCTAGTTGTGTCTAAGAAACAGTTCAGATTTTTAGTAGCAGCAACGGTTTTCGGTGGCCCCCACAGAATCTCAGCCATCAGATTTATTCAACTTTTCAGCTGATCTTAGAGTAGAGGAAGAATGCGATCAGTATAAATTTAGGTCGAAAAGAGAAGCATGAGTCATCCTAATCCGCTCGAGAATTGCATTTAGGCCCCATAGACCAGTTGTGCGCCATCACTATAAATTTATTTACAATTTTAAACCTGATATTTTATTAACAATACAAATATTGAGACAATGCAGCTGCAGTATTTCATTATTTACTTAAGAAAAATTGTTCATGTACGGAAAATATTTTTTATGAATTCGGCCTTAAATATTTACTTGAAAATAGCTGGAGCACTTGTGTAAAAAGCGAATAGAGTCAAAATTATGCCTCATTTCAGCATGTGCAACGTTCACATGAATGCTCTGCATGCTTTGGCATGCAGTGACATGATTTATTTACATGATTTTTCTTTTGCTTTTATTAACTCTGGATTACTAATTTTTTCAATTTTATATCTATTGAATCCTTCAAGTGCGAGCAAACGAGGTTAACGGATGGATTAGATAAAACTGAGAAAATATATATTTTTTGCGAAGTACATAATCCAGTAACGCCTATACAATTCCATGTATTTCAATAATATGGAACACACACATGGCTAAGACATTTTTGAGAGCATGGCTTTTAGCAAATATGTATTTTTGTGGCTGAAAAAAGAATATATATATATATATATATATATATATATATATATATCTAAACAAACACTTAACAGAACACTTGTCTGTGACCGACAATTGTCTCGAAAGAAAACATTTTTCGGTTACTAAAAAATAGGTTCTCATGGATACTTTTATTTTCTCTGCAAATAATTTATGTCTTTATAAAAGGTCATTGAACTTTTCAAATTAAAAAAGTTGGAAATGAGCTTGACATCATTTCAGTTTAAACAAGTGCTTTGAGGCTACAAAACGTTTATATACGAATTCAAAACAGTCAACAACATTTTGTAAAAAAATTAGCTTTTAATTGAATATAACAAAAATAAAAGATCATATTCAAACCTACTCTGCAAAACTATTTTTAAAAATATAGGCCACACTGTCAACATACAATTTTAGTGAATTCATTTCTTTTCGTGGCCTCCCACTTATGTAATTATAAATAAATTTAATAACACAAAAATCTATATTTATCCCCGTTATCTAGTGCAAAATTTAAATTAAAAAAAAAAGAATCGCAGTAATTATAATAATCGCCACTGCAGCTGAACACAGTGGGACACATTTTATAACGTTTACGGTTCTCATTTATTACACCCTTTTTATTTAAATTTTAAATGCATGCAAGCATGTATGCATGAGAGTGAGTGTGTGTGTGTGTGTGTGCGATGTATGCAAAAGTTTTTTTAATTGCAGGTGTGTTATGTGTTACCATTCCAGTTGGGCTGCCAGATGTTTTTTTTATTAACTTAATGCTTCAAGGGTTTTCTAAGAGTTGCCAAACGTTATAAAAGTCGTTTTTTTAAATTAATGTTTCAAAGGTTTTCTAGGAGTTGCCAACCGTTATAAAAGTCGGTCTTATTTAATTTTTAATGTTTAGAAAAGATTTTGATTCATAAAAGATGTTTCTTTTTATAAATTAAGGTGGAAAAGATTAAGAAAAACAGACTTTGACAACTTTTGGCGTTTTTTAAAAAGCCTTTATTAATATGTATTTGAATTTTGTGAAGCTATTTGTATATTTGATGAATTTAATTAATGAATAAATCTTACAATGTATGGCTAAAAATTGCCAAAATATAAGAAATATAAATCGGCTGCAACTATATGTAATAAAATTCTTGTCATATTTAAAAAAAAAAACCATTAACGATTGTAATTGTTTAATTTCTTATTTTCGTGCTGATTCTTTTTTCTCAAAAGTTACATTAAAATTCAAAAGCCCCTAAAACCCCTCATTTGATCACTTTGAGTTTTAATATAACTTTTGGGGAAAAAGAATCAGCAAGAAAATAAACAATTAAAGAGTTAAAACGATAATTCCTAAAAGCATGTACTGATTACAATTCTATAATAAGTTTGCTCTTTTCGCCTCTCTCTCTCTCTCTCTCCCCCTTTCCGGTAAACTAGGACTTGCTTAATAAAAATAATGTTGATAAAAGTAAAGTTACTGTGAAATTTCGGGAACGAAATTTAAGTTTTCTTCAAGAAAGCAGTCTCTAAAGTCAAACGGAGCTCAGATTCCTTTAAGCCGGGTCAAAATATATAGAGAAAACTTCTTGCCAAATATTATTTAAGCAAAATTATACTGAATAGAGGAGACTATTAATCACTAAGGATTTCACAAGTTCAAAAATCGTCCAGTTTGATGAGAGAACGTCATATCTGGCAGCTCTGGCTTTGGCAAGTACGAAGGTGTGTCTTGTGACCGCTTAACACAGTTACGGTACTTTTACACTTTTTTATTTTTATTATTATTTATTTTGTTTCTCGTTTTTTTTTTCTTTTGCTCTCAAACGTTACGTTTGTCTTTGTTGGTTTTCCTTTTCGTTATTATTGTTTAACATGTTTTTTCACTTTAGTTGGCGTTTCTATTGTTGCAAATGTTTGAAACGGATACAAAAAGGACAAGACGACAACACGGTGTTAATACTCATTTTTAGCAATGAGCACATGCACACATGCACATGAGTGTATTTATGCAAGTGGGTGTGTGTGTGTATGCATGGAATTCATACGATGGAAGAAATGTTTTATCAAAGAAAATATATCTGAGATTTTTGTTTTAGAAATTGGCTTTGGCAAATCTACTCAAGTGCTTATTTTGTAAACAGTGTTAGATCGCTTTAGTGCAAAGTATTCTTTTCTTTGTAACGTGCGTCACACAATTTTCTAATCAATTATTTCGCTACCAAATCGCACAGGACTTTTTTGCTTCTGCTGCAAACGCTTTCCAATAATTGCAATCAAACAAAAACGACATTTTCATTTCAGTGAAATTGTCTTCTTTTAAAAGTTTGGGAAATTAATCGGTCAGCTGAGCAGCAAAGTTGGCCAATGAATTATATATCCCACTGGCAATAGCATTCCAATGGCAGATGCGAATATATTTTATTAATCCTTAAAAATTTTCTAAAGCTGAAAATATCTTGCAAAAATCAAAAAGAAACTTTTTTATCTTATTTCTATTGCTAAAATACTTTGAATAATTTTGGTAAAATATAAGCATTTGACACAATCTCAAGTACACTACATTTTTGCTTACTGGAAATATATAGTCGTATGTATGTTACATATAAAAATAAATCAACCAACAATATTTAATCAAAGATTGTGTGTGGGGGGGGGGGGGATCAGAATCAGCAAATTTTCCCAACTTCAAAGTAACAACGAATCAGTTCATAATATGAAAAGTTTGCAAAGAAGAATAAAAGGCAGTTTGAAATGGCTGGCAGGCTGACAAAGTCTAGTTCTTTACACTCGTATGTGTATGTGCAAGTGTGTTTGTGCTGCTACAAACATTCAGTCAGTTGTATTATGAATGGCGGGTGGAATAGCTTTTACATAAGGCTTAAGTATATACTCACATATTTGGGTATGTATTTACATGAACACATAAAAATATAATGTAATTATACATAAACACACACACACACACACACACACACATACATGTTGATGGCTTAGCACAATAATCCCATAAAAACCCAGCAAAAACGTTAATAATCAAGCAAAAAAGTTGTATTGGAATTCAACTAGTCACTAGTTCCATTTGACTCAAAAGCGCTAAACGGTCCCTCTTATTCCATAACTGTTCGTCAAAGTCTTGTCAGGACAATATCACAAATAGGACAAATAACAGTTTCCAGCAGCCAACTGCTATATTCAAGATCTTAGAGAGTAGTATACAGCGACTGTCAGAAATATTTAATTACTATTCACACGGAGTAGTTAAATTGTCTCAATGTTTACATTAACCCGACTTTGTAAAGAATAAAGATGATTATAATTAATATATAAGATAATAATAATTTTAAAAAGCCTTAAGATCATTTTAGGGGTATTTCTTATGTACATTTCACTGGGGACAAAAGTTCTGCCATAAAAAAAAAACTAGAAATATTAATTTCAACTGCTGGTCAAGTGATAGTTTCTGATTTGCTATTGTGAATGTTTGCCTGCATAAATTTTTTGGGGCGAAATCACCATGTTAACGAATATGGCATCACCAAAGTTTACCATTGCCAACTATTTTACAAAACACATTCACAATTGTTGATAGGAATGAAAGGGCTACATATTGTGAGTGGTCATTTTTATTTAAGGTAGGACCGAAACACATTAACCCTAAAAGAATTGGAGATGTCAAGATTTGATAAGTAAATAAATAAGCATTCAATGAAATAATTAAAACATAATAAATTTTCAAAATATTTGTTAAGGAATAATATCGTCCCCATGTTTTGTTATGCCGAATCTATTATATTTATATATTATTTCTTTTGATTCTTTGCGATTCGTAAACCATAAGTTAAACAATTTTAAGTTCCATTGATCGATATATTTTGAACAGGATAATTGTTCATCTTCAGGATCTATAAATCATGATGTGTTTTTGATTTAACTTTTATCTTAATAACTTATGGTAAACAAAAGAAGAAGTGAATTGCCTCTGCCCCATGTCATATAAATGCCTCCATTGCATCAGGAGTCTATTAACCACTTTGGATAAAACTTTCATTGAAAGTCATTAACTTTTCTAAAGTTCTTAAAAATGTGTTTTTGTTTTTGTGCACCAAAAATTAAAAGAGCAAATATAAAGCGTGTTGTAGTTACTTGAGCGGTCTCAGTCAAGATCTGGTAAAAACCTGGTAGCCTCACCCCAATTCCCAGCTACAATTTCATGAATTCACCAGTTTTGGAGTTACATATTTATTTTTTTGTTCTGATTCGCTTTTCGGCTTGAGGTCCTTTTTATAATAAAATATCAAAACTTTTCTTTTAATATATTTTTATTTCAATATTTCGACCAACTCTGTTGGTCATCTTCAGGGAGTTACAATTTTCTAAACAAAATTATTTTTTTTTTATATATTAGCTTTTCAAAGAAAAACCAAAACTGGATTATTAATTAAAACGTAAAAATATCATTAAGCCAACGCCACTTTGAACAATGTGACATGGAGCTAAGAGAAATAGAGAGAGAGAGAGAGAGAGAGAGAAAGAGAGAGTTTTGTATTATCGTACTTATAAATCATTAAGTTCCAGAAAGCTAAAATGTAAACAGAACAATATTTGACAGTTCAGATCTGAGTAGCTTTTGGCACAGCTGATGGTTACTTAGTCTCGCAAGTCCATCTGGTAGTAATTCGCCTTGCTCGAGGCCTTCCGCTACCAATATGTGTTGGGTAGCACTGTATTCTTTTGTGTTACTTTTTTATTTCACAAATGGAATAAAACAAATATTAAATTTTTTTATTGTAACGACATCTCACATAGAGCTGTACAAAACAGCTCTTTTGAGTGAGCGCTCTTTTTAACTCCGCTCACTTTACTGAATTAATTCATTCAGTTCATTCAGTTGTTTCAGTTCATTCAATAGCTCAGTTGTTTTTTTTGCTGGCTACTCTATAAATAAAGAGCACTATATCCCTGTATGCATTAGCACATGTGTGTGAATGAATTAATTTTTTTCGTATGGATTTTGACATACAAACTGAAAAATCACTGAAAAGAGCTACTGAAAGAGACAGATCTAATGAATCAACTGAAACAACTGAGTTAAAAACGCTCAATTGAATGAAAGATTCAATTGAATTAATTCATTCAGGAGCCGTACAGCTCTAATCTCACACACATATTGTTTTTATTAAATTTAAACATCAAAACCGCTCAATTAAATATCCTTCAGTTAGTTTAGAAAATAATTTTATTACGATACATTAAATCTTTGATGAAAGCGGCGCTTCGCTGCTTCAAAATCTGTGTGTATTTTCCCTTTTAAACAAATTATTTACAAGGCACTGGCAAATAGTTCACAATAGACATAACTGTATTGAAGCAATTCACAATAGAAACTTTTAATCATAAAATATTTATAATACCTATTTATTGGCAGTGGGAATAAACAACTTGTTCCCATAAAATTCACAATAGAGGTGAATTTCTCCTCTTTTATTATTCTCTTTTGTTTTTGTTGCAGAAATCAAACATATAGAAGCCACTCACTACAACTAGCAAACCTTTAACTTAATTTATCAAATTGTATAGCAAAAATATTTCAAAACATGTTCAATTTTGTCCCAATGCAGCTAATTTATGAATACAGTAAGTCAAGTAATGCTGTGCACAAGGTAAATAGTTATTGTTGCTCTCTGGCGTACCTTAAGCAAACAAATCTTTCGATAGGTTTGCTGGGTTGCACAAAAATAAATATCTCTACATAAATAAATAATGAAAAAAAGTTATTTGTTGTCTGAGGCGAAAAGTGAGTCTGTCTGTCAGTTTGTGAAAAAAAAAAATAAATAAATACAGAGCAAAGCCCTGCTGTAATCAATGTGAAGTTGACCCAGTTTCGAACACATATTGTGTGGAATATGGATGTTGTTGTTGTTGTTCTTGTTTTTTAAATTTCATATTGATCATTTACGAATTCGTATACGATATTAAAAGAATCTTAAAATCCATGTTCTGGCATGAGTAAATTAAATGCTGGAAAATATGTTGCACATAAATTGTACGAGTATGAAATTTCAGTTAAATGGAAAATTCTTGTAGAAACTTTTTTCGATTGTTTGTTTTTATTCGTAATTTATATGTTTCATCAAATCGAACGCAGAAACTTGGGGGAATGTGAGGGAGGTTTTCGGGGAGTATTGAAAACTAATTGAAATCAGCTTTTCATGCTTAAGAAGTGCACACAAAATTTTCAATGGCTTACCGCAACACATTGAGAATGTTTGTGCTGAAATAGAATTTCAAACAATTATTCTTTCAGAAATTGTTTGAAATATTTTAAAGGGAAATATTTTTCATAAAATCACCGCAAATTCCAATTAAATATCACCTTTGAAAATCTAATTTTTTTTCAACAAAATATGACATTTTCAAAGAAGTTGAAATAAATAATATATTTTGATGGAAGCACATTAAGAAAAACTTTGTTGATTTCTTTTCTAGAAAAAAGTGCAACATTTCTTGCACTTCTTAATATAAAATTACAATGTTCTGTTGTTTAAAAATTTAGAATTTATTAGAAATCCAGCCAACACGCTTTACGAAAAATAATTTCTGTTTGAAAACTCCTCCAAACTGGCACAAATTAGAAAAGATGTGAAAAAATGTCACACATTTTCGAGAAAAGAAAACGCCTTAAGTTACTTTAAAAACATTATTTTGCTTTTAATAATTTTAAATAATTTTTACAAAATATGTAGTTTTTGATAAAAGGTACCTTTGAAAGAGATATAATTTCTCTTCGCAAAATCGTGTCTTGAAAAACTTTTTGTAAATAAAAAGGTACTTTTATTATTTGATTTTAATTGATTTAATTTTTTTTTAAATATCTAGTTTTTTAAAAAGGCACCTTTTGAAAATATAGCTTCTGAAGAGATATACTTTATTTCGCAAAATAGTGTTTTGAAAAATTTTTTGTAAATGAAAAGGTATTTTAAAAAAGTACCTTTAAAAAAATAGTTTTTTAATATGTGTTATTAGGCAAAATTGCCTTTGAAAAGTTTTTGTATTTAAAAAGATACTTTTTAAAAATTACCTTTTGAAAAAAGTACTTTTTTGAGATATATATCTTATTGAAAGAGTACCTTCTTGAGGTATGTATCCTTTTGAAGAAGTACCCTTTTGAGGTATGTATTTTATTGAGAAAGTACCTTTTGGATAAAGTACCTTTTTGAGATATATATCTTATTGAAAAAGTACCTTCTTGAGGTATGTATCCTTTTGAAAAAAGTACCTTTTTGAGGTACGTATCTTATTGAAAAAGTACCTTCTTGAGGTATGTATCCCTTTGAAGAAGAACCTGTTTGAGGTATGTATTTTATTGAGAAAGTACCTTTTGGATAAAGTACCTTTTTGAGATACATATCTTATTGAAAAAGTACCTTCTTGAGGTATGCATCCTTTTGAAGAAGTACCTGTTTGAGGTATGTATTTTATTGAGAAAGTACCTTTTGGATAAAGTACCTTTTTGAGATATATATCTTATTGAAAAAGTACCTTCTTGAGGTATGTATCCTTTTGAAAAAAGTATCTTTTTGAGGTACGTATCTTATTGAAAAAGTACCTTCTTGAGGTATGCATCCTTTTGAAGAAGTACCTGTTTGAGGTATGTATTTCATTGAAAAAGTACCTTTTGGATGAAGTACCTTTTTGAGATACATATCTTATTGAAAAAGTACCTTATTGAGGTATGTATCCTTTTGAAAAACGTACCTTTTTGAGGTACGTATCTTATTGAAAAAGTACCTTCTTGAGGTATGTATCCTTTTGAAGAAGTACCTGTTTGAGGTATGTATTTTATTGAGAAAGTACCTTTTGGATAAAGTACCTTTTTGAGATATATATCTTATTGAAAAAGTACCTTATTGAGGTATGTATCCTTTTGAAAAAAGTACCTTTTTGAGGTACGTATCTTATTGAAAAAGTACCTTCTTGAGGTATGTATCCCTTTGAAGAAGTACCTGTTTGAGGTATGTATTTTATTGAGAAAGTACCTTTTGGATAAAGTACCTTTTTGAGATACATATCTTATTGAAAAAGTACCTTCTTGAGGTATGCATCCTTTTGAAGAAGTACCTGTTTGAGGTATGTATTTTATTGAGGAAGTACCTTTTGGATAAAGTACCTTTTTGAGATATATATCTTATTGAAAAAGTACCTTCTTGAGGTATGTATCCTTTTGAAGAAGTACCTGTTTGAGGTATGTATTTCATTGAAAAAGTACCTTTTGGATGAAGTACCTTTTTGAGATACATATCTTATTGAAAAAGTACCTTATTGAGGTATGTATCCTTTTGAAAAAAGTACCTTTTTGAGGTACGTATCTTATTGAAAAAGTACCTTCTTGAGGTATGTATCCTTTTGAAGAAGTACTCTTTTGAGGCATGTATTTTATTGAGAAAGTACCTTTTGGATGAAGTACCTTTTTGAGATACATATCTTATTGAAAAAGTACCTTCTTGAGGTATGTATCTTTTTGAAAAAAGTACCTTTTTGAGATACATATCTTATTGAAAAAGTACCTTCTTGAGGTATGTATCCTTTTGAAGAAGTACTCTTTTGAGGCATGTATTTTATTGAGAAAGTACCTTTTGGATGAAGTACCTTTTTGAGATACATATCTTATTGAAAAAGTACCTTCTTGAGGTATGCATCCTTTTGAAGAAGTACCTGTTTGAGGTATGTATTTCATTGAAAAAGTACCTTTTGGATAAAGTACCTTTTTGAGATACATATCTTATTGCAAAAGTACCTTCTTGAGATATGTATCCTTTTGAAGAAGTACCTTTTTGATGTACATACGTATGTATGTATCTTATTGAAAAAGTACTTTTTAAATAAAGTACCTTTGAAATAAAATACCTTTTAAAAAATCTCTTACAAAAGGGATCTTTTGAAAAAATACCTTTTATCAAAATAAGTACCTTTTAAAATAGGTAACGTTTAAAAATCAGTACCTTTTCATATGAGAAATTGTCACAAAAAGTACCTTAGAAAATTGCCTTTAAAAAGTACTTTAAAAAATAAATTTCTATAAGAAAAGTATCTGCTTAAATTTAAAATGTATGAAACATTATCGTGCACCCCATTTTATTTGCTAATATTTTTATAGTTTTGCCAACCAAAAGTGTGAAAATTATATTTTCAAACTTGCCCATAAATGGTCTGCCTTATTTTTTCCTACAACTTGTAACGTGTAAAGCAGGCAAAACCAAATTAATTAAAATAGATGGAAACATTTATTTAAATTGAATAAAACACAGCAGCGATTCGTTTTTATTCAAAACTCATTTCTATAGTTTTAATTTATGCAAAAATCAAAATGTGTGAGAGAAAAAAATATTCTTAATTTTAGAAAGCAACAACAAAGAAATGGGGAATAATTTTAACGAGTATGAAAGGAACGAAACGTAATAAAAATGTCTACTTTAACTGAATTTTAAATATTTAGCGAACGCCAACTGTTTGACACATTCTTCTCAGCGAATATTTGATTTAGTAAAAGATTTTATACGATTGTCGCCAGCAGTTTGTGAGATTCAGAATAATTGTAATTAAGAATTTGTGCAAACGTAAGGTTTTTTAAGATCTTCTGAAGAAGCGAATAACTGCTTTCATAAATACGTATAATCGGCAGGAAATTTAAGAAGGGTGTAATACAATTTCTTCAATATAAAACTATTATAATTAACGTTTTTATGAGAAAACTATTTTTAACGTTTTTCTTAGCAGTAGTTGGAAATAGTTGAGCAACTGAAAATAGATTTAATGTTTAAATTAATTTCAAATTTAAAAATTTTCTAATACCTTTTCAAAAACCCCTTCGATTTAGAAATATATTTACCCTTCTCGAAGTATTTCCGACTACTTTTGAAATCTTTAAAAATATACAGTGGCAACGCCGAGCGCTCATGTACCTCGATTCGGGGGTAATTTATTTGGTATGGCAGGTTATGGAATAATATTTGCAAACAGTGATTTACTTTTTCAAAAAAGAAAGTACTTTATTTGCAAAGTAGTTTTCGAAAACGCACTTTTTTATTAAAGTACATTTTTTGAGAGGTACTTTTGAAAAAAGTACTTTTTTTGAAAAATGTATGTACTTCACTAATTAGGTGGTTTTTGAAAAAAAATTTTATTTCCGAATTACTTTTTAAAAAAGTACTTTCTGAAAAAGGTACTTTCCAAATAAAAGCACACAAAGTACTTTTATAAGGAGTACGCTATTTTTGAAAAAGTACCTCATTCACTGGGTACTTTTTGAAATCAAAAATATTTTATTTACAAATTATTTAGAATGTACTTTTTGCAAAAAGCATTTCTTGAAAAAAAAAATACATCATTAATTAGGCACTTAAAAAAATTTTTATTTGTAAATTACTTTCTTAAAATGTACTTTCTGAAAGAGGCACTTTTCCAGCAAGGTGCTTTTGAAAAAGTTCTTTGTAAACGAGGTATTTAAAAAAACGATATATATTTACATAGTACTTTATCAAGAAAGTACTTTATTAACTAAGCACTTTTGGAATAAAGTGCCTTATTATCTAGATACTTTAAGAAAAAAATCCTTATTTCCAAATTAATTTTTTAAGAAAGTACTTTCTGCAAAAGCTACTTTCCAAAGAGTGCTTGTTGAAAAAAGTACTATATTAACAATTTACTTTCTGAAAAAGTTCTGCACTAACAACGTTTTTAGAAAACGGAATTTATTTACACAGTACTTTAAAAAAATTATTATTTAATAAGGTACTTTTTGCAAAAAAGTACTTCATTATTTAGGAACTCTTGGAAAAAATACCTTTATTAGCAAATTAATTTCGCTAACAACGTTTTTAGAAAACGGAACTGTGTCTTTAAAAAAATTATTATTTAACTAGGTACTTTTTGCAAAAAGTACCTCATTATTTAGGTACTTTTTGAAAAAATATCTTTATTTGCAAATAAATTTCTTAAGAAAATACTTTATGAAATATGCACTTTCCAAAAAATGTACTTTATTGACAAGGTACTTTTTAAGTACTATATTCACAAGTTATATTTTGCAAAAAAAACCGAATTTATCTACACAGTATTTTATCAAGAAAGTACTATTTCAAAAGAAGCAGTTATTTAACAAGGCATTTATCAGCATAGTTTTTATGAACTAAATTTTTTAAAATTGAATTATCAACAAGTTACTTTAAAAAATTTTAATAAAGAATTTCCTTAAATCCTACTTTTACTGAAGTACACTTTTAACAAAGTACTTTATTTAGCAAAGAACTTTGTTGTAAAGGGTACCTTAATAAATAATTTTTTTAATTTCTTTTTATTTGTTAATAAATAACTTTTTAGTTAATTGTTAACAAATTTGTTTCTTTCAAAAACACACTTTACTAGCAACCGAATTTTAAAAAAGTTATTTTATTAACTATCAAAAACGGCCTTTAATGGCACTTCAGTGCCTCAAAATATACACCAGACACATCAAATTTACAAAGGACATGCCCACATATAACCTAGCAAAGACAAAAACCACTTGCCCAAACACTATGGTCACCATACCCAAAAGCCCAGATGCTATCTGGCACTTTCTCGGAAAAACAACGGCTGCCTTTTCTTAAAACTCGCGCCGGTATACAAACATAGAATTTAGAAAAGCACAAAAGGAAAGAAAATAGAAGAAATTATCGCCTCTACATAAAAGCTCTTCGCTCCAAAAAGTTTAGTATTGCCCACAAATATTTGTGAGTTTTTAAGGCTTTTAGTTTTTCAGTTAAATAAACTTTTTATTTTATTTTATTTTTTTTTCAAACATTAATTCATATAATATTTAATTTGTTGTTCATTTAAAAAGAATGAATAACATTAAAAACAACAGTATAAGATTAAAAATATGTTGGACTTTAAAATGTTTTGACAACTACAATCTCATAAGTTTGGAATAAATCCAATTTTCGACAAAATACTGCTGACACAAAAAAAATCCATTTAAAAAAAATATTCAAATAACAACACATAAATAAGTGGACAACTACTCTCAAGCACTGATCTTAAGACTTCAAAAGCTTATTCCCATAAATTTGCAATTAATTATGTGTACTAAATGTCGAAATTTACCCACGCCTAATGGACATGAGAAAATAATGAAACTTCAAATGAATTTGATTAATTCGTATCAAAATAAAAAGATGGGAATATATTAACGACACTGCAATTGTTTTATCCAAGACTCCCTCTCTCTCCCTATCTCTCTCTCTCTCTCTCTCTCAATCTCTTATAACAAGTAATTTAAAAGATGTATTACATACATAATTTATTGTATTCGTCCATTTAATATTCCTCGTAGTGTGTTCTTTATTTTAAATACCTGCAACATTCAAATGCCACCCTACTAATTCGCAACAAAATATATATAATCATTATCGTTTTAATTCTGTTCCCCAGTGTTGTTAAACTCCCTCGATAGTTGTTGGAAATTTGTATTCCCATCACAAGTTCTCATTTATGCAGACATCAAGTTGTTGTGCTGTTCTTGTTGTTGTTTTTCTTAACTGCATTTTTAGGAAATGCAAATAGTGGGAGTATATTTTTTTCTTCTGTTGTTTTGTTTTTTATTTTTGTTTTTGTTTTTGTTTTGCTCTCCCAAGACCTGAATACAACGTGATTTAATTGTAGTGATGAGTAAGTTAATGCCCTTTTTTATTTATACATTTTTTATATATTTCTTTCCTAATTTTTTTTTTTTTTTTGTTGCTTTTGCTTGCATGTCTGTGTTTACTTTTTCTCCTTTTAATAACAGCTACAGTCTCATATTTATTACTTTTAAAAAGACAATAGTTTGTTGTTTTCTTTCTTCCCACATTTTTCTCCATCTCGCTCCTTTTCACATCTCTGCTGTCAAGTTAAATATTGATTAAAAGACCGACCAAACCATGGCTTAAAGTAGAAAAGAAGAATGTGATGTGACAGATAGGGAGACATTTGGTGGGAAGACGGATATATTTATAGAAATGTTTGCTTATTTGGAGAATTTTATAGCTTAGAAAACGACAAATAGACGTTTGGAAGAAAAGCCATATAAAGAAGAGGATTTATGCAGAAACTTAAATAAAATGTTCTTTGTCATACGTGGAAGCAGTCAACTCCTCTCAAGTGAAGACCACATAAAACGTATTGTGAATTGTTTATTTATTATTTTATTCATGTTGTTACACCAGTTCCAAGAGTTTACGTAATAAAAATTTAATTTTTCTACGTCAAGAAGAATATTTTTATTTGAAATATTTACTTTATTTATATTTTTATCTTTTTTAATACATAAAACAAAACAAAATAAACAGTTATGTGAAATAGGCTTTTTATGAAAAAGTGCTTTTCAAAAAGAATTATTCCGGCAATTTTAAAAGCTGTTATTCCAGTACTACTTCAAATGGCAATTTTCTCAACGGCATTTTTACGACACCGTTTTCTCAAAAATGCCTTCATTCAAAAGATATATTTCGTTTATTTACTTCAATAGTGTCATATCCGAAAAAAGCTTGTTTGGCATAAAACGCTTTTAAGGTTTTAGATTTAATAACAACTTAATGGAAATCTAAAAACTAATTTTCTCTCAAGGCTAAGATGGTTAAGATATTTCAATGAAATTTTTACACAATAACAAGAACGATATTTAGATTATATATGCATCATTGGCTCTGAAAAAGCATTTTTTGAGTTATGACGTTTTAGCAGTAAATGAGCCATATATCAATATGTACTTTTTCAAACGTAAGAACGTTATAAATTCCAAATTATAGTTTTACATGTGTGTGTATTAGGATTTATGACACCTTTTTCTGTGGGGTAAAATTTCGATTCAAATATTCTTGGAAATGGTGTTGACATTTTTGTTATCATACATACGGAGTGCAGTACTGAATACTGCAACTATTATTATTACTGCCGCATACTTCCACTGCTTGTTTCTACAACCCTGCAAACATTTTTATGAACATTCACTAACACATCGCAACACAAGTTGAGAATTATATGAAGCAGCCGACTTTTATGATCTTAAATATTTAAACGAACTAGACAGCCCATCCAGCTACCCTGCAACATCGACTTAACTAAACTGGGACCATGCCTTCGGCCCAACGCAAGTGTTATGGCCAAAATAATATCCAGTTGCGTTGAGAAGAATTGATTTACATAGATTAAGCAGCAGCCAACATGCTACAACACCATGTGCAACCATCCAGAGTGTATGCGTTCGAATGTGTGCGAACGAGTATGTTGTATGTGTTCATTATTTGAATAATTTTAATTCTAAATGTTTGCAGGGACAACACCATAAAACACTTCCGTATGTGAAGATAATTTTACGGTGCTTTTTTATGAGTGCAAGTGTGCGAGAGTAACAACAACTTGGGAGAAAGAATTGGTTTTGTTTTTATTTTTGTTTTTTTTTCGGTAAAGACTTGGCTGGGGAAGTGATAACAAAGCAAGAATGTATGGCTGTATGATGTGAGAATGGAAACAGAAGATACTGTAAAACATATTTTTCAAGCTTTTAATTTTACGTATGTGTGTATAAATATCATGTATGGGTGTGTATGTTCGTCCATACACACTAGGAATTACAAGTGGGATTGATTTTAAGAAATGCTGCTTTTTGGGATTTTGCAAATCCCATGTATTGGAAGTTTACAAATTATGTTGGGGATTTTTCCAATCCCATTTATGGTGAGTTTTTAAATCCCATGTTCGAGGAATTTGCGAGTACCACATTTTGGGATTTTGCAAGTCCCAAATGTGGGAGTTTTTAAAATCCCACGTTTGGGGATTTGCACGTCCCATGCATTAGAAATTTACAACTTATGTATGCGGACGTTTTGGAATTTTGTAAATCAAAAAGTTGAGGATATCTCAAATCCCATTTATGGGGAGTTTTCAAATCCCATATTAGGAGAATTTGCGAGTCCTACACATTGTTGCTTTAGAAATAAGTACCACATTTCGGGATTTTGCAAGTTCCAAATTTGGGAGTTTTTAAAATCCCACGTTTTGGGACTTTGTAAAACCCTGCATTGTTTCAAAACCAGGATTTTATGGGACTCCGCGATTTTGTGGTATTCTGAGCGTTTTTTTATTCTGATTTCTTCGGGATTTGAGCATCGAACATATATTTTAAATAAATAATACTTTAATATTACTTCATTTGTCCATTTTTAGTGATAATCACGGTTGGGATTTCAATGAATTCATATTCTCTTTTTTTATAAAATTTATATTGATAGAAATAAGTAAAAGAAGTCACCGGATATTTGTTTCCATCAGCACCGAGAGAGCACTTGGCAATTCCTCAACCAGCGGGATTTATTTAAAAAAATACCGCTATTCGGGATTAACTTATACGGAATATACGCCGTAGCTGTGGTATTTGCAATTTCTTGCATGGCAACCCTAATATGTGTGTATGTGTGTGTAGTGGGTTTTGGTTGATTACTCGATTATATGGATACATGTTTGTATATGTTTTGGCGAATAATCAGAGACAACTTATTAATTTTAATGGCAGTGAGAACGGGAAACAGAATCAAAAATAAAGAAAAGTTAATAATAATATTATTGTGCACCATGGGAAATAATTATGAAAATTTTCAAATGCAGTTGCGGGAATTTCAGCGAATAATATCATTAAAAGTTAAAAAACATATAAATGAAGTTAAACTCTAAATATATTCTTTGTAAAAGTATCATGTGAACTTGAGCAGCGCTTCATAATATGCTTTTCGCTTTTCTTTAACTACTCATTATCATTTATGAATGCGGCAGTAAATGAACCGCGTCACTTATGGCGCCTTTTAATTTCTTATTTCTCTCTATTTGCTATTGAGTTATAGAAATGAATGTAATTATTCTTTCAAGTTATAAATAACTGTTTGCGTGTTTTCGTTGTATCGCACGGAAAATTTAATTTGTAAAATTAAAGTACACACAAATATATAATTAATAAAACAAAGATTCATATATAAGAGCATTATAAAAGAAACTTATTTGCAGGAAAATATTTTGTCTGATATTATCAAACACTTTAAGATCTTTGTGACGCACGCTACATTTTGTTAATTCATTTATAATTTCAATTCAATTGACCATGTATTTATTGTTTCTTTCAGTAACTTCTTCGAACTGATTATTTTAATTTAAAGGGACAAGAGTTATTGTGTTATATATTTCATACGATTCTTGCATTCATTCGCCATGCAATTGGCTCTGTCACAGCACACTTTTTCCCGTAAGGTGTCAAAGTTTAGTTGGATACTTAATATATATTTTCTGGAACAATCTATTCCATTTTACCTAAATTCTTAATGCCATTTTTGGGACAACTCCAATCGTGACGCACGCGACAGAAGTATATTTGCAATAATACTAACATATTCGTTCACACACATTTGAACGCATACAATCTGGATGGTTGCTCTTGGTGTTGTAGCATGTTGGCTGGCTCCTGCTTAAAATCCTACTCTATGTAAATCATTCTGCTTAACGGAACTGGATATTATTTTGACCATGACACTTGGATTGGGCCGGAGGCATGGTCCAAGTATAGTTAAGTCGATAGTTCAGGGTAGCTGGATGGGCTGCCAATTTAGTTCGGTTAAATATTTAAGTTCATAAAAGTTGCCTGTTTCAAATAATTCTCAACTTGTGTTCCGATACGTTCAACCTACATACAAAATAATATCATTTTTTGTGACGCATGCTACAACTCATATATCTGACAAGCAAAAATTAGTTTTACTAAAATTAAGGAGATTTAAAAGAATTAATATATGGTTTCCGATCGGACCAGGTATATTAACAGTAGAGAAATGATGTGTACGTAAAATTACAAGATCAGATATGGAGAACAGTTTCAAGATAATTTTTATATTATATTATAATAACTATTAATGATAATTATCAATTTTTCTTTTTAATAATATTTATAAAATCATATGATTCATATCCTACTAAAATATATATTTAGTAGCATGAATCTTAAAAGTGTTTGCTTGCTGGTATATTTCTGCGAGTTGTCCATATAAACACTGAATACAACTACAATTATTAATAATTATGTTGCGCACTTTTCATCCACTGTGTTTAAGGGAAACAACAGAAATCCACACACATAAACTTGCAAAATCATGACACGTTTTTTTTATCAGTTTTTATCCGTTCTTTTATACGAGAATATATAAATATATATTTTATTTCAAATGTTTTAATAAACAAAACATTAGCCAAGATTATTCCCTATGAAAAAAATTTACTTCAATTTTCCCTACATTTTATTTTAATTTCCCCCCCAACCACAAATTCTATTTTAAAACTCTCCCACTAAACATGAAAAGGGTCACATTTAAACAAAAACAAAAAAAAAGCAAACCAAAAAACAAAAACAATAGAAAGACAGAGAGTGAGAAAGAGAAAAAAATTAACGGAAAACGGGGAGTTGGTAGAAAAAAAAAAGGAAATGATACATGTTTGTGGGAGGGAGGGCTGGTAGGAGAAGGCGTATAGCATGTTATTAAATGAGAAATCTGTGGTAGAGATTTTCCAACTGATGCTGCTCAGGAGCTTCGAATTGTGGAAAGCAACTACAAAATAACAGACAAATAAGGTATTTTCATGCTTGCAAACAAACGCACACACACACACACACACACAACATGTGAATAGTGGTAGGGTTTGTCCGTTGGTTTGATTTTACTTTTTCATATTTTCTTATGTGCCTGTACAGCAGCGCGTATGTTTTTTGTTTTTGTATTTTAAAATAAATGTATATTTAGTCAAATTAAATGCATGAGTAGAAATGAGTTAAACTTACCCAAAATAAAATATTGATTAACACCATTAAGAATTTCACGCATGAACAGCAGCCGTTGAGACCCATTTTCGTAATTGTGTTTTTATGCTTCTTCTTCTAATTTTGTGTTAATAAGTTACGACTTACAGTGGCCGATTTATCTATATAATCGAGATCAAGATTTATTTCCTTTTCTTGGCGGATTTTTCTTTTGTTTTATTGTTTTTGTTTTTTTATATTTTTTTTATATTTTATTTTTTATTTTTATTTTTAAAAGCAGCAATTCCAGCTAATTCAAGCAGATGGCATTCGTACACATTCACTTTAATTCATTCCATGTGTTTGAGACATTTTTACACACCCACACATACACAGTGTTATATTGGAAAATTTTATAACTCTATTTAGCTGATTGCCTGCAATTTTTTTTTATATAAAATAGTTTCAAAAGGTACGTTTCCAGTATTAGCCAGGAGATTTTAAAAGTATTAAAACTGATAATTATTTAAACTTCCTTATGGAAATATATTTCATATATAATTTAAGTCGTTAGTAAAGTGCCACGCCTTTTGGATTGTTAGTAGCTTGCCCTATAGTTGTTGCAATAGCTAAGTCCAACTGTCTTCTGTCAAAATTCATGTTTTAACGATGGTTACACGCCCACATAATTACAATTTTTGGAATAATTTTAAATTTAAAAAATGTTTGGTACTATAACTATCTCGGGAAATTATATGTTTGCTTGACTCTTTGTGTACAACAAATATTCTTGTCCCGGATCACACGAGAAAGGTTCGGCTGCTCAAAGTCTTTTTTGAAGCTGCCTCAATGTTCACACAAAGAAGTTTGTTACTTACAAATTCTTGAATTTTTGCCAGTTCACTTTATTTAGTTTGTGTTAACAGAACTTTTTGTACTACTTTAAATTTAAAAATTATATTATTTTATTTTGGTTTTATATTAAAGGAATAAAGCCTGTTTGTTTTCATATTTAAAAAAAATTTCACAGTGTAGCAGAAAATTAATTATATGTCAAATAATAATTATTACGAATGGCACAACAAAAGGAACTTCCCAAGTACAATCAGCTTCGTACCAAATACCACTCTCCTCCCCCTCTACCCCACAAACTCAAAAGATAAGCAGCAAAATATTCCTTCTTATGGACAACATTAAAGCCATCTGGCAACCTCAGTTGGCTACGTTGCACATTGGGCTAAAATTTATATATATACAATGCAGCACTAAGCCACTAAATATTAAAAACATTTACTGCAGTGAGGAAATAGATTTTTAAAATGCAAGATTCTTTGAAACAAATTCCTTTTAGGAAATAAATAAGTAAAAAGTATGCTGCTACAGAAATGTGAAACGTTGTTAACACTGGAACGCAAATAACGCGGGACGTCACATTCTTCTATACAAAGAGAGTTTCTGTTCGTATGTATAGGGAGTTTTTTATAGAGTGATACAACTTTGAGTTGGCATCACTGCTTTATTTCACCACCGATTGAACAGCTGATAGTTGCATTTTGTTTAGTTTGCTTTGACATTTTATTATGAATCGACTTACACCAGAGCGATGCGTGAACATTTTGGAAATTTTTAATCAAAATAATGATTCTGTTCGTCAAACTTATCGTGCACTTCGTCCATTCAAAATGTTATTTTCCGATGAAGCCCATTTTTGGTTGAATGGGGACGTAAATAAACAGAATTGTCGCATTTGGAGAGACTGTTTGGTGCGCTTTATGGGCTGGCGGAGTCATTGGCCCATATTTCTTCAAAAACTATGATGGTCAGAATGTTGCTGGTTGTGAAAATCGGTGTTCCAGATTGCGCCTTGTACGCACCAGCCGTGACGGCCACATGGCCGAAATCATATTCAAACATTAATGTCATAAAATGGTCTATCCAATAAAGACCGTTTCATTGATATCAAAAATATATTACTATGTTTTATTATGATTTAAACTTGTATCACTCTATAAAAAACACCCGATATGTAGCAGTAAAGAGCCGAATGTCAATTTCTGATATTCGTGTTTGCGAATGCGAGCAATTTAGAGATATATAATCTACTAACGTTTTTACAAAAAGAACTTCTAAATTATGATCGCGTATGTTAGAGTTAACAAGAAGGAAAATTTAAAATAATTTTCTGTAAATAATTTCTATCATCGCCTTAATGGCCAATACGAATATCTATTCACTAGTTTGTGCATACAAAAACATTTAATAGAATTACGAGTAATATGCGTTCGAAGTACAGGATGTGAGTATATAATACGCAAAATAAAAGCCGCCAAAAATTCTCCAAATTCCAAAAGCTTGGGGATAGTGAATTCCGATATTTTTCATACCCATTTTTCAGGCAAAAATTCCTCTTAATATAACCAACAATATCATGTATTAGAAATTAATTTCTTATGCTTTCATATTATTAAAAGACAGATGCATCATTACAACAACAAATAACAAGCATTTCTATTAACAATGTGCAGTTGCCTAGTAAAAATGCATATGGCTTTCATATTTACTTCTATTATTGTCAATCTGCTGGCATTTCACCAACTTAAAAGGAGACCATCCGTTTTTGTTTTGCATGTAACTTAAAGGAATATGTTACAAGGATTTCAATATTTGCATAATAACACGTTAATTTCAGCACAAAAGGCTTAAACCAAAGAATTGTAACACAAACGCTTTTTAAAAATATGAATATGTGAATGTAACTTAAATAGAAACATGTCCATTTGCTAAAAATATTCTTTTCATATTTAATAGTAGCCTCATTATTGTAAAACGACAACAAAACTATGATTGAATTCTAAGAAAAAAATATGTAACAGAAAATGTATTTAGAATTACGATATAACCCTTTTTTAAATGTCTTTTCATGTCAGTATGTTGAAATATATTTGTGTGAATGTATATATTAATTTTCCAACATAATTATTTAAGAGAATTTCAATTAATTATTATTATTATTTATTATTTGTTTATCCTAGTGATTTTAGTTATCGCTCGAGTTGTATTTGTATTTTTATTTTTACAATTTCTTTTTTAAACCGATTCATGTACTTTTGATTTTGTAATTGTGTAGTGTTGTTATTTTATACACACATGCACGCCAAAACACACACACACACACACACACATTTTATTTAGTACTAAACTCTCATCTCAAACACTAAACTGGGGCTTCCTTTGACCTCTTTTAACTTTTTCTATCTTGAGTATATTTGTGTGTGTGTGCGTGTGTGTGGGTTTGTTGTTTTACTGTTTTTTCTTTTCTTTTGCTTCTTCTTTAATTTTCTGCATATAAAATGAGTATATGATTGTCTGGCTAAACGACTTTATTACTGGAATCCATTGGCTTCGATAATTTATTGTAGACTTGTTTTCACTTTTATTTGTTATATTTATTATATAGAAAATATTAAAGAAAATATATTGAATATATACACACACATGAAATACACTTGATTCCCTTTGGTATATATTTATTCTTGACAAAGGAAATAGGAAGATAGGAACCAGCCAGCTACCTCTACAACGTAGATATTTCTTGCACACAATTATTTTCTTTCTCCACTTATTTCTTCACTCACACAACATCCACTGCTTTTAAAATGCCTTTTCCGTTGCATCAATTTTGTTGATTATATATTTTATTTATAATTTTTATTTTCATGTGATTATTTTAACAATTTCTTAACACACTCACTTTTCCACCGCTCTGCTCTGTTCGTTCTCTTGCAACTGTCTGATGTTAAAATTAATAGAAACTGTTTTTCCTTCTTCGGATTTTCCAAACGACAAAACAAACAGACCCATAAACACTGAGGAAACAACAACAACTACAATTAACAGATGTGAGCTGTGAGTTTAGTAGATACTTTCTCTATTTTTGCTGAGATACTTGTGAACAGCGTTGCCAGAAAGACAATTTGACCATATAACCTTAGAGTGTTTGACCATTATGTGATATGATGATAACTCCAATAGGTATATGATATTAAAAAATCGGTTTTCTGATCTTTAAAAATGAAACATGAAAACGAATGCTTAACTTCGTTATAAATGTGCACTCGTCACGTATAAACAAATCTTTGTATGTAGCTCATACATCTAATAATTGCTTAATCTGTGTTCGGACCATAAATGTCTTATATTTAAAATTGCTAGCTCTTAGGTAAGAGAGATGAAGGGAAAAGATACGCATACACTCCATGTTATACTGTGGACACATATTACTTGTTCATTCATAACGCACATATCCATGTACACAACTATGCATAACAGCCATGTCGTCAATAATAAGAACTTCATTGTATGTACACCGAAGATAGTTCAAAGAAGAATCAGCAATAATCTTATCAATAAGACTCTAAAGGTCTGAATACTGACTTATGTGTGTGACATCGTTTTTTGTCAAATGAGGATTTTCTTGCAGCTTCTGGCAACACTGCTTGCGGAGAAAAAAGCTCACTATCTTCTCTTATTCATATAACATAAGACCAGGACTGGACAGTCGTATTTTAACATACATCAAAATGTTAAATAAAACAGTACTTATAACAACTAATGTTATTAATGTACCGATATCAAATAAAACAATATATAAGAATATATTTATACATGATTGTAGACAATTTATATATATATATATATATATATATATATGTATATATATATATATATATATATATATATATATACATATATATATATATATATATGTATATATATATATATATATATATATATATATATATATATATATGTATGTATATAGATATATATATATATATATATATATATATACATATATATATATATATATATATATATATATATATATATGTATATATATATATATATATATATATATATATATATATGTATATATATATATATATATATATATATATATATATATATTGTTCCATTCTTCTCTATATATACTATCTTGTATGATTGTGAACAAGTATTATGTGTGTCTGGGCTCCTTAATGTGCAAGGTAATATCCAGTCAGTTAGATGGGGTTCTTTGACAGTTTGATATATTCTACTACATTCCAGGGCCACCTGCAAATTTAATGTGAATCAGTCATTCAATGCGACGAAAAACAGATCAGAATAATAACGAATATACTGTGCAGAATGGTCCAACATTATCTTTAAGTTTTTCAGTATTCAATCTCTTCATTAATAGTACGCAATTATTTATTGTTTTTCTTCTTCTACCTTTGCACTCTGCGAAATTCTCAGTAAAGTGGGTAAATTTACCACTATTTTGTACAAACAGCTTGACACACATTCGATACGTATGCCAAATGCAAACAATTTAAACTCATATTCAACTCGATATAACGGTCATTTGTCATAAGCTTTTACATATTTTATAGAAGGCCCAGTACTGTTAACCAAAGAAGAGAATATTTGAGAGTGGAACTTTTGTGATTAACAGAGTTGCATTTAAAAACAACTAACATTGTCTTCCAATCAACTACAGCAACACTAGGCGAATGGCAAAAATCGTTTGACATTTTGCAGATGAAGAGCAGAAGACAGAACAAGAAAAAACCCACTGCAAAAATTTTAATTATTTCTCGCTTTTTCTATGGAGGAATTTATAGTATTTTAGAAAAGATATAAAAAACAGTGAATATTATATTATTAGAAATATATTTAGAATTAAAGAAAAAATGTGTAAAATTAGTTTACAAGTGGAATTTATAAGTGAAAAGATAACAGAATCTTAGAAAAGATAGAGATAAAAAGTGGAATGCTTGCGAAGAAAAAAGTATTGGATTAATGAATTTATGACGGGAGGAAGAAACCAAGTGTAATAAAAAGTATTAATTTTAAAAGGTGCTGAAAGCAAAGAAGAAAAATAAAATAGTGAATGGGAATACTTCGGTACTAAATATAAGATAATATAAAAACTATTAGAAAAAACTCATCTAAAGTAAAAACGTAATGGGTACATGCAAGTAAAATATTATGGATGTCTAAAATATATATATTTTTATGGCAAAAAAACAAGAATTTCATTAATTGCAAAGATCATACCATTGAAACAAAATAGAACCCAGTTACAACAACGACAATAACAAAGATATGGCCAATAATGTTGTGGCTGCTACAACGCTAGCAGTAACCCCCTACATTAAATTGCCAATACCAACCTCTTCGAGCAATCAATGGAACATTCAACAGCTGACAGTAGTATGCGTTATAGACACCCAACTGGGTGATCATTTAAAGGATCGTGAATGCGCATTGGAAGAAATACAACAGGCCGTCCTGTCAGTCGGAGCCAATTTCGAAAGAGTTCAGGTGCGTACGGGAAAGAAAACTGAATTTTTTTGGTGCATTATCCACCCATTATCCATCATAGTTTCAAATATCTTATATTGTTTTATTTTATAATTTGAATAACATATTTGTTAGTAATGGGAACACATCATATTTGAAATTATCTATTTAAAATCAATGTATTTTAAAAGTTAATCGACCATTTGGATGGGAGCAAAATTCTTTATATTTTTGCTCTATTATAAATGATATATTTTATATTATTAATTGTATTAAATTAAAGAACGAGAACTAAACAAAATTATCTCTTCGTCCTATTGCAATAGGACTTTGAACCCTACCCCAAAAATAAATTTAATTACATCAATAACCAATTTCATTTAGCTATTTGTTACGTATTTTCTACATATTTTACTTTCATATACTTTTTTTAGTTTGACAAATTAGATTTTGGCGAAACGAAAAAATTGGAAACATTTTATAATGCTGATGTAGCTGTCATCGATTTAAGTATACAGGCGCATCAGAGATCATTGTCCTATCATTTGGGTGTCCGAGAATCATTCAATATGAAAGAAAATATTCTGATCTATAATGATGTGCATTCGAAGCAAACCTTAAGTTTGAAGGTAAGTGCAAAAGACCTCGACTTTATGAAATAAATTTGTTCTTTTGTTTATTTTATTGATTGTATTTCCGTTTCATAAATTAATGTCAATATGAATTGTAAGCTGAAATATTTAAATTTGTTTTTTATGACACCTACTACTACCCACTTAAGTTTAATTTGCATATAGTTGATGATTTTGTTACAAGTAGTTTTGTTGGTTTACATTTTTGATTTTCTTTCAATAAGCTATTAAATTTTGAAATCGTCAGAGATGGGAATTGTACCATAGGAATTTTGTATACACATATAAAGCATTTTCTAACGTTGTGTTTGGAGAGTTTTGTATTGAAATTATTGGCAATGCCTGTAATTTACCAAATGTGTTTTTGTGTATTTGCGAAAGGGGAAAAGTATAGTAAATTTTTAAACTGCGTAACAAAATGGGAAATATGATAGTACTTTGAGCGCTAATTTAAATTTATCACAATCCGCAAAGAAAAATATGCTTTGTGCGCTATGTAGCCATGTGAAAAGAAGATGCTGAACAAGCCTCCTGAGCAGTTTATTTAATACAATAAAAACTTTTAAGTACAAACTTGAGCGAAGGCGTAAATTCTAAAATAAATAAAACATCTGATTGCAAATTATCATAGAGCAAAATAATAAACTGAGGTAGTAAAATTAGCAAATAAAAGCAATTTTATAACCAAAATTTTTAATAAATCAACCAATACCCGCGTGATAAAAAAATCTGGATAACTAATTTATTAGATATATATAAAATTTAAAAGATTAAAAAAACTGGTTTGCTTAGATATATTTTTGTATATTTTCTGTGCCTTTTCAATATCGATAGCCTTATTAGTCTGATTGATCGGTAAAACCATTTAAAACTTATTTTAAAAATAGTATATGAAAACATATTACCCATTTTTTTTAACTTCCCGAAATCTACGCCCGAACCATAGGAAATTTAAATTTTGTAAAATTTCTTGGAACGCCAACAGTTTGATTGAATTCGATCAAGCTTTACAAAAGTTATAAGCAGGAACTCTGAATATCGAAATCCGATGAGAACTCTATATTTGCAAAACGCTGTAAAACTTATAACCGTTCAATCTATAAAAACTTTAAATTTGGAAAAAAGTATTTATATTAAAACTAAAAAAAGCTAAAATTGCGACTCAAAAAAGCTAATATGGTAACGCTGTTCCTCTGTTCATAATTAAACCCGTTGTTTTGTGTTTGTTATTGTTTTATTTATTGTTGGCTTTTAGATGTGGGTTGAAAATGTAAATATCTGTATTATTGTTGTAAAGTGTTAATTGGTATTTTTTAAGTTTTATCTTTAAACTGGTTTTGTTTATGTTAAATATTTGTTGTTTTCCTCCCACTTGTTTGCTTCTTTTTCTTGAATTCATTCCATTCATGTTTTAATTATTTATTTTGATTCTGTTTATATTTTCTTTCCTTTATGTGCGGTTTCATTGTTTTGCTCTTTATTTTTGGTTTTGTTTACATTACACCGTCAGCCTTATCTTTCTTTCTACTTATTTATTGTAAAATTGAATTGTTTTTTAGTGAATTTAAACTCCAATGCATGTGTTAGAAAACAAATTTGGTTTAGTTGTTGTAGAGACTTGCACAAAAGAATACATTTTGAATATGACTGCATCCATAAAAAAGAGATTTAAATATATAATATTCTCTTGCAATCAGTATAATTGAATCAACTTCTTGTTTTCTTTCAGCTCTCATTTCCCAATTATACATTTCTATCGTATAAACTGAATACAGAATATGGCGTCTGCAATTTAACAAACTTTAACAAGGAGTTACCAGCTGATACAAAACTACCAACGTTACAGTCCCGGCTGAAACGGCTTTTACAAGATGTCGAAATACAATCTAAGTAAGTTTCTGTGAATCCTGAATTCAAAAGAAGAGTATAATTTTAAATATCTTTATTACATTTTCAGAGCTCACATGCGTGAGAAATTTCTTATTGATTTGAGACAGGCGCGCGAAACCTTTGCTACAAACTCTAAAAAATTACAAAGTATTTTACATGAGATGCGCAAACGTTTGGATGATGCCCATGTCTTGTCTGGTGAAGTAGTGCACAGTTTTATGTGTTCGCTGCGTGATGTGCAAGACTATGATGCTATGGTGTGTCTGGTCAATGATCTTAAGAATATACCTAATACACGTAAATATGTTGAGACAGGAAACATGAGCTTCCTCTATGCTTTTGCTTTGAATCGTCGCAATAAAAAGGGCGATCGCGAAAAGGCGTTAGAGTCTTCCTTGAAAGCGTTAGAAAAGAAAGAAAATGAATTTCCGGACATGTTGTGCCTTTGCGGACGCATCTATAAAGATATCTTTGTCGAGTCTGACTACAGCGATACGGTTAGTCTGAAAAATGCTATAAAATGGTATCGTCAAAGTTTCGAAGTCCAACCGAATGAATATGCTGGCATTAACTTGGCCACTTTGCTGGTAATTGATGGCAAAGAGTTTTCTAATACCGAAGAACTACAACACATTGGCATGACTCTAAATAATTTGATTGGCAAAAAAGGAAGTTTGTCATCGTTAACAGAATATTGGGATGTGGCCACTTTCTTCGAGATCTCAGTGTTGGCTGAAGATTATGCAAAAGCAATAAAGGCTGCTGAGTGTATGTTTAAGCTAAAACCGCCAAATTGGTATTTGAAATCGACAATTGGTAATATAAGTTTAATACATCGTTTTCGCAAGAAAAATGATGAACATCAGCCGACGATAGAAGAGCAAATCTTTCAGTTTTGGATGGATTTCTTTTTGGATGCCACCGATAGTAGTAAAATAAGTAATATACGGTTTCCAATACTGGTGAGTGGTACAAACATTGAAATCTTGCTGTCAAAGAAATCCTTTAAGTTTTTAATTCCACAAAAAAATGAGATGAGATCTTTTTCTTTTTATTTATGTTCCTGATTTAAATGCTCAATAGTCATATAAGAAACAGATTTTCATTACTTATCTTCTCAAATATGTATATATGATTAGTAAAACACTATTGTTTGTTATATTAGATCCTAGAGCCGCAAAAAATCTATATGCCCAGTTACGTCAACATCAATATGGATGCCGAAGAAAAGTCAATACAAATCATTAACATTTGTTTAGCGCATGCCAAGAATGAATGTAAAAAAGTCCATGATTTTGTATTCACCGCCTCAGAAATCAAATCGGTTAGTTTATATAAACGTGATGATCGCTGCGCCTACTTGTATGTCCATCATAATTCAGATGACTTTCAAATATATTTCCCATCGACAGAATGTCGCCAACGATTTTATGAATTGATATGGGAAATGGCTTCAGATCAGGATGTCTTTGTAAATCTCAATGAGGAAGAGCCGCCTCAAATAGAGGTAAATATTTCTATAATTTTTTAAAATTTTCCATTATTTTCAAAACTTTCGTATTGTATTTGCCTCCGATTTCAGTATGAATATGACTATGATGAACAAAATCGCAAAATTGTACTGGGTAAAGGTACATACGGTACTGTATATGCCGCCCGTGATAAACATACACAAGTAAGAATCGCCATAAAAGAAGTACCCGAGAAGAATTCACAAGACGTACAACCTTTGCATGAGGAAATCAAATTGCACTCTCAATTAAGACATCGAAATATTGTTAGAGTAAGTTGTAGCCGAATCCAAAATTAAAGAAAATTTACATTTAAGTTCTTGATTTGCAGTATATTGGATCATTGTCTGAGGATGGTTACTTTAAAATCTTTATGGAACAAGTCCCTGGTGGCTCCCTGTCCGATTTACTTGAAAAGAAATGGGGCCCCTTGAAAGATAACGAATCCACAATGGCATTTTATTCGAAACAGATACTCGAAGGTCTCAAATATTTACATGAACAAAAAATTGTTCATCGTGATATTAAGGGAGACAACGTGTTGGTAAACACATACAGTGGCGTGGTGAAAATATCAGATTTCGGTACATCCAAACGTTTGGCTGGTATAAATCCAATGGTCTCAACATTTACCGGTACTCTGCAATATATGGCTCCTGAAGTTATTGACTTGGGCTTTCGTGGCTATGGACCGGCAGCTGACATTTGGTCGTTTGGTTGTACCAATGTTGAAATGGCAACAGGAAAAAGACCATTTATTGAGCTCGGTTCGGCACAAGCAGCCATGTTTAAAGTGGGTTATTACAAAAAACATCCCACCATACCAGATGAATTGTCGCCTGCGGCTAAACACTTTATATTAAGATGTTTTGCCATTCAGGAGTCGGAAAGGCCAACAGCCGCCCAATTGTTAGAAGACCCCTTTTTAACGGAGTGAGTAAAACTTATTTCATATATGAAAATTCCATTTCTCAAGCTTTTTTCTATGTGTACTTCTCTAAAGTAAACATCGTAAACTAAGACTGGGTGCTCCTTCCACCAGCGACTTTAGTCGTAGCATATCAGTGCCAGCTGATCGACTAGTTAACCGGCCGAGGTCAGGCAATACACCCACCACACCAGAAATAGAGTGAGTTGGAAAGAAAATATTGTTCTTACATATAAAATCTTAATGTTTGTTTTCTTTGAAATTATAAAATTTGCTTAGAGGCTTCCACAGCACCTCTGTGGACATCGAAAATCTTCCTAGCCATCAATCATTTAACATGGAGAGACGTAACTCTTCGGGAACTTTATTATCGCCCGAAATTGAAGTTTCCACACCTTCGCTACGTACGGGACCCAGCTCAGAGACCAGTGAAACTAATGATTTCTATCATCTCAAAAAAGAATCTCAGCGTCGTACAACTTTGTCGAAAGTTCTAACGACCGATGAGTCTAAAATATGTGATCTATGGCTGGAAAAGTTAAACGATGAACACGGCAACATAGTGGCAATAACTAGAAGTGAATTGCAAAAACTCTTGCACGGCATACGAGAGTACATAATGAACGAAAAGGAGAAACATTTGGAGGCATGCATAAATAGTTTGAAAGAAGAATTAAGTTATGATGCTGCTGCCTTGGACCATTTGCATTTGGCCTTGTATTCTTTTCAAGATGCGGTTATATCTGTCCTCAGATTGCACTCTATAAAACCGCATTGGATGTTTGCTTTAGACAATTTGGTCAAACAGGCAGTACAGGCGTGTGTTATGATTTTATCACCTGAACTAGGGGCCAATCTACTGGGCAAAGATCCTTCGGTAATAGATGATGAAAGCGTGCATAATCAACAACAGACTTCCACCGATAGTCAAGAGAAAATTGCCGCTTTTGATTCCAATCATTTAGCTTGTAGTAATACGCCGGCCATGGATGAAGATAGCAATAGTTTCATCTCCTCTGAATGTGTACGTCTGCTCAGAGACATTAAAGAATCCAATCGTAAATTTCATCATCAGCATTTGGAACATCAGAAACAAAGTCTTAAGGCTTTACAAAATATCAGTAAAGAATTGGCTCATTTTTATATGGGACGCAAACGCACTAGGCGCACAAAATATACTGCGTCTAACAAAAAACCGAATCGCCAATTAAAACGACAGTTTTCTAAAAGATCCGTTAGCAATCTTAGTACTTATAATGGTGGCCTCGAAGAGGTTGACGAGCAGTTAGAGGAATGGTTGACTCAGCATGACATTGATGAAGCTTCAAAAACTTCTATATTGAATGAAGGCTTTTCTTATGAGGATTTTATTTACAATATGGAAAAGTTGGATTTAATGAGACTTGATTTAAGGTAAGTAGATAAATTGAAATTTATTTTCTTAAACGTTGTATACAAATATAACAAATTTTCGAAAAGTCCAACACATATTCGAAATTTTAACTCCTTAATTTTGATTTCGAGTTGATGTTAAGTGAAAGCGAAAATAAATAAAAAATCTCCATTATTCACTTGCATTTTCAAAATGCAAGTGTTTTCCTAAGAAAAATGCTGAGAGCAGCTTTTATTTCAATTTTGAAATATATTTTTCTATGTAAAAGTCCCTAATTCCAATGATAAGAAATTAAATAAATGAAATTTTTTATATTAGAAAATCTTGTTTAATCTTGTTGTCATCATACAGCCTTATTATGGTTGTCGCAGTAGTGACGAAATCGATTAAATGTGCCAATATTGGACACGTTTTATTTCGTCTGTGAGTACATCCACAATAAGGGCTACTCTTGATGTTTATATACAGAATTTAAATCATATATTACTAAACTTTTTTTTTCAGATTAGGAATTGAAGTTCGACTATGGTCGTTAATTAGCCAAAAACGTTCAGAAAATGTGGTATCTCCTATTAATATAGACGAACGACACGCCAATTCTTATGCTAACAATAATATTGCTTACAGTAGCTGCAATAGCACTAGCAACAGCAATAATATCAGCAATTTAAACAATAATTTAAACAACAATAATTCAGTGGCCTTAAATCATAAAAACGCTCGCAGCTCTTTAAGACGCAATAGTAACAAACGTTGTGACAGTGAATATGATTCTTGTAGTGAATAAGTTTAGAGATACAAAAGAAATTATATGAAAAAAATCAAAACAATCACATTAGATTTATAATGCAATTATATTTTTGTATAATGAAATTATTTTTCCAACAACAACAAAGCGCACATATATATTAGCTTAAAGTCTTTTACATGTTTTTTGTTATTATTGTTACTATTTTTCTAACAATATAAATTTAATTTTTAATTATTATTGTATAATTTTTTTTAATTTCAATTAATATTTTTTTCTTTTTGTGAAAAAAAAAAACAATTTGTAATCAAATATCCCCCGTCCTTATACCTGCCTTAAAACCCATCTAAAATCATCAAGAGTTGAACATTAATAATTTGTTAAGTTGAAAGAAATAAAGAAAATGTTAAATTTTGAAACATTAAATGGATATTGTTGTTCATTAATCGAATTTGTAATTATGGTTCTAAATTAGAGGGATAAGACTATGCACTTAGCGATTTCGGGATATAAAAATTGTCAGTCACGTTTTAGTAACAAACGAATCTAAATGTGGAAATATTTCCTCTTACTCTTTAAGTATGTGTCAACGTTGTGTCAAGATAATATGAAAAATAAAACTCTGTACTACTCTCCTTCAGCAACTGGCCATTTTTAACACCATATTGTTATATTCAATGCCTTAGGGAAGAGTCACACGCTGCCACATGTAAGTATTGATTTGTTATGACGTTGACAAATACTTATGGAACAATTATATATCTCTTATATATACCAGTCACCGTTCCAAATAATATCGTAAAATCAAACAATGTAAGTAAGTAGGGGAACGAGCACCCAATTGAGCGCCATCTATGATAAAAGTTTCATTCGTGTGGCCAGACAGCATATTTACAAATAACGGCTGAATTTCGCTTAGTACACCGCCCATATTTTAGGCTTATGGCCTTACTAGGGAACAGTTCATTCCACAAAATAGCACGTGGAAATACGATTGCACATTGAAATTGAAATATACTTGAAGCACTTTTCAAAGCCAGTTAGTTACCTGCCATTAAACTGGTGTCACTGCTACAGAGAGCTGCCACCAGGCAACACTGTGTTTCAGGCCTACCATATCATTAGCAGATATGTGGCGCATAACAATAAGACATAAATGCCTTATTCAAAAAAAAAGTTATTTTGCAAGAACGAACGTGTAGAAAGCAAACAACCGTTTTCAAAATTAATAGGTAACTGCCGAATCAACGTTCTGCTGTGATCTGTGAATATTCCTCGATTGAAACAATTTTCTATTGTATCTTTTCTAACTTTTAACAAGTTTGCATGCTCTTTATTTATTTCGAAAGTTCTTTTTTTGTATTTTTTACGTCCTTAACGACATTGCAAGTTTTACATTTTTTAATTACTTTCTTAAATCTTTGTTTTTGTTTTCATAACATTAACTAACGTTTGATTCGCGACAAATACAACAATTAAAAAAATATTTTTATATATGTTCTTAAGACTGTATACTACGAAAGCGTTCGTTTTGTTGCTGCAGTTGCTACTAATAGAATTTTTGCTTAGATTACAATACTTATTATTATAGAGATCCTATTAATTAACATACACACATAGATATATTGAGGTGGTAACTGTTGTTGAAAGTTTTTAAATCAACGGTTAAATAACTTTTTATGCCTTCGATTCGGATTCATTGTTTGTGGCCTGCGAGGTGGCATCACTGGATTTGCCATCGTCAACTTTGCCAAAGACGCAGCAGGGGCATTTTTCTTTCAAAGCCACTCGATATTTTGGATGGCTAAAGTGTGTTAAAGTTAAGAAATTTATATTATTTAATTAATAAAACAAATCGACATGCTTAAAGATGTGTGTACATCTAAGACATGGATGATTTACCTGATGCCGTAAACAATTGGATTGTAACAAGCTGCCGACTTGGCGAAACAAGCTCCCCAGATGGTATTCAAGGGTGTAAGACCCTCATACTTAAAGATTCCCAGTGTGTTTATGATCATATAAGGAGTCCAGGCCATGAACCACAAGGAAATTGTAACCAAAGCAACTTTGGCCAGTTTGCCCTCAGCGCTCTTTTCGGCATCTTCAGATGAGCGCAACGATTTTACATTCATTTTCTTGGCTTGTTCGCGCATGGCTTTTTCGTGAGCCGATACAGCCTAACAACAGACGCAAAGCAGAACGGTAAGTGATTTAGCTTAAGCAATATATTGAAATGTATTTCTTTAAGATGTAGTACCTACCGCAATTATAAACCAGTAGGAATAGCAGATCAAAAACAGTGGCAGATAGTACACGAATATTGTGTAGAGAATCATATATGAACGCGGATTCCAATCACGTTCCAAGTAGTCAATACCGCATGATGTCAGGTTTCCCTCGGGCACATACCTAAAATGACATGCATGTATACATACACACACACACACACACACACACACACACACACACATGTAGATGTGTACAGTATTCATATAGATTAATTTATTAAAGTAAAATTTTTGTTTGTTTGTTTATTATCACCTGCTCCAACCAAAGACGGGCGCCAAGGTCCATATGCTGGCCATAAACCAAATCAAAATTATTTTTATAATCGCCAATTTAATAGTCATCGGTTGACCTGCCATACCCTTCACAATGACATTGTAACGATCCAGGGATATGACACACATCGATAATATAGAACTGCAACCAAAGGCTGAACCCAGGCCACCGTATATATCACACATCATTGGACCCAAGACCCATGTCTCGTAGAAGAGATTTATACCCATCATGGGCGTATTGGTGATCATGATGCCAAAGTCGGACAACGCTAGATTAATAACTAGTAGATTTGCAGGTGTACGCAAAGACTTGGTTGTAGAGAATATATAAATCACCACACCATTTCCGCACCATGATATTGTCGCAATCAAAACCATATATGCTGCTAAAATTTTACTCCAGATGGGATCCATAGCAGGAAACTGATTCCAATAGGGATGTACTAAATGTGCCATATCAGGTGTAACCTGCAAGAGAATTATTAAAAAAAAAAATATGTACTTGAATACAGGTTGTATGTTAGCAAACGTGTGCGATGTTGTGAAAGCGTTCGCCAGGGTTGGTTAATCCGTATTAAATTTTTTAATATTTTCCCATATTGTGAATGACGACGTCGACGTCACGTCAACACGACAGCAAAACATTGTCACTTGTCTAGTCCTTGTCGACAAACTTTGACTTCTGCTAACATGTTCTACTAGTATTATACGCCTTAGAGAATACCAAAAGGCTGTTAATAATAATTAATTATTGCCGAAAATTACATGACAAGTGAAAATTTTTTGCTGTCGTGTTGATGTCGCCATTCAGTCTGTCTGGTTGAGAAAAAGCTTTTCGAACAATTAGCCTATTAAAATTTAATTCAATATATCACGAGCATAGATTTTGCAATACGGCGCCGAAAATATTTAAATTATTTTATTTTTCTGTAAAATGCTTGTCAAGTGCGACTACGCAACAGGATTGTACAAGCATAAACATCCATTTTATTTGCCAAATCGCTTGTGTACTTTATTTGGAGCTTAATTCAGATATTGCAAGCGCCCTATTGCATTTTGTGGTACCCATTTAAATATATTACTATTCACCGATATTGCTAAAACATATACTGCTGAGAAGGCATTTTCATTCAGATACGCACAATGTAAATATTTATTTTATATTCTGGGATTTTTTGTCCCCTTAAAGGGATTAATGAAAGGTCAAATGGCTTGCTGTCAAACTCGTGTAAGAGTGCTTGATGCCAATGATACTCAATATTTAAGTTAATTATATTCTTTATTAAGAAAATTTTCACTCATGATCCTTTCTACACACTAAGTTTATTTGAAAAAAAAATTTGTTTCTTAACGTATCAAAAAATGTCCAATAAGTCCTTTTTGAATTGTTCGCACTTAAATGATTTGTTTTTTTAAATCGTTAGAAAATCTAATAGTTTTCTTTTCTGAAATATATTTTCTTTTAATTCAAAATTCTTAGCACGGTCATTACAACTGCCACTTGTTACAAAATTTTTACCCACCTTGTCCGTTACAGATCCATTTGATAGGGCGGCAAAACTTGGCCCTATTAGCGGTGACGAAAATCTATTATTAAAACGAAAGATTTCATTATTTATTTTTTCTTTATATCACTTTCAACTCCACATTTTTTTAAATACCTCTCCATTTAATTTTATTTTTTTTTAAATTATATAAAATTTCGTTTCTCTTTTCCCGTTTCAAATGATTTTATCTGTAAAAATATCTCATTTTAAAAACAAACAAAATTCGATGAATTTTATCTCACAAGGAACAAAAACTCTTGAATTTTGTTTCCTTTTTTAAATTGAATGTTTTTTTTTTCTGACCGGTTCGGATTTAACGTGGTGATTTGGTTCTTGTTGCCAACCTGCAGGCCACATTCTGAATGACACTCATTTATATAGTTTCTGGTAGCTTTTCCATTTACTATTTAAGAGGAAAATTAAATTAAATACTTTGAAAATATTACATGTGCACATATTTAACGGAGAAATCATAAGGGCAGAAAGAATAGGCACACATACTTAAGGCAGTGTCACACGAGGTAAATATTTAACGTATGAAGCGTGATTGGCAATATATGGGTGCAGAGTTGCCGACAGGCAATATTGTTAATTCGTATTTTTAACCGTTTCTGAAGAGCAGTAATCCCATGCAGTTATTTGAGCTATTGAAATTAAGTAGTGCGAGTGAGACGGAAAACTATTAAAAGAGAGTAAACGTTTAGGGGTCTGGCTGCACTGAAAAAAATTATTACCAACGAGGCTTTATGTTGACTGACTCCGAGCTGTTTTGCGAATGTATTTATTAAAAAAAATTAATTTGCAAATTATTTCGAAAATCATTTCTTGGACCGATTCATTTGTTGGGGACCACTTACTCATTTGCGATGGAATAATTATCCCATATGCCCATAATCTGATCCGAAAAAGAACATCTTTTAATACCTACTGGAACCAGCGATTATATATTGTGCTGTTACACTTCTTTCACCAATTATTACCCGCACGTGGGCTCCGCCTTTGAGTTTGTAATGCATAAATGAACAAGTGCCTCCTCGACTTATAATTGTATTTAAAATGATTTTCTTTTATTTTCATATTTCTGTCTTGAGGTGGAGAGACGGACGCATTAAAATACATACTATATCGGCATCAATGTCAACATATCAGTTAAAGGGTTTCACTACGTGAAGACATCGCTGTTGATGTCTTAACTGCAACAGACAAAAGTGTTTGAGTATATTAACAAAAACGTGGTCAATGTTCTTTCTTTGTAACTATTTTTACACATGTAAGTATATGCGGACATATGTACACACACACACATACACATAAATACATAGATTGTTAAAATATTTAAATATTGGAAATGGTTTTCTCCACACAACCCATTTGGCCACGTCTTCAAGACATCCAGCACGAAAAACAAATTGACGTCATGCTCACACATATATTTTACGAAATTTTCTACCACATGACCAGAAAATCGCGTAAGCCGCAATATCTTGCACCGTGTTGTAGATAATAAGAACAGAAATGTGTGATGATAATATAGTAACAATTTTAATTCATGTATTTCCTTTTAGTTTTATATAAAAAAATTTGTTTTTCTTGCCACAAATTCCATTTAGTAGATTTGCTAATGCCTTAAGGACTGGTTTCTTCTTGTGCCGCCACAATCATATTCCATAATTATGTGCTCTACGCTTTGGCCAACTGAGAATGTATAACTATTGTTATATTTGTTGTCTTTAGTATTATTAAATATTTAAAGAAAGATATATAGTTTTGTAAGTTCAATATGAATGACAACAAAATATTGATCGATGACATTTTAAAAGATAATTTTGTTCTTTGATGGCACAACTAAATATTTGGAATAGCGTAGCGTCTTGTGGTAAAAGTAATTGAAGCCAGAGGAACTTTTTCATCGAGTCTGATGTTAGTTTTAATTGCTTGATAGAGAATCGGTAATAATACCAACGATATGACAGACTGGAATTGTCTTATTCCTAGCAAGTCCCCTATAAAATATGAGGCTGGTCCATGCAGCATATATTATTTCATATAGGCGTGTACCATGAAACAGGTCTATCCCAAAACTATCAAATATGAATGTGCGATATACCAGGGACTGCACCACAAACCTTAAAACTACTGCATGGAGTGCGCCCAGGCCCTAGATTCAAAAATACTTCATGTCATTATGTTCATAATATAAAAAAAAAATCAGATGTCGGAAAACACTTTAGCTATTTTTAATTCCAATATTGAAATTATTATTTAATAAAGCTCGTGGTACACGGGATATAAAAACCCACGGCGGACTTCTTCTACTGTACAAAAGCACAAAAGCACATATTATTATAAAAGGCTTTCTTATTCAAGACATTTATCTCGGCAACAAAAGACACCAGTAACTTTTATTTTTTTCCAGACTGCAATTTTAAATGTTGGATCAAACCCTGGCATGCAATATAATTCTTTTGTTTACATTTTGTTTTTGCAATTTGCATTTAAATGTGTTCAACTGTTATATTTGCGTTGCCACAGGGTTTTGCAAGTGCATAATGTTGCCACAGGCACAAAAAAGGCCACAAAAACATTGGACGAGGGAATTAAATAGTTCCGTTTCTATATATATATATATATATATATATATATATATATATATGTATATATATATATATATATATATATATATATATATATTATTTTATATGAATAACAATTAAAATACTGGGTGTTACAGTTCTGTATATCAATTTATATAATATATATTAAATGCTGGTTAGCATTATGCTATATAATTCTTTTGTTTACATTTTGTGTCCGCATTTTGCATTTAAATGTGTTCAACTGTTATATTTGCGTTGCCACAGGGCCTTGCAAGTGCATAATGTTGCCACAGGCACAAAAAAGGCCACAAAAACATTGGACGAGGGAATTAACTAGTTCCGTTTCTATATATATATATATATATATATATATATATATATATATATATTATTATATCTGATTTTTTAACCTTTTTTTCGTTTATTAATCAATAGATTTGTTTAAGTTTTTAGGTTATTCAATATTAATATATATATTTATTTCGATATATCGAAATATCGAAATAAATATATATATTAATATTGAATAACCTAAAAACTTATACAAATCTATTGATTAATTATATATATATATATATATATATATATATATATATATAATATTTTATATGATTAACAATTAAAATACTGGGTGTTACAGTTCTGTATATCAATTTATATAAAATATATGAAATGCTGGTTAGCATTACGCAATATAATTCTTTTGTTTACATTTTGTTTCCGCATTTTGCATTTAAATGTGTTCAACTGTTATATTTACGTTGCCACAGGGTTTTGCAAGTGCATAATGTTGCCATATGCACAACAAAGGCCACAAAAACAGTGGACAAGGGATTTAAACAGTTCCGTTTCTAAATTAAATAATTTTTTATATGAATAACAATTAAAATACTGGGTGTTAGAGTGCTCTATATCAATTCGTATAATATATTACATTAAATGCTGATTAGCTGGTCACCTCACTTGTCTAAAATTGTGTGAATTTTTGTTAATTTCTCAGCCGATATTCTAATTTGTGAAATACATCATGGTGTGTTCGGAGACAAATCTGTATGAGTATATTAGAAGTTGCAAATGACAGGGAAGAAGTATAAAACAAAATCAAACACAAATGAATAAATTAAAATAAAATAAAAAAATAAAAAAACACAAACCTAAAATAAGCTACACACAAGTATTTAATCGTTTCTAAATGTAAATGGGTAAGAAAATAAAAAATAAAAAAACAATACAAACTCAAGTGGGAGAACAAGAAACACAAAATCTTATACGAAATTAAAATAAAAGTAATAAAATTGAATTTAAAACCACAAAAAAAAGACAATTGAACAAGATCAACAAACGGCTACAAGTCTGTACTTGCGCGAGTTATACACAATAGAAATAAATATTGAAATATGGACAAAAAACAAAAATTCAAACTACAATATGATGATGCATTAAGAGTTTAAATTTAAAACAGATGTTGTATTTTCTTTTTTGTTTCGACGCATTTTGGTTAGAATTTAAATAGAAAGAGCGCAATGAACAAATATTTCGCTTAAAACACATTTAAAAGCGCATAATCCAAAAATAACGACAGAAAAATATATTGTAAAATATTTGAAAGCAAGAGCAGCAGCAAAGTGAGTGTGCCTTAATCTTGCCAGACGATCGGTATGAGTTAAGTGAGTTATCGAGATCATTTTGATCTGATGTTTATGGCTGAATTCATGTCCTCTGATTTGTTGAATAGACGAAAAACTGTTGTAGTTAAATGAGAGCTAATAAAACATTGTGGCTAAATATAACAAAACTATTATGAAAATATAAGAAAAGGGAGGGAGAGTCAGAGAGTGAGAGAAAGTGCGAGTGTTTTGTGCCGCGGAGAGAAAATTTTTGAAAAACCAGGAACTAATTTTCTTGTAAATTTTTGGGGAAAATATTGAAAATAATGCGTGAGTTTTTTCATAAAACACGGAGAATTCATAACGTCCGCATGTTGCCTTAACACAAAACGAACGACAAATATGCGAGTGAAATTATAGGAATTTAAAAAAATATATATATAAAAAGATTAAAAGAAACAGAAATTGAAAAGAATCTTTAATTAATGCACAAATCATTTTTTTTGGAGAATGTTAAACAGAGTGTGAGATCAATTAAAAAGAAAAATATGTGTAAAAATAATTTCAAATACACGTGTATTAAAAAAAATTAAGAAATTAACAGGACTGTGGTCAGCATCCAAATAAAAGTGATTTCAAAATCAAAAGAAAAATTATTTTTAAACATTTAATTATTACAAAATGGCAAAGTGAATATTAAAATATTGATATAAAATTATAAATGAAAGAGCACGTAAATTAATGAAATATCAAAAAAAGTATCTACAAAAAAATATTACTCGTGTATAATAAATTGTTAAACGAAAGACTGTTCGAATTGTTTTAATGGGCTATTTCGATTCGAATTATTGTAACTTGCCAAATCATTGCTGATGGAAATTTATAATAAAACGGCAATAAAATAAACTAGTTTCCAATAAATAGAATAAATTAAGAATATTTTCAATGAAATTTAAATACAGGCATACTTATGCACACACACACACGCGCGTTGACGAAGGCAGTTGGATTTCAGGTGTTGGATGCAGCGGCGAATTTCAGTGAATTCGATGTGCACGTCCAGTGTTGTTTACTAAAGCAAAAACGCACGATCGCCAGTGCTGCTCCATCTGTATTCAAGACTGTCGATGTTGATGCTTCCCAAATAAGAATTAAATAAGATTTTTTTAATATTAAAAGAAGCCTTCAAGAGTCTCGTTTGTTTCATACCATATTAGGGTGTTCAACTAATCGACTTTTTGTATTAACCTATTAATCGCGCGAATAACTATTCGAGTTAAAAGTTTAATCGAATAATAATGGAATATTTTAGTATTATTCGACTAATTTTAATATTGTCTGGTTTGCTTATTTGAATACCAGACACAAAATTCGGTCTTTAGAGAGATTTCATTTAAAAATATGTATAATATAATAAAAAAGTCAATCTTTTCAAATTAAGAAAAGCAGCAAAGTTTAAGTTAATCTTAGGAAAAACAATTTTCCAAAAAGAGTGCACAGTCTAAAAGTTTCAAAAAGATTAATTTAATTATTATTGACATTGGAGAGGTCGCAACTATAGCGTTATAAAGCATGTGAAATATTTCTGTTATTTTCTTGTCTTTTTAAAAAATTTATAGTCCTGCTTTACACTCGAGTATACTGTTTAATACCGACTTGCTTTTTACGTAAAATAAAAAGAAAACAAAATATGTAAAAAAAATTCGATTAATCGAAATAAATTATTCAATTGCTCGTTGATTGAAAGTAAAGAATTTTAAATTATTCGAATTGTTAATCGCTAAAATTAATCGATTAATCGAGCGGCTAATCATTTGAATACTGCAACTTATATCCTTCCGAATATTAAATACGTCTCTTATATTTCGTGCTTGAGTTCTTTATATTTTTTATAACTTCTTCGCTGGGAGAGCGAAGAAACTCATCTCTATGATCTGGGGATAACCAACTCTTTCAATAACTGAAGCAGCGTCATTGTATAAACCTCGTGACTCTATTTTATCTCTATTTCGAGTATTCTTGTGTTATTATAAAAGGAGTTCTTATTCAAGAAATCTCGGCAACAAAAGACACCAGTAACTTTAATTTTTTTCAAGACTGCAATTTTAAATGTTGGAACAAACCCTGGCATGCAATATAATTCTTTTGTTTACATTTTGTTTTTGCAATTTACATTTAAATGTGTTCAACTGTTATATTTGCGTTGCCACAGGGTTTTGCAAGTGCACAATGTTGCCACAGGCAGAAAAAGGCCATAAAAACAATGGACAAGGGATTTCAATAGTTTCGTTTCTAAATTAAATATTTTTTAGATAAATACAATTAAAATACTGGGTGTCAGAGTGCTGTATATCAATTCGTATAATATATTCTATTAAATGCTGATTAGCTGGTCACCTCACTTGTCTAAAATTGTGTAAATTTTTGTTAATTTCTCAGCCGATAGTCTAATTTGTGAATATTGACATTGGAGAGATCGAAAGTGAAGCTTTATAAATCATGTCAAATATCTTGTATTTTTAAAAAGTTTATAGTCCCGAAAATTAAGTAGGTCTCTTATATGTTGGAGCGATCAAATGGAATGTCTATATGTATAACACCCTCTTTCAAGCTCCACGTAAACTCGGCTGGTTGGCTTACATGGCTGCCTTCTTCTTCTCATAGAAATTCAACTAGAATCCAGTTGATTTCTTTTTGACAGAACACTCGTCGATGTGATGTCTTGCGTAACCTATTTTGCTAGTTGTAGGCACTGGTCCAAGCAAAAAAAAAAAAAGAAGCTGCTGCCAAAGACAGTATGTGAAAATCATAAGTTGTAAAGTTTATAGACTCCGTTACGTAATTAAGTTACAGCTAAATAACGTAACAAAATATGACATGATTAGAACTGAATTCTAATATATGGCTGCTTTATACGAATTCAGTCCGTATTGGATTCCATGTGTGGGCCAACACGAGTTGACAAAAATTAAATTACTTCCAACTCGCCTTCTTTGGTAGACCTCTTCTCTCTCTGAAACTACTTGTATTTCAAAAATTTATGTTAAATTATTTTTATATTGCATGCGAAGACGTGTGAGAATTTCCAACTTATTCCCGAAGACGAATCTGAGCTATTTTGCTTGGAATCGGGTAATCGAAAATGGAACACAAAAAAGTTATTAAAAGCTTATACAGGGATTTAGTTTGTGGATCATATCCGTTTAGTATTGATGCATTTCTCCTATAAGTTTTCTCTTTTATGAATAAAAATGCGAAATAGTAGTGAAGATCAGTTCTGGTATTCATCGTTTTTATAATCCGACCTTTTGTTAAATATAGAGAAATACTGCATCTCCGGACTATTAAAATTTTTCTTTAAATTGTGGTGAAATATTAAATTTTTGGAAAATATGAAGCATGGCGCTTCTCCCGAGCGGTACTACTTTTAAAATATGCATGCTTGTGTATATACAAAAGCATATATATATATATATATATATATATATATATATATGTGTGTGTGTGTGTGTGTGTGTAAACGGTTTCAAAATTAAAATTGATTGAATATAGTTGAATATCGGACTACACAAAATATTAAATAAACACTTGAAAATTATTATCATTCCATTTATTATCAATCGTAAACCGCAAAATTAATAAAAATTTATTCTTCATATAAATTTAGGAAAAATATATTTTATGTAAAAGCTTATTGCATTAAAAAAACTGTGTTGTATTGAGTGAAACCAGAAATTAGTGCAAAATGTCTGAAAATACCAAATAAGAATTTTCAAAAAAGAAAAAAACACAAAAAATAAAAAATAAAAGAAATGTGAAATTAAGTTAAAAATAGAATTCGCTAAACGGAACGAATAAAAACGAAATAAATACAAAAATAAAAAGAAACACATGCCACACAAACTTTCGAAAGAAACTCACAACAAACAACAACAACAACAAAGAAAATTTTTAAAATTGTGTGTAGAGTGTGTGTGTGTGTGCGTGCGTGCGTTTCAAATGACGAAGATGTGAAAAGTCATTAAGGAAATTTACGAACTGACATGTAAGAGCGGAAAATATTTAAAACAAAAATTAAGAACAAAAATATTGTAAATAAAGAAAGAAATATTTTTCAAACTAAAACCCCACAAATTGTTAAACAAAATGCAGTCCTCTTCTTCAAGCAACGCCACCAAATCATCCAATAAAATACTTGTAAGTCCCAGCAAAAACTCCAGCATTAAAACCAAATCCACCACAGTGTTAAATCTCAATACTCCAAATGCCTCTAAAGACTTGGAAACCTCTTTAGAAATAGAAAAAATATCCAAGAAAATATCCGAGCATGCCGATGCTTTGTATAGAACCTGGAAAAGCCATGGCTTAGCTCCAACAGAGATATTGGAATTATATAACGTAGACACTGGCGTGACGGCTGGCGCCATAGCGGACGACAAAAGCACCGAAGATTTACAGAAATTGGTTAACACTTTTGTCAACAAAGACAAGGAACAGAGAGGGGTTAAAACTGTCACTCAAAAATCTAAATTAAGCACAACAAGTAATAAAATGGAAGTCACACCCAAAATTATAGAGCACAAAATAAATACAACATCAATCAACAGCAGCAGTAACAAGCTGGCAACACCCTTAACTGTTGCCCACAACAACAGTATAACGGCGCCACATTTAGCAGAGTCGAACAGTCAACAGTCCGTCTTAAGAAAATCAACACCCTTCATAAAATCGTCAAGTTTCTTAATTAAAAACTCTCTGGATGCCACCGACAGTAGCAAAAATGCAACACCATCATCCCCCTCCTCCACCACAACCAAAGTAACCAAATTAAAAAGCAACAAACAGGGCTTTGGAGGGGAAGTGTTGGCGAAAAATGCACAAAAACTAAACAATCTGGATGGAGCGAAAACCCTAACATCACCCAACAAACCCTTAGACATCGATATAGATTTCAAAATAGACTTGGATTTGAATCTAGACGTGCACAAATTAAGTCAACAACAAACACAAAATCTAAAAAAGATCAAAGAATTGCTGAAAGAGCCAAATAAACCCACAGCAATTCCGATAAACAATACAACAACGAATTCCAGCAAAATACCGGCTGTAATAGTTGACTCTATGGCCAGTAGAGCGGCGAAAGAGGTGAAGCTAAAGAAAACAACAGTGACAGAGAAAATCAAACAAAATGAAGAAACACCGGTGCAAAAGAGATCATCAGCAGGCGACACACTGGCGACGAAAAAACTTGGCAATAAACCGAAAACATCAGAATCAACTTTACAAACGATGATAAACAAACCACATGATTTGAATCTATCAATTGGATTAATAGAAGACAAATCAAAAGTGCACGACAACAATAGAGACGACAATATTGTCACAGCAGCCACAACAACAACAACAACAACAACCACGACCACGACCACCACAGTGCTGCAGCCTCATGTCAATAAAAAACGCACAAATTTAGCAAACACCGGCGGCGACAGCAGCACAACCCATACCATTACCAACGGCAATGTAACGTCTCTTCTAGTGGACGACATAACGCAGCAATCGCTCGCCACAAAAAGTAACACGTCTGATATTCCGGCGACCAGCACAAAAATACTAAAATCTACAACAAAAACAATCAAAACTCCAAAACTGAAAGAAAAATCCCTAACGAAATTGGACAGCCCGCAGGACTCGAGTCCAGCCAGCAGCAATACAACGTCCACGACAGCAGCATCGGCAATAAACGGCGAAGCAGCTCCGATAGCAACAGCAGCACAACAGCCGCAGCGGCAGGAGCAGCAGCAGCAGCAGCAGCAGCAGGAGCAACAACAAAAACCAGCAGCAACTGCAGAAGAAAGCGATAGTAAAAATATGGAAACAGAACGCAGTAGTAACAATAGTTCAACCATGCCGACACCCACGAAATTAAAATCAAATCGCCCCCTTAGCAATGGCCAAGAAAAATCTTGTAAATACTTTTCTCCTAAGAAAATTGCAACAAAAAGCCTAAAGCCTTATTAATATATAAATTTTTTCTTCTGTTTGTTTTTATTTACATAAAAAAAAAAAAATATGAACGAAACATTTTTAACAACAAATATCCAGTGCGCAGTCCATTTTTAACGCGTGGCTCTGTGGCGGAGCGTGTTATGATTTTTGAAAAATGTCCAGACGTGAGGAACTCGTTTCTAAATATTAAACGTCCCGATCGAGCTGATGCACCGCCCAGATCACTGTTAAGGGTAAGTTAAAAGTTAATTATTTATTTTTCTTAATAAAAAAATCTTGGAATACAAACTAATTTTTGTTATCTAACCGTTGCGATTTATTTATTTGTTTTTTTTAGTTTAATTAAGAAAAACTTTTTTTTTTTTCATATATATTTTCATCTCTCGGTTCATTTCAAACATGTGCACAAGTAGCGTACAAAATTAAAAAAAAAACAATTAAAGCTAAAATAACATGAAAGCAAAGTGTAGCAACAACAAGTTGTTGTAAAAGAAACGATAAAAAAAAAATAAATTAAAAAAACTTTTGCTAAAAGTGTGAAAATATCAAAACAATTGAACAGTTCTATTTTTCTCAAACTCAGTCAACTGATTGACTACTTTTCTTTAAGGTTATGCGAATGTTTGGCAAAACTCATTCCTGCACAAATATGTATATGAATTTGTTTGCTGGGTTGCCACACTAAAACCAAGTAGCGGCTTTTTGAAGTCAACATGTTGCCTTTCACTCTCACTACATAAAATGTAAACAAATTAAAATGTCTCTGCTATTAAGTTTTGGAATGTTGTGTCTGAGTTGAAAGTGCTCGTGTTTTAATAACAATCACTTAATATTTGTGGGCTTTTTGCAGCTCGCAAGGGCAGCCACGCAGATGCAAATGGAAAAAGGCCGACTGGTGGTCGTTGGGCCGTAAACTTCTGCTATCAATCATGGCTACTTTGCAGTTACACATACAACGAACATTTGTTACATAATAACGGTAGTTTTTATTCCGTTTGTTTTGCTTATAGTTTTCTTACACAAGTTGGCAGCAGAAGCTGGCGACGTGTGGCAACTCTAACCGGTTGCCTGAACTATTTCATTTGCCGTGATTTATTATATGGGCAGCTGATTTAATTGTAAAAAAATAAAGATCTTTAAAGTACAAGAGAGTTAGTTAATTTACCAACAGTTTTATTAAATAGCAGAATAATATATAAACAAATACTTGATTTAGTTTTTCTACGAAATTCTTGTTTACAACGAAGTGCTCTGTGGCATAGAACACATAACTTTTAGAGCATTTTGCGCAGCTCTTTAGTCAAAAAGTGATAGCAAAATAAGCAGATATAATATTCATATACTCGCATGTGAATTCGAATATAAAAAAATAGATTAATAGCAGACTTATAATATGATTTTTTTTTTATAAAGATTTGTTTTATTAACCAGTTATATGCTATTTTTTTCATATGATATTTGGACTGAAATTTTTAACATCATGTGGCTGTTACTTGCTTATATCAGTACAATACTTCAAGCTTTCAGAATAATTAGTTTTGCACCATCTGTTCGCCATCGTCAACTGCCGATATTTTCCTTCTTTCTGCACCATCGTTATAAAAGGTGTTTTTTATAGAGTGATACAAGTTTAAATCACAATAAAGCATAGCAATATATTTTTGATATCAATGAAAATGAATTTATTGGATAGAAAATTTTATGACATTAATGTTTAAATATAATTTCGGCCATGTGGCCCCCACGGCTGGAGCGTACAAGGCGCCATCTGGAACACCAATTTTCAAAAACAGTAACATTCTGACCATCATCGTTTTTGAAGACATGTGGGCCAATGACTCCGCCAGCCCATAAAGCGCACCAAACAGTCACTCCAAATGCGACAATTCTGTTTATTTACGTACCCATTCAACCAAAAATAGGCTTCATCGGAAAATAAAATTCTGAATGGACGAAGTGCACGATAAGTTTGACGAACAGAACCATTATTTTGATTAAAAATTTCCACAATTTGCAAGCGTTGCTCTGGTGTAACTCGATCCATAATAAAATGTCAAAGCAAACTAAACAAAAAGCAACTGTCAGCTGTTCAATGGGTGGTCAAATAAAGCAGTGATGCCAACTCAAAGTTGTAGCACTCTCTAAAAAAAACACCCTATACATTTTTACGCTCTTTTTATAAGTTTTCTTAAATTGTTATGTTTTCATTAAAGATATACTTGCATATATTTTATTTAAGACTTTTTATATAAATAGAAGAGTTTGGAAACTTTCAAATCAAGTTGGTTAAAGAACTACTACAGATAAAGTGCCGCCTAATAGAGTAGCCTGACCCATAATAAATGAAAATTTTTGATATACTAAATGAGATAGTTTTGAATAAATTATGCAAACAACATTTCGAATTTTAGCTCTTAAATAAAAGTTCTTAAAGGCAATATTGAATATTTCAACCAGAAATTTTATTGGCTTTAACTTTTTTCCAAATTTCCCATTGAACGGGTTAATAAAAGAGAAAAAAATCTCTGCAACTGCTTAAGCTTTTATTGTTTACTTATTTGCGAATTATTTAAATGCCAACAGGCAGCATCGCCTTGTTTTTGTATTGTTGTTGTAATTCAAAATTGTTGTTAATACATTTTTAGTGAATTGACGCAGTATTCCACCCCCGCCTACCTCGTGGCCATTAAGAAAGAATCACAAATAAATACTTTTGATTTTATAAATACTCTGTCTACTCAGTAGATACTTGACGTATTTTGTTGCTAAAATATCTGTTTAGTTAATCAGTCAGGGTTAAACTGCATACAACATCATTCAATTTGTATTTCAAACAAATTCATTTTATTACAATTAATTTTATTTACGCCACTCTTCCTTCACTCCCCTGCAGTTGAGTCCATTTTATAGTATTTTATTAGCCGCCTCCTAATATGTCGCTGTAGTCATTTCTTATGACAGCTGTCATTGTTATTGGGTGTCATAGGTCAGGGTGATAATTAGAAGAGGTTACGCGTTTGGGTTTTCCAATCGTGTATTAAAAATAATTCTTGAATTTCTTTTAATTTTTTTGTTCACTTTGAAAATGTTTTTAATTAATTGCTTCGAGTAGAGAAATTAAGAATTCATTTTTAATTATATTTCATTTGAACTTTTTTTTTTTGTTTTGGTGTGCAGCCATTGAAAAAAATCAAAACAATTTATTTATATTTATTTCTTTTCTCAATTATTTTAAATAAATAAACAATTTTCACTTACTTTAGCGTAAGTGAATTTTAAATTTCGCCATCATTCTTGCGGTGCTAACAAATACGATATAGACATAAGATAATATTAATTTCATCATACACCATTTACATATTTAGGAAGATTGTAGATCGGCAAATAGTTTGAATATTCAAATTAAATTCTTTTTAATTGGTAGTTATTGCTCTGTCTCCAGCCCTACCCTATCAACGATATCCAACGAAAATTTCTAATATTCTTCAACATTCTCAAAAGTTCTATACATATTCTAGTACCCCCAGGAGTTACCTGAATAATTCCGGTACTAACGTCAATTATATTTGAAAGTTTTGTTGTTAAGGAATTTGTATACCTCCCGGAGCGGAAATTGCTGTCGTTGATCTCCCTGAAATAGTAAAAAATTTAATAAAATTAGAGGTTTTTTGTCTCACTCGCACTAGTTAATTTCTAGCTCACAGTTAACTGTATAGAAGTACTATACTTCTCATCAGTTTTCTGTGGTTAACTACGTTGCTACTTCTTATGTATAGGGTGTTTTTTATAGAGTGATACAACTTCGAGTTGGCATCACTGCTTTATTTGACCACCCATTTAACAGCTGACACATGCTTTTTGTTTAGTTTTCCTTGACATTTTATTATGGATCGACTTACAGCAGAGCAACGCTTGCAAATTGTGGAAATTTTTAATCAAAATAATGGTTCTGTTCGTCAAACTTATCGTGCACTTCGTCCATTCAAAATTTTATTTTCCGATGAAGTGCATTTTTGGTTGAAAGGGTGCGTAAATAAACAGAAAATTACTCTTTGGTGCGCTTTATGGGCTGGCGGATATCAAAATATATTACTATGTTTTATTATGATTTAAACTTGTATCACTCTATAAAAAACACCCGATAAATGCAAAAGGCATCAGTAACGGATAAAACGCGGTTGATAATATCGACAACATACGATCAAGTCACCACGTCGGCTTATGTGTACTGATATTTTGCAACTTCTAATTGAAATATTTAACATAAAAAACTACTTCATGTCCTGTCCCTTGTTCCCCAGCTGAAATAAAGAGAATAAATTAAAGGAAAAAGGAGGAAAAACTGGAGTGAAAATTCATTCATGATCAGGGACTTTTTATTTTAGTGTGAAATTGTTCACGGAAAATTTATTCACAATTGCGAATTTAGGAAAAGGGTAAAAATTTCAGCGGAAAATGTTGTCATGACAGGGGAGAATATGTATTCCCTGTTTTCAGAATTTCGCTATTGACAGAATTAAAGTGGCAAATATTTGAGCAGCTCACAAGATCAGTTGTATGGGTTACCATAAAATACTGTATTCCCTTAAGGCATAGACTAACAGGTCAACGCAATTTTTTTTTTTTCAAGGTTGTACTTCGATCGTTAGCGATCGTTACATACAGATGTCCCTCCTCTGTCAAACGTTGTTTACATATACGGGACGCCATTACAAGGGGAGCAAATAATAAATTATATTGAAATTTCGATCGTAATAGAATGAGATAATTTGGCTTCTGGATTTATTTCGACCAAAGAAGGTGTACTCACTGCTTTGCTCGCTGTTTAAAACACACAACTATTTTGTTAAAATTTTATTTAATTCAGAATTTCCTTCAGTTCTTTTTCACTTGGGCGTTTGTGTTTGTGTTTTTCTTTTTCTCCTTAATAAATATGTTTTAAGATAACAGAACACAAAAGAAAAGCAATTCAAATACAAATTTATTAATAAAAAGTGTGTTTCACAATCAAGTTTTTCCTCAACTTATTTGCTTTTCCCTCATAATTTATTTTGTTTATAATAAATTTCCTATTCTTTGCACAACAAACATCAATTTAAAAAAAAAATAAGTTTAAAAGTGAATAAAAATAAAAATCTTTTTTAAAAACACCATCCATTCGAATTCATTTAGAGTTCTCGATGAAAAAAATCCCCTTTCTTTTTTGCAATTGAAATTTTCTTCAAGTGCTTTTTATTTTTCATACAAAAATTAAAATGTTTTCAATATGAATTTATTAAAACAAAAAACAAAAAAAAACAAATAATTGAATTGAAATTTTTGCTGAAACCGTTTTTCTTTTCATTTTGACATCATTTCAATTTCTTTTGACTCCAGTCTCGCTCATTCAAAAGTCATTAAAATGTCAATAAACTCAAGAAAGCTGAAAACATGCCCTTCTTTTTGTTGTTGTTGTTGTTGTTTTTCTTGTACTGAAATAAAAGTCATCTCTTTCCATGGCTTCAGGTAAGAAAAATTTGAAGAGGAAAAATGATTTTTCTCATTTAGCATGTGGGTGGATGTTTTACCTTCTCATTCTCTGTGCTTGACTTGATTTTGCTTTGACTTTTTCGTATGACATTTTTCAATTAAATTTTTAAACATTTCAAAAAAATTATTAAATATTCCCGGCGGCATTAAAAATTTTCGTTTTCTCCTTAAAGTTGAGTTGGTCTGACACACGGATCAATTTAATTAGTAAATGAAATCAAAGTGGGTTAAAGTTCAGTCCAAAGGAGTGGGTTACAAGCTCATGAACATTCAACTGAAGCTTATAAAAGCTTCGTAGAAATCCTCTTTCGTTTTTCTATAGAAATCCACAACCATTTTGCTATTGATCTATTAAAAATATACGATCAACATTGAAATTTAAAGTTCAAAACAGCCATGATCAATTGGAAACTCAGTCTGAGGCGGAAGAGAATTGTTTGATATTATGAATTTATATTCATAAAAGAACGATTAACTTTAATATTAAACTCTAAAATATTTACAGCTCTGCATTTTGAATATATCCAAATAGATTTCAAGGCAGATCCATCCAAGTGCTGTTTTAAGTCTAAAATTAATCACGATCGGTATTAACCTTTAAATTACAAGTTGGTTAGAATTTTTAATCACAAATAGGCCACAATTCTCTTGAAAGTTCTCTCTTAAAATACCACACGATCAATGTAGGGGGGGAGGGGAGAGAGAGAAAGAGAATAAATTATTATTAAAATATATGAAAATATTAAATTATCTTTGAAGGTTTAATAACAGTTTGCATTTTTTCCCATGTGATGTTTTAACTCTAAACTTAATCACGATCAGTATTAACCTTTAAATTATAAGTTAGGTTAGGTTAGGTTGAAGAGAGGGCCATAAGCTATCCCAATCCGTCAGGATTACACTTTATAAGATGTTTAGAATATTTAATCACAAATAGGCCACAATACACTTGAAATTTCTCTCTTAAAATACCGCACGATCAATGCGGAGAGAAAGAGAGAGAGAGAGAGAATAAATTATTATTAAAATATATGAAAATATTAAATTAGCTTTGACCGTTTATTAACAGTTGGCATTTTTTTCGATATAAATTTCAGGTCAAACTGCATGCCACGCCTCCGACCCCAGCCGAACAGAATTTAATACAAAAGGAACTGAAAAATACCAAAAGTGTTTATATTCCCAGGTACTTGTCAACAAAGATAACCATCTTACCGATATTTTTGGAAATTCTGGCCATACTATTTTCAGATTCTATTTTCCCCATGGCAAGCCTCAACCCACAATTGCCCTGGAACGTACTTTGCGCGGCATTTTGTCAGCGTTTGATACATTTCCCAACAATCAGGTGACGAAGGATGAGCTGCCGCGTATATTAAAAATATGTGGTCTACCCTTCTATTGGCGTATGCCGGTTATGGTTTTTTGTCAGCAGCACAATTCGGGTCTGGTGGAACGGCAAAGATTTGTGGAGTTTTGGAAACAGTAAGTTTTTTGTTTTTTTTGTTTTTGTTTTTTGTCCCCCAACAATCAGGGCAGCGAAGGTGACTAATTTGTTTAACAAATTCGTGCAGAATGAATGTGTATTGCCATGACAACGCTTCGCGTTTTGTATATATTTTGTCACGAGGTCAACGCATGCGCTCGTATATACTGCCCGAAGATTTGGCACCTTTGGTCCAGGACGTTGTTGATACACATCCGGGCTTGGCTTTTCTCAAAGAGGCCACCGAATTTCATTCCAGATATGTGCACACCGTTATAGCGAGAATATTCTATTCGGTCAATCGCAGTTGGTCGGGTAGAATTTCCATATCGGAACTAAAGAAATCTGATTTATTAGAGGTGAGTGTAAGTGATATTCTTTTAAGTTCTTTCTCACTCTCTTTCTCTCTCTCTCTCTCAAAATATTTTTCAGATCATTACCTTGTTGGAAGAGGAGGATGATATCAATCAGATAATGGCCTTTTTCAGTTACGAACATTTTTATGTCATCTATTGCAAATTTTGGGAATTGGATAAGGATCACGATTTACTTATAAATCAAGATGATTTGGCGCGCCACAGTGATCATGCCTTGTCTACACGCATTGTCGAAAGAATCTTTTCGGGCTGTGTTACACGCTCAGATAATAAAAAACATCCCGATGATGAGCCCAAAATGTCTTATACGGATTTTGTTTGGTTCCTACTGTCCGAGGAGGATAAACGTACACCCACCGCTATTGAGTACTGGTTCCGTTGCATGGATATTGACGGTGATGGCTTATTGTCCATGTATGAATTGGAATATTTCTATGAAGAGCAACAGCAGCGCATGGAGTCAATTGGCATTGAATCGCTGCCATTTGAGGATTGTCTGTGTCAGGTGAGCACATAAGATTGATAAGGCCCACCGATATTTTAGTAAAGTTGATTCATTTTCTCTATATAAGCGATTTTATGAGAAGTTTATTAAACGAAAGTTAAATATTACAAAGATCAGAACGCTTAAGCAGGCCAAAGGAGAATATAACCTAGAAATTTCTTTCCAATCGAAAATAAAACTTTTGAGTAGAAATTCCTAAATTCCTCCAATCACCCTGATGCAAATTCCGCTACAATAAAAAAATATTAAAGGTGGCAGCACTGATTTGAAGCCAACAACTTGGCTTAATGAGACTCATGGTTAAAAATACCAGTGGCATTATTGGGCCAACAAGTACAAACCAGAAGTAATTGGATTATTCACACAGTGTGCTATTTAGTCCTATTGTCATAAAATCATATTATATTTTTGAACAGTTAAAAAAAATTTGTTGTGCTGTATATTAAGAAGTCATAAAATAATAAGACTACTTTAGGGGTTCTTATTTTGTCATGAAATAGCTCTAGAGATCTGAGTCAAACCCCTGAAATTATACTCCCTAATTCACAAACGATTGTTAAAGTTAATGAATGTTTCAAGAGATTTTTAACAATACAAAATCCATACTTTAAAGCCACTTTAATTTTAATAATCGTTTATGAATTAGGGGGATATAGTAGAGGCCTCAATTTATTATTTTTATTTAACGCGATTTGCTTAAATGTAATTTTTTTTTTTTTTCACAGATGTTAGACATGATTAAACCGAAACATCGTGACGCCGTCACGTTGGGTGACTTGAAGAATTGTAAAATGACGCACGTGTTCTTTGACACTTTCTTTAATTTGGAAAAATATCTAGATCATGAACAGCGTGATCCATTTGCTTCACAAAGAGACGAATATGTAAGCCCGCATTTTATTCTGCTGTGAAAATTAATAATTTTTGATTCTTAATAAAATTTTTTTTATTTAGTCTTCCGATTGGGATCGGTTTGCTGCTCAAGAATATGAGCTCTTGATAACTGAGGAAAATGAATGAGATATTTATGATGGCATGGCAACACATCCCCAAAGTCCAATCACAAGAAATTATTTAAGTTAAAGTTGCAATTGATTGCAAAATCATATCGTTCATTGCTAAACACAATTCAACAGGAAACTTAACACTTTCCCAAATTTTCTAAACTTTTATATTCGCTCTGAGCTAAATACATACATACACAAATGCATACATACACACATAGTATGTGTACATGAAAAAAAAACTTACATACAACATATTTAAACTGCAGCCGACAATTGCATTTGCAGTCAAAAGTATTGTATGATTGTTGGTCCTTTGCAACCTCGTCCTATTTATATTTTAAATATTTATTATACAATTTTTATACCTTTTTAAACACTAATTATTCTTATTTCTTAAACTTAGCACTTATATGTAGTTAAAACTTTTCATGTTTTGTTAACTGATTTCAAAACAAATCGAACACAAATTTCCTTAATCTGTTAAAAATCAATTTAGTTACAATTTTAGTTAAATAACATTTAAATGATCCTCTGTTACTTATTTTTATTTACCCTTTCCCTATTTGTATTATTTTATTTTGTTTTTATTACTATGACATTATTTCTTAACAGAAAATCCTGTAAAATTTCGGTTATTTAATTTAAGACTCTACGCGATTGAATATTTCTTCAGTTTTTATTTGTCCATACGTGGGAAACACGATCATCATATTGGGTGGCTGGTTTTGATCAACGTTTGCTGCAATTGTTTGTCCACACTTGTAATGCGACAAATAAAATATTAACGAAATATTTGATCTTGGAAATTTATATGAAATCTAAAGCAACATTTTAAGGATTTATTATGATTGGAAGATTGTTTTCCTTATTATATTTAATACATGAGTATGAAACTTGCAATATATAAATAATAATAATAATAAAGAACAAGCCAAAGAATTATTTTGAATTTAAGTATTTTAAAAATATTAAATAAACCAATAAATATTTTAATAAATAATTTTACAAGGAGTATCAGAAACTGTTACAACGATTTAAGAAATTCTTTCGCCAGTAGGGACAGAAAGACGATGTTTTGTTTATTAAATTCAATGCGTTACAAAATGAATAGTTGTTATATTTTAGAAAAGAAACTGTTAGTAGCGAGTCATTAATTTTAATATGTTAATTATCTCACACAATTCAGATTTGTTGCAGCTCAAAGAATTGCTGCAATATGCTGTTTATTTTTAAGAGCCTGCGGCCATTCTTTTATTTTATTTTCTTTTTCGTTGTGAACAAAAATAAAAGAGCAATTAATTTTCGTGTGTTGATGTTTATGTGTTTTGCAATATTCAAAATTATTTAAAATGGAATACAGCAATTCTCAAGCGCAAATCGGAAGTGTGTAGCCAGCTTAATTCAACTGTAACCTATAAAGAGCTGCCAATTGTTTAGTTTGCCGAGGTGACAGCCTACCAAGGAGAATTAATATCTGGCAGCATGAATAGTTAAGTAACGAACCGTTATTTATTACTAATACATATCCACTGTAAAAACATACAGCAGCAGTTCTGTCTTCAACTCGAATTATGTTCCCGTGGCTAAGAATTCAAAAATCGCATATCAGAATTACATAAATAAATTATTATAATTTTTTTTTTTTTTTGTCAAAATCTATCTTATACATCGTTTATTTTGCAAAGAAATTACAACTATATATATATTTGTTTTTATTTTAATAATAGTAATTAAATAACTAAAATATAGTTTACAAATAAACATTTCATTTCTATTTTACGATTTTTTGTTTTATTTTAGTTTTGTTTTAAAATTTGCTTAAAAATATACTTGTTTTATTATTTTACCTAACAGAATATTACAATTTTTGTTCAATATTTAAAAATTTTGTTTTTATAGCATTAATTTTTTTTTAATTCCTAATGTGTTTTTGTTTAAAACGATTTACAGCTTGTTAAGGAAGGATTTTTTTTATAGAATTCCAAAACTCAAAATAATCCAATTGAAATTGAAATTAATAAATGGGGATTTTTTTTTTTCATAGCATAAAACTCTCAACAACTATAAGTAATAAGAGAATTATGCTAGTATTTGAGGATTTCTTGCTGTAAGTTGAATGAATAACTTTTAGTGTCTCATTAATATATAAAAAATTAGATTATTGTGTTACACGAACTTTATCTGATTCTCTTTCCTCACTATCATCGTTATCTGTAGTAGTTTCACTAGTTTCATTGCGAACATAGATGGGCTCCGTCTTGCCTTTAACACAGGATGATGTTATATGCACGCTCCTAATATTTGAACCGGGAACCTCAAACATTGGATCGAGTAGTAGTTGTTCCTGTGTGATAAAAAAATTTATTACGTTCATAATCTTAATTATAAGGAATTCTTATATATTTTTGTTGCTATCAACTTTAATAATTAATTCTCTCGTTGAAATTTTACTTTTGAATATCATGAAGTTTTAGTAATGCCCCTTTAAGTATACTTTGTTTTGACCATGAGTACGGGCCATTACGTTTAGTCATATTTATCGTTGGTACTTACCATAATTGAACGTAAGCCTCTGGCGCCTGTTTGACGCTCCATGGCCAGTTTGGCAATTGCTTCGATGGCATTTTCGGTAAAGTTTAATTCAACTTGATCTAAGCCAATCAAAGCTTTATACTGTGGAATCAAAGCATTTCTCGGTTCGGTTAATATACGCACCAACATATTTACACTAAGGCTATGAAAGGGCACAATGACAGGGAAACGGCCGACAAATTCCTATAAAATGGACAAATAAGAAAAAAATGCAATTGTATAGAATTTTATAATTATTACCGGTATCATGCCAAATTCGACGAGATCACGAGCTTGTACTTTTGTTAAACATTTATCACGTTCTTCTTGATCGTCGTCCATGGGACTGGCGGCAGATTGAGCAGCACGACGACCTGAAGCACCAGACGTTGGAGCACCAAAGCCCAAATACTTATATAATGAAAGTCATATATTAAATTATGTAAAATCATATCTTTTCTAAATTGAGTTTACAAAAACATGGTTAATACGACCACCAACCTTTTCATTTAACCTCCTGGCTATGAGGCGATCTAGACCAGTGTAAGCACCAGAGGCCACAAAGAGAATGTTTGTGGTATCAACTTGAACAGTTTCTCCTCTGAGTTTGCGTGGAGAATTACGCTCGGGGACGTTTACAATAGTGCCTTCCAACATTTTCAACATACCCTGTTGTACACCCTCTCCCCCAACATCGCGCAATTGATGTATTCCTGGCACAGCCCCAATTTTATCCACTTCATCAAGAAATACAATACCAGTTTGAGCACGTTCCACACTACATTCAAATAACACATTTGATAAAGCCACATTAGATAAAAAGGAAGCAATTGAAATTGATTACTTGTAATTAGCATCCTGCAACAACTTGGAGATAACACTCTCTATGTCCTCCCCTACATAGCCGGCTTGTGTTAGGGTCGTACAATCACAGATGGCAAAAGGAACGTCCAAGCATTTCGCTATGGTTTGGGCTATCAAAGTTTTACCCGAGCCCGTAGGTCCCAGCATTATGATATTACTTTTCTCCAATTTGATCTCATAATTTTGTTTATCTAAGATTTCTGAGCCCGAATCATGACCATGGTGATGAGATTGTGCCTGTTTAGGTGGCAATTCGGTGCCCGATGAATTGGCCATTGTGTGTCCTATACCTGTTATGTGCAGCAAGTCATTTCTGGTGCCCATCGGATCGTTCATCATACTCGCAGAAGCCTGTGACATTTGTTGCTGCTGTTGTGGACTCAACTGCGGCAGATTATGATGTATACGTTTGTAATGATTGTATACTGCCACCGCCAGAACCTTTTTTGCAAAGTCTTGGCCCACAACATGTTTATCCAAATATTCCATAATTTTTTGCGGAGGTGGTGGAGGTTTACGCTGATTTTTCGTTTCATCTTTTACGCTACGTTTAGTGTCAACTTCGGAGAGAACGACAAAGAAATGATTGCACTTGGCACACTTGACAAAACGTGTCGAACTGACAAATGTTTCTACTTGTGTACAGGGACTACCGCATTTGGGGCACGAAAGAAAATTTTTATCATTCGGTGGCTCGCCGGAACTGCCCGATCCCGAGGATGAACCTGTCGGTGTTGTATTACCGCCACTGCCGCTACCACTTCCTACAGAACCCGAGCCGGTTCCACTTGCCCCTCCTGCTGCCGCTGCATGAGAGAGGGTTATGTCGATTTTCGGACTAGTTGCCAAATGAAAGCAACGCGTTGCCAAAGCCGCTAAGCATCCTGCTTGTAGATGATGATTTGAACAGCAAATGCCTGGTAAGAAATTAAAATTATTGGATTTTGTCACAAGTTTAACTTTTCGAACTGTTAATTTCAATATGTATGCAATTTTTATACACATAAAACTGGCTTCCAAAACTCAAATTTTGCTAATTATATTAGTAAAACAAACTCTTACTTATATAAAATACTTGTGACCTCGAACTAACGAAATGCTAGTACAATAGATATGCAGTAATCGGACGTAAAACAAACTTTTCAGACTGGCTTTGAAGGAAGTTTGATGATATGTTTTGAATACAGAAGATTGATTAGCCAGTTTGATGTGTGGACATATAACTTAAAAATGTACCAGCGTATTGCCCCCTTGTTAATTACAACAAATTTTTTAGTTAAAAAACAAGTACAACTTCTTTACTGTTTAGAAGTTACACTTTTTGGGCGCACGTTTTCAAAGTGCAACCATATCTTTAGCCACTCAATAACGTTCCTTTATATATATATAAAATTAGCAAATACGACAGATCTGACAAAAATTTCTAATTTATCAGTTTTAATATGTGTATATGTGACAGATCTTTGCATTTTGAGAATTGTAAGCACTTATGTTTCTTAAATTATTTTCAAATCGGTACCCAAACTTGTGGCTTTTCAGAGTTTGAAGTGCGGGATCACACTCTTTTGTTTATTTGGTATATTAATGTAAACAACATCTGGAATTGCTGTTGTTATTTTAAGCAAAAAAGTTATTTCTCTGAAATCATATTGCAGGCAAACATATGAAGTCAAAGTTTCACATCGGAGACATTTACAACTCTTCGATACATAAATCTGAGTTATACGCATATAGAGAATTAACAAAATTCACCTGGATTTATAAATAAAAGCAATTAATTGAATACATTTGCTTCATAAAAAGTACATGAACACAAACAAAAATAGCACAATAACCTTAACATGCTTAAAACAATGGCAATGTTGAGGGTCATCAGTCTTCTTTCAATAAAATTTAAAAATATTAAAGCGTTACGAGTTAAACACATTCTGGGCAACGAATGGCACATCAAATTTCCGATGTTTTTAATGGAATTATATGAACATACACGATTTATTTAAAAATTCAAATATTGAACAAAAGCAATATATTTAATGAAAACAATAACAACAATCAGGCCAACAACCTAGAAATACTTTTCGGGTGATGAAAATGACCTTGATCGTGTTAAATTCTGAGACCGAAGTAAACAAGTTTTAAGGGAAGAGGACGAAATAAGGTACATTACCAAGATGTCAGCTGATTTGAAATAAAACTGGAAAACTATTGCATACATACATGCATATGCATGTATGTATGTATATAATTATAGATGTGTTTCAGCGACATGTCTATATAGTACATATTGCGATATGCTTTATTTTACAAATAAATGATTGGTAATTGTTTATTTATTTCTTATGCACATGCACGTCATATGTATGTGTGTCTATGTATGTATTTGCACAATATACCTGTTTGTTTTTCTAGCGAAAACTGTAAATTTGTTTTAATACTTTAATCAAACAAGAAAATAGATAATGAAATATAACTACATGTGTTAGAGGCAACAAATTGCGATCTTTTCATAATTGATACTGGTATTTTTACGTTGTAAGTTTTTGTTGTAAAGTTTAGATATCTCCTAAAAATAAATCACAACATCTAAAATGGTCAAGATAAAGAATAATTGGCTGTTATGAAATTATCGTCTCCACAAATTGGACACATTCAATTGAAGCAAGCTCACCTTTTAACCAGTAATAATGGATTCCAGCTTTTGGTAGCTGTGACAAGAAAACAATGTGGCGTACAACACTCATTATCAGACCGGAACAGTCAGTAGCTGAGCTCTATCTTTAATTTTTTTCTGTTTGTAATTTCTTTAAATTTAACTCGATTATTTTCTTACACACGTAATTTTTTCTTTGCTTTCGATAATCAAACTGATAGCTGAAATATTTCTTTTTGAAAGTCAAATAAATTTCTTTGTTTTACTAATTAAATTTTTTTCAATTCGTTGAAAATTATATATTCTTTTTTAATTAAATACGCAAATTTTAATAAACACTTTTTGTCAAAATAATGTATAAAAATATTCACACTTTTTCTTGCTTTTCTAGTGATTTATTTCATTTTTGTGGTTATTTTTGCTTAATGTTTTTCCTTTACTGTTTTCATCCGCATTTACTTTAAAGAAAATGCAATGACAGCTGGTAGTACGTTCAGTGATGATATCTAGCGGTGTTTTTATTTTTCTTGCAATGCTTGTACTAGACAGTGGTTTGCGTGATCTAAAATTCGAATACATAAGGAATGATATATGTATATACAGTTTCTTAAAATGTATATACTTATATATAATATCAAACGGTAAAATACACAGAATTACTTCTTTTGCACCCAATCGAAACTAAAGATTATTAATGTTTTTTCTGAAACCTTATAGATAATATATATAGGGAATATTATATTCCCTATATTCTGTAATTATTATTTCCACATCTCTCAAGATAATATCAAAAATAGGACACTCACCTACTGCCTGCGGAGAACAATTAACTACTTCTAATAGCCTATGACTAAGTCCTAAGGCTTTGAATACAGTAAGAGACGGTTAGATATTCACAATTTGATTAGTTCGAAAGTGTTCTACTAAAAAAAAGTTTCTTCACAATGTCCAAAACCGTAGAGCTCAGTTAGGCGACTGGAATCGAGCTAAGTTGTTACAGCCGTTATTACGTTATATTACATATCAATAACACCTCCGACTAATTTATACATAAAATCAGCTACAAATCAAAAAGCGTTAGTTACATAGCACTCTAGTTGGTTGTATAATCCCTTAGGTAATCAATGTGACCCTAAGGAGCCGCCACACAGCATTTTCAATAATTATTCTTAAGTATGATTATACATTTTCCTCATCCTATATTTCATTTATATATCCAGACAACTTAACAACTGCAGATTCAACACTTAAGAACTCCTTTAGTAAAAAATACCTAAATATTTCGAACATTCTCTGTCCCTTTACCAAATAAAACCAATCACATGTTTTGTAATATAGAAAACTTATAACTTTATTAAAAGCCAGGAATAACTCTGCCCTTCTTTGCGGCCTTTTTGAGTTTTCTGTTTTGTTTATCTTTAATACGTTTATTAATATTTTCATTGCGTTTCTTTTGACGTGCAGATATATCATGTTCCACCTTCTTCTTGCGATCCGTCCACTGTTTCTTTGACTTCTTCTTTTCTACTTTACGCTTTTTAATAGCCTTATACAACAATTTCGGATCATCCTTAACCTTCTTACCGTCAACTTTGTCGAATGCCTTCTTCCAGGCAATATCATTTTTCATTTCTAATGCTTTTTCCGTTTCACCCATTTCTTTCAGTTCGTTGATTTTCTTATCCGTTTCTTTAATTTTCTTTAGGATTTCTCGGGGATTTTGATGAGAATTCTTTTTCTTTTGTGCAAAATCAAATTTTGAGAAAACTATTTTACCTTCTTCATTGAAAACAGGTTTGGCCATGACCGGCTTAATATCTTTTTTCTCATCCTTATCGTCATCGTTATTAAAGTGTTTGGTTTGTTCATTTTTCATAGATTTGGCAGCAGAGATGAGTACTTTCTTGAATTCCTTATTTTTCTTTAGCTTTTTAGCTTCTTTTTTCTTACGTGCCTTTTCCGAGATGGGACCTTTTTTCGTTTTCATTTTATTTTTAATGGTATTTAAACGATCTTCTAGCTCGTCGATGGAGGATGAATTATTTTTGGCGGGCATAGATTTCGATTCTTTTCTACTGGTGTTCAGTAGATAGGCATCACAATCGGTATCTAAAAAGTAGATAGATGAGTTCATTAAGAAATGAAATGAATGTCTTAATTAAGATATAAAAAAGCAATTCAATACTATATAGTAATTATGTCTAAGGATCTGATACAACTTTTTGTATATATGCCCTATCTGAAAGTTGTGCCTTATATATTTTATTAAATTATCAAACATCATTGAAGATTTGCTGATGGATTGAATAGTAAATATTACGTTTTAGAAAACTCTCTAATGATGATCGGTTTTCCATAGATATCGTTATCCTTTGCTAAAGATGTTGTGCATTTGTTCTATATACCCGAATGCTTTTTGGTTAATCTTTTGAAGTTTCAATAATAGCTCTGAAACTGAACGCGAGTGAGGATTTTTTGAATTTTATGAATTTTACAAATTCTGGATGAATGTAGCCAAGTATTTAAATCATTTCTTTTCTTTAATTATAAATCCTGTCGAAGTGGAGATTAAAATACATGGCACATTTGTATTGTATATGCATACACATGTATGTACATATGGAAGACCCTCAATATAAGAAAATTTCTAATTTATATATATTTATAACTTCATTGAAAGCATGTAGTATTTTGATTATCAAAAATCTCTTCTATTTTTCAGGAATATACACGAAGATTCCAATTTCAGCTTTTAACGCCAAAAACCTTTTGTAATAAACATTTCTTTACTACATATAAACATGTTATTTACCTTCTATTGAATCAGGCACATTAAAAGTTAGCAATAGATCCATAATTTTGTCATTTTCCGAACGAATAAACGTTTGTAAATGTTTTTTATCTAATTGTATAGTCATTTTGATTAAAATTTTTAAAAATATTAACTTTTTAACAACTACACAACACGTGTATGTAAATCAAAACAAAACAAAGAAAAACAAAGACATAATTGACAGCAGCAAAATTCAAGTGATTGTCAAAATGCAAATGAGTACGTCCAGTAAGTGCTGATGAACAGAACAGAGTCGCTTATAGCGGATCCCACTGAACACACAGCTAACAGTGCGAATTTTTTTTTTATTTGTGTTGTGAGAACTGTCAACGCCTCTTAACATTTTCATACGTTCTTCTTGTATTATCAAAGAATGAGTAATTTTCGTGAGTGTGTTTTTGTTTAACATAAAATTTTGTAAAATATAAAGAAAACTTTATTAATTTTATGGAAAAATATAAAAATAATACGGTGTTCTAAGGCAGTGCTTGAATAAATAAAATATTACATAAACTTAAAGAAAAAATTTTTAAGGGTTCAATATGAAAAAACAATTTACAAAAATTAAAATAGCAGCTGAAAATCTTTCAAGGTAAAATGATAATGTTCGTAGTGGTTGTGTGTGCTTTTGTGTAAGACAATTTTGTTGGAATTGACTATGGCTGGCGATGACAAAAGGTTGCATAGAGCGATATAAAAAACTGTGGCGGAATGTGTCTGAGGCGTCATGAATTAGTCAGACATTATTTTTCACATTTCCATCAATATAAATAAAATTTTTTACTTCTACAACACAATGCTACGAAATCTAAGGGTTTTGAGTTGTGTTTTGCTGCTGATCTTTTAAATGCGGCCATCCGACAAGGGTGTAACCGTTGTGATCTTTTCTATATTATTTTTCTTGCAGATCAACGAAAACGGATCGCAAGGATTTTGAATTGGAAATTATCGAAAAACAAGTCGAAAAGTATCGCGATGTTTTGGATAAAATGGTGCGCAAATTGCCTACTGTGCCCAACAGCAGCAGTAGTAGTAGTGCCAGCGGCTCGGCCGACTTACAAGAACGTGATAAACGCATTAAAAAGCAAACACACTATAAAATTGGACAAGCTTTAGAGGAATCCTCAAAGGAATTATCGAAAGATATGCCTTTGCATCATGTTTTAGTTAATTGCGGTAAGTGGACTTTTATATCTACACAATCACACACAATGTATTTTTGGGAGCTAATCTGCCCCTATATATACTACTCCATGTCTGGATAGGGGCAGTTCAGATGTTGTATTACGTACTCATAGAGAAGGTTGAATCAATGATAAATTTTGTGCTATTTCGCTATCCCTCTCTTCTATGGCCTTCGGATTTAATCAATAACCCGAAAAGAAAAACTGTGATTTGTAGAATTTGTATTCCAATCGTTTTCTTATATTCTTTTCTACGCTGCTGCTCTATTGCCCATGTCGAATTTTTAATCTATATAAACGAATATCCGATAAACGAAATAAAGCACTTGATATTAATAAAAATTATGTCACGGTTTTGTTTTTTAAAACAAATATAACCGCTGTTTTGGCAAAACTGAACCTCAAAGTACATTCTTCAAGAGATCACTCCAGAACTGTCCACGACAAGATAACTTTGAATTAGAGGTTAGCTTTTACATAACTTGTTTGTTTTGGTAAAATAAAATTTATATATGTACAAATGAATGGCCAAAAGAAATAGTTTACTACCAACTTTGTTATAGAAAACGCATTTATTTATTAATATATAAAAGGGTCATTAATCCATAATGTCTTCCATTTAATTAATTTATTTAGCTGCCAAAATTGGTCACAAAACTGACACATTTACAGCAAACATCAAAATGCCAAAAGCAAATAGTTTTACACAAATCACAATTGCTTATTAAAGTCAATATTTTCCCGCTGTGTTTATTTTCATATGGGATACTCCATATGCAGCGAAACTAAATGTACTACGGCATGTCACCAATTTTAGTTCCGAACAAAGAGTGACCGCATTGGTCATAGTGTGTTTCAACGCGAATTAATTTTACAATATGTTATAATAAATTGGAATTATAATAAAATGGAAATTACGGCTAAATAAAAAGCTTTTTTCCAATGACAGTTAACAACTACACTAGTGAATCTCAAAATGAATATAATAATAGGTGTGATCCCGTACTTTTTGGCTAAAGTGAGAGTAAGCAAAAAATTCTCTCACATATTGTTAAAAATGTAGAAAAGTACGGGAACAGAAAAAACCAAATTTCTTTACCAAAAGAAAACATGGAAATGGTTTGAATTTTAATACATGGTATATGGTGGGTGTCTGCATGCAAGTTAAACTCAAGCAGTATCTAGTTTATTCGCCGTTTACTCTTATTTTATTATAATCTTTATTTAAAAGCCTTTTGCTGTTTTTTGCAGTCTTTAATTGTTTATCTGTTTAAAACAGCTGACCGTTTGCCTGTTTTCCCAATCTGCCCGAAAAAATTTTGCGGTCTGTTTCGGGCAGAAGGGAGAAGAATTTTGTTCTCTCACAATCTCTCTCACTTGCCCAAACTTTGAGTACGGGAACAGGTTTGGGTAAGTTTGGGCATCCGCGGGCACCCAAAGTAGAGTACTGGTTCACACCTAATATACATATATGATCTATTTGTGTACAGCTTACCGTCAAAGAGTAATTAATAAGGGAGTACAAGATTTCAACGAGTTTTGATATCTTTGAACACTTCTTATCTATTTGCTAAATGTGAAAGACTGCGAAACGCGAAGCAACGTGTGCATTTCTGTGAGTTTATTTAGAACCCGTCCTCACAGTGAAACTTTTGCTGCAGCCGTTTTTAGTTTTTAGTAAGAAAGAACGAGAGAGAGATACGAATATATATTTCCATTTCATCACAGACAATATAAAAACGGCTGAAACAAAAGATTCACCGTGCGGACCTTGACTTAGAGAATAACTTTCAATATCGTGATGTGATTCGCACCAATAGGGCATTCATTGTAGTACTCTTTCGCCTCAGTCTGGCAATCCAAGCAAACGCCACTGAGTGTTATCAAAATAATGAACAAGAAGAAGAAGAAGCAAAAACCGCAATTTTGTGTTGCTCTGTTTGATATGTATTTTAAATAGTGCGTTGCAAAATATAAATGCAGTACAGGGATTCCCTTTTTATTGTCGGAATTTTAAATAATAGACAGGCGAAGTTTTGTGATGGGTGGCGAAATATGTGGTACACGACTAACTGCACTTTAAGATTTTGTAGAATACAGACACACACGCACACACGCTATACATCAAGTATAACATATTCAATTACAAAATCTTCAATTTAAGAATTTTAAAAATTTGCATACTGCTAAAGTTTTAACACTTTCATCAACTTCATAACTTTATTATTATAAAAGAATTAAAAAAAAAGCCGTATTCACAAAAAATATTTTATGCATATAAAGCGTATTAAAAATATATCATAAGCATAAAATATATATAAAAAATAACAACAAATTTGGTTAAAAAATAACCAAAGCGGCAACGCTGGCTATAACAAGATTTTTGGAGTTAAGAATCCACCATCCATATCCAAACCTTTTTTAAAGGCGAAATTTAATATGTCCATTGATTTGTTAATATCGATGTAAATAGTTTTTCATCTTTCAATTTTATTAAAATAAAATTGCCAAATTCACGATTTTTAAAAAATTCTTTCTTTCGTATAATAATGTTTAAAATAAACATTATATCTGTATTGTGCGAAAGAAAGAATTCTTTCGACACCGCGAAATCGCCAGAAAGTGTGCCTGAGGTATCATCGAAATATTTGATTCGTTTCAAAGACATATTGATGTCATTATGTGTTGAACATAACATCGAATTTTAACGATGGCATGAGTTATGTTGGCTTTGACGAATGTGTGATACCTGTCATCTTCAAATGGAATGAGCCATATGTTGTACCTGGTTACATGTCCATATTTATGTTTTTATTTTCACTGCCCCTGCTTTTTTTTTTATTAGTTTACAAAACAAGGTCAAGCTGAACTTAGGTGAGGCGAGGCTACTTGAAGACTGTAAAAAACCAACAACAACAGCAAACAAATAAATAAATACGAATATGTGATGTGTTTAAATAAACACATCGTTTATTTAAACAATATTCAAAATATAAACGTCGTAGAAAACGCACACAGCACATGAACCCCATCAAAGCCAAGCAGCGATGATAACGATGACACAATGCAACAATAGCAAAGTGACCCAACAAAGTGTTTTACTTTCATGATTCCTGAAAACATTGGCAAACGACAACAACAACAATGAATACATTTTATGGAAATAAATATGAAATTGACACGCAAAGTATTCACCTTTTTTAAATACGTATTTAGAAAACATAGAAACCCATTTCTAAACGGCTTAACATTTCTAGAAAACATGAATGAGCGACTACATGTTCGTATTTAGGAATTCAGTAAGAAAAAAGAAATTATGTAAGAAGAATTATTATTTTATGAACACTTAATGCCCCTCCCCAGCAAAACTTTACCATTTACAGGTGCAGTCTTTTGTTTTGAATAAGTAATTTTTAAAAATGGCAGAAATAAGTTCGACCGATATTTCCAGTCTATAGTTAACAAATTCCATTATATTCCGGCTCGAATGTTGCGGAAATAAATAATAAACCAGTTCTTAAAAAATGTTGCATAAGACCCCACGTTCTTTCTCAAACTAAAAACTTTTCACAAATTATTCTACAATTGCATTTAAAACTGAGCTACTGGCTATTCAGACGTTTAATCCTAGTAGAAGGTCTATCAGTAGGGAGTTGAGGCTGATCGCTATAGATCGATTGTTGCAAACTTCTTTTGGCCTACAGTGTGAATGATCTGAACACCAACGACATATGGTTTTACTGGACGACGCTAAGTGCCACTCAGCTCATGCCACATTGAATATTCTGCGTGAACGATTTGAGGGCATGGTCATGCAACATGAAGGTGGTGTGAACTGACCATCGAGATGCTGAGATTTGAACTCATTAGAATTTTTATTTTTGTTATCCCCAAAGCCAACACACCCCATCTCAACGGCCGAATTCATTATGACTTTTGTGCCACAGCCAAGATAAATTGGACATTCTGGAGGCGCTCCACCCATGAAATCCGTGGCGGCCATATGACCGATGCTATCTCAAACACACTTTGTTTTATTTAAATTTAAACATAAAAAGCGCTCAATGAAGGACCCATTATTTTGTATGTTTTTACAAACGTTACTTTCGAGACACCTTTTCAAAACGCAAATCCTTTGCGAAAAGTGAACTTTAACTGAACTCATTTGTTGCTTTCTCCTTATGGTACATTCTAAAGGAATATAAATCGTACCATTTTGAAGAAATGTGTTTTAAAGATACACTTTTTTAAATATACTTTTCTGAAAGCATTAAAATTTTTTAAATAAATGGCCAAAATCACTATTTCATTTTCATATTGAATTGAATTTCCCACCAGCCAGAACATTTTATTCGCATCTGCAGTAAAATAAACATTTCACTTTTATTTAGTATTTTGAAAAATAACTACATATTTTCCGCATTAGATAATGATCAACTATTTGCCTGCTTGCCTGTGTGTCTCTTTAGTACAATTGCAATGTCTGTCTGTCTGTTTGATTGTGTCTCTCTTCTTCTATCGTCAGTGGTTTTCAGTTTATGGTCAATTTATTTTAATCCTCAATTGCATGCAACAAAAAACTTGTAGAAGCTTAACAATTAAATGAACCAAAATCTACAATTTCAATTAAATTCACACATTTAAAGCAGATAAATTGCAAACACCCCACCACCGCCATCACACACACACACACACACACACACACACACACACACACTCCCCTCTTCTCCTTTTAATGCAGATCTTCGAAATACAAAATGACAATTTTCTAAATTAAAATGACTTGTTAAACACTTGAAATGGAATAGAAGAGGGAAAGGAGAGGCAGACAGACGGACGCCTTTAAAAAGCTGGAATTTATCTCAAACAGATAAACAAGTCATCAACCTTATTTGCCACATAATTTTTGAAAATGGAAATGATTAAATTTCATTGCTGAATGTTTGAAGAGAGATTAAAGAAGTATATATTTCTTATATTTCCTGTTATTATTAATTTTATTTAACGATCATTTGCGCAGCGTACTCGTATTAATGGTCTATAGTTTTAGTTACATGAATGACTGCTTTAAAATTTTTATAAGATTTTATTATTCTTAACATTTATTTACTTGTTTCTTTTGTTTTTTTTTTTTGTGCACAACAGGCGAACTTGAAAAGTCAATTGCTGAATGTATCGTAGACAGTGAATTGGAAACAGAATGCGAAGTGGTGCGGCGTCTTAAATTAATTTTAGACAATGAAATACAAGAGATCTCAACATCCAAACGCAATGTGTCTCGTACTCTGCAAGAATATGCTTCATTAAAAAGAAACTATGAGGTGAGTTTTTGTTTTTATTGTTAATAATATTTTTTATATATTTATTCGTATTCGTGTATTTTTGTACGTAAAATTAAACAGATTGGAGAGAGTAGTAGAGGTTTATGAATAAATTATGTTGAAAGTGTTTGAGGCGCGGGTTTTATTGTTGTGGCAGTGAGTGTAAATAATTAATTTTACGTAGATGGATTTTAAGGTGTGACTCAGTGAACGGAGGATAAAGTGTAGTAGCCGAGGACTTAGTTCGCTACTGAAATTGCCAAAGATGTTTAAAAAGCAGTATTAAATGAAAAATTCCCGAAATCATTTCTAATACATTTAATATGTCTTTGATATCTGCATGTTTGTTTCTAAATCGTTTATACATTTTAGTTGATTAGTTTCAAGTTAATTAAGAGGTACTTTTTGCAAAGGTCCTTGTCTAAAGAAAGACTTTATTGAATATGTACTACTTTTTAAAATGTAATTTAAAAAATAATTTAACTAAAAAGTAATTTTCAAGAGAGTACTTTTTCAAATGATACCTGTTGGGAAAAGGTACTAATTTATAGAAGAAAATACTTGTTTCAAAATGGCAACTTTTCAAGAAAGTATCATTTTGGATTGGCACTTTTTAAATACATAGTTTTTCAAAAAGTACTTTTTTTTGGAAAGCTACTTTATTTTAAATGGTTTATTTAATGGTTAATCTTCTTTATTTGGTTTGTGGAAGTATGTATATAGACATAATATTTGGTTTTTCATGCGAACTCTCTAAAAGTTGAAAATATGTCTGCAAATTTTGTTACATTAACAGCATTTGAAAATGTGAGTCCCTAAAAATGACTTCGAATATTTTTCACTGTGTAAATTATGATGCAATTTCCATAAATGATAAATACTTTGCGTCATATTTCATTGAAAGCCGCGTGTCTTATCATTTAATTGTTTTTAGTTTATTTATTTACATTAAGAAATTCTTATAAAAGCGAGTATTTATAGTCAGATTTTCTATTAAACAACAATTGAGAGATTAATTCATTTTATTCAACTTGTTTTTTTAATAAATTTTAATAAACTAAAATATTTGAAAAACCTGAGCAGAAGCGTTGAAATTAAATTATAGATATTAATGAAACTTTTTCAAGGTCTGCTTTAAATATTCACAGTAGTTTAAAGTACAACAGATTTAAAAAAAAAATTATCTTATTAGAGAATATGTATCATAATATATATATATATATATATATATATATATATATATATTCAATTAACTGAAGTTGCTTTAAGCTGCTCAGCCATACAATGAATTATTACAGCTCTGACTGACTCATAACGATCCATAATTTTTGAATATTACAAACTCATCTTTTGTTATATTTAAAACTATTTATGGCTATTTGAATATTATTATGCAACTAATTAACGTTATATTATAAACACTTACAAAACATATTATTTTATTATTTTAATTAACATATCGAACAATTGATCATTTCATTTGTATGGTTGATGTTACTTTTATCTGGTAATATTTCTATTTAAAGCTCATTATAAAATATCTCTGTGGCTGTTGTCATTTTATTTATTTTATATTTTTGTGCATTGTACGAGAAGTTAATTAAAATTGTTTAAAACCTCAATGTGTCATAATATCCACTTTACCTTTAAGATGTAGTATTTGAAACTGTTATGGCTCATTGTTATAATGGGGAAAGATAACAGAAATATTAGGGGCATTCATGAATTGTTACAAAAATACCTAATTAAAAAAATGTGAATGTGAAATTTTCGACATGGCTTACAGTTAAAAACTGCGAAAAATATGTAATTAAAAAGAAAAATTAATAAAAAAATAAAATTAGAAATAAACTAAAAAATATAATTAAAACATTTTAAGTAAAAGATACAATAAAAACGTGCAATGAAAATAAAAAAATAACATCGAAATAAAATAAGACAGATTAAAGAGAAATTAAAAATAAAAATTTTAAATTTTCCTCACAATTAACTTTCGCATAGTGAATGAATAGCCTTAATGTTTGTTTGCAAGCCTTTCATGTCGTGGCTTTAAATTATACACCACCTACTTAAAAAGTAAGACAGAGAAATTATAACAACGAAAACAATGACAAATTCAAATTTATAACAAGAAATCGTAAATTAACAACAGTTATAAAACATTTGGACAAACGTGATTATTTTTGCACACTCCATTGTTTAGATATCGAATTTAAAAATATCTTTAAAAGAAAGGGAAAAGTGGTGCTTTTGAAACAATAAAAAAAAAACACAAAGAAATACTTGCGAATTATTGAAATGCATTTCATTATAGAATTGATTGATTAGGTGCGAGCCCAGGGATGGAACTGCGGACAATTCAAATTCTCAATTTTATGCGATGCAAAGAGAAAATCTAAAAGTATTTATGGGTCATGGATCACAAAAAAACAAATTTAAAAAATATGTAAATTTCAAAAATAAACGAAAATTTACAAAAATCGATAATAAAATTATTTACGTCATAGAAGCTGACAACTTTCGGAGGTTCGGAGGAGCAACCGAACCGCAATTGCATTGCCGCTTGCTGCAAACAATATACGGATTGTAACAGAATGTTTAGACGTTCGGCCTTATTCTGTATACCATGTCAGGAATATATAAAAAAAAGGACGCAACCTTTTTCTTAGTTAATCTCAACAATATTTTAAACTCCTAAATCCCAATAGAATATCCCAATCAGTTAGATTTCGTCCTAATAAAAAATATTTGTTGAAATATTTTTAAAGCAAAACATGTCTCGGCACTTCCGAATGTTACAAATAGAATAATGAAATCAGTAGATCGCTCTCTGTCTACCACTTTTGGGTTCGTGTATAAACATTTAATTAATATTTTTTTTAATGACAAGATAAATAACTATTCTCCTTATAATTGCAAATGTATGTCTATAACTTGCAATTAAAAGAAGAAAAAAAAAAGAAAAAAGAAAAGAAACGCATAAAAATGAAGAGAAATGAAAAGCACAATTTTTTCAATTATTTTATATGAAACTGCTGCATATAGACATAAACTCAAGTAGGAAGGAAATTGGTTTATTAGGTCACAAACATGTTCAACATTTGAACACTAAAGAGATAGCAATCAGTAAACTAGTCACTCACACACCTGTACAAGTGTGTAAAAGTTTATAAAAAAATTAATTTACATGCATATAAGAGGGCGGTAGTAAAATTAAGTGAAGTGACCAAGAAAATTTGTCCTGCAATAACATATAATTTTAACATAAACATGGCATTCGCAGTCTATAATTTTAAAATTTTGCGACTGCCCTCGTAGTAGCTGATTTCTGCAAAATATATTGAAATATAAATTTTTATTTAATTTTTATTTTCAGGCTGCCATACGTTTGGATGAGCCACTAGCCAAAATCAATCACATTAAAGATCAACAGGAACAGTGTGAAATAAAATTGGAAAAGGAACGTGACTCGTGGGCTGCTCAAATGTTTGAGCTAATCGCCAAAGAGGATTTCATTGTCCAATGCATACGAGATTATGTGCTCAACCAAAGAAATTATCATGAGCGTGCTTTGCAAAAAGTCAACACCTCCTTGGCCAATATACAGGACGTCATACAATCCACGATCAAATTGCGTTTTGGCACTTCATTGACCGATCATTTGAATTCAACAAATCGTGAAATATCTTATATAATAGAATTGTGTGTTTGTTGTTTGATTGAGAACGGTCTGGCTGAGGAGGGTTTGCTGCGTGTGGGCTGTGCTAGTACGAAATTAAGACGCATGAAACATGCTCTGGAGGCCCAGTATGTCAAAACTCCTTTGCAGGTTGACTATCAGGATCCTCATGTTATTGGTTCTATTTTAAAATTATATCTACGTGAACTACCTGAACCACTACTGACCTATAAGTGCTACAAGGACTTTTTGAGAGCTGTGGAAAAATCGTCTGAGGAAGAGCGTAAGATTGGCATCAAGAACACTTTGGCCAAACTGCCCAAGGAAAATTATACAAATTTACGTTATTTGACCAAATTCTTGTGGTTGGTTACTCAAAATGTTGACTGCAATAAAATGAGTTCTCACAATTTGGCAATTGTTATGTCGCCAAATATGTTGTGGCCACGAATAGATAAAAACAATCCAGCTGATTATATGGGTCAAGTGAATAGTTCCTCCGCGGTCAATATCATTGTGGAGCTGCTGATAAGCCAGTGGAATTATTTCTTTGAGGGCGACGTTGATTTCTTTGTAACGTTGCAACGTGGCAAACTGTTTGTTGAGGATAAAAGTAAATCGAATTCATCGAATGAAAATCTGGATCGCAATGATATGGGTGGGTTATATTAACATAAATTTGTAAAATATGCTTAAAAACAGTATTTTTAACCGGGAATTGAAGAAGACGCTGTCAAAAATTATTCGTTATTAAAAAAAAGGGTTTCCAAAAGGAGTCTCCCTTACAAAAAATTCTTAAATTCTATTAAGTCTAAAAATAATCTTCTACTAAAAGTACCTTTTGAAATAGTTACTTTTTACTATAGGCAATTTTCGCAAAAAGTCCCTTCAAAATGTAGTACCTACTACAAAACGTACTTTCTGTAAAAAAATAAAATAAATAAATTCGAACAAAGCAAACCTACAATAAGTGTTTTATAGGAAAATCTTATTTAGTAAAAAGCACGTAGTGTAGAAACTCTTTTACAAAAACTACCTTGTACAAAAAGCATCTTTTACAAAAGGAACCTCTAAGAAAGTGACATTAAGTTACAGAAAAGTAGCCCCTTTTGATAAGTGCCTTTTAAAATTTCCTTAAAAAGTTAAACAATAAATTTATATCAAAACGGGTTCAAAAAGTCCTTCGATTTCGCTTTTAATATATTACTTTTTGATTACATAATATACAAATTCAGATAAATATAATTTATAATGTATTATATTTTCAGATATCACCGAAAGCCCTCGGTATGGCACCATACGGCGTCAAAAACCTTGTGCTCCCTCACCACCCACAAAACTGCAGAATATTGTCAGCACTGACCCGAATGGTTCTTCGAACGCGGATACTTTGTTGAATAAAAATAATGAAGAATTACAGCACAACAATTACCAAAGAGCTAATAAGGAATTATTTCCTTCCAACAATACAATAACAACAACAGGAGTAGTAATTACTAATAACAATAATAATAACAACAATGGTGGCCATACGGAAAAGCCTGAAATTCCGCCTTTACCCAAACAACTGCTACAGCAGCAACAACAGCAGCAGCAACAGATTCAGCAGGAAACAAATGCGACAACAAACCTACAACATCCTCCTATTGCTGCCAAACCAGTTCCCATGACACGTACACAATTTTTCGGCTTAGATAACTTACCTTCACCCACAGCCGATCGCAAAAGCAACGACAGTGTTGGTTCCTTAAACTTTAAACCAGATCTCCCTCAAAAACCAAAAATACCAAAAAGACCCGTGGTATTGGGTCTGACCTCAACCACAGCTACCGGTGGCACTACTGCCAACAGTTCTGGCGGCAATAGAAGTGATGAGGAATCTACACCCACTAATGCTAGCCAAAGTACTACAGATACTGCATCGACTACTGCAAATGGTACATTACGTGGTAATAAAACTGCCGAACAGTTGGTACAAGAACATTGTGATAATGTAACAGCTTTACAAGCCAATATTGGCAGCAGCAATACCTCTATACCTTCAGCTATACTCAAAGAGAGCAACCATAATAACCATCACGTAAATCACAACACTAATCAATATAATTCGGAAGTGAATGCTAATGCCATGCCACCTCCAGCTATACCTCCTCCCCCTCCTTCTGTTACTGTGGCAAAAGTTATGACAATAAACACGAATAATTTAAACAACACCTTAACATCATTAACAACTACTACCACGTCATCATCTTCTTTATCACATACAGATAAACCTTTGGCAGAAATACGCTTAACTACCCCTACCACTCCCGTATCACCCAATATAATTATGACACCTAAACGACCTACAGTGCCTGCTCCACCTCCGCCTATAATTGTAAAGAAACAGGTTGAATGATTTCATTTTAAATGAAGCAAATAGTATTTGTGTTTGTTGTGTGTGTGTTTGTACATTTTTTACTTTTTATAGTTTTATTCGCCTTTAATTATTTAGTTCGAAAGGCAGGATTAGAAAATGCGATGCAATTTCTAAACTAATTTGATTGAAGAAACCGCAAATGATGACTGAATATTGCTTGAGCAGCAATAAACTGTGCTGTACTATATTTTTAGCGGACTTCATTAGGTCCTTTAATGAATATTTATATTTTGCTATTTTTTAAATGTTTTTTTTTTAAATTTGTGAGAGTCGTTTGTCAGTCTCGATCTATTTATGCTGATATTGACTGAATATCAAATTAACTTTTAATTTTCTCTAAAAACCTAAAACTCTTAAGTTGAAGATGTTGGATTGATGTATTGGAAATGTTCCCAAATCCAAAGTATGTCTGTTTTTCAAAACGAATCGGTGATAGATGTTCCCAAAAAGGTTATCATTATGGAACAACATATGAAGAGGATGTAAAATATATCTGCGTGCCATGTTTTTAAAACATGAATTCTAAAAATAAACTTGTTCATTAAATTTTAACGTTTGGAATTCTGCGCAAGTTTGATTTTATTCTTAAATCTTAGGCGTTTTTACTAAAAAACATAAAAAACCTATTCTTAAAGAAAGTCACACGTTAAGTTAAAATATTTTATATATTGAATGTCAAATTGTTCGTTTTGAACTATTTTTTTTTTTTGCTATAAAACTGCTATTTGTTTGTTTTTTATTTCTGTAAGGTATTTTTTATACCTTTTCATTATATTGATTAAAAGTTTGTCTTCGAGATGAGAACATCTTGTTTTAATTGTTCGATCCTGCCTGCATTTTTTTATTAGTCATGTCGTTAATCGTTCTATTATTGGCCCACATGGTCGGTTAATATGTTTTGAAAACCTGTTTGTTGTTTATTATTACCTGTTTTTCTTAAAATTGAATACTTGTTTTTATGTTCCTTTTTATGTATATAAAACCTTTAATAATTAAATTATTTAAATAATTTCTTATTTTATATACGAAATACTATTGAAAACAAACGAGTAAGGAACTTCACAAGAGCGTCTAACTGTTATATGTGCTAAGAATTATGAAAAATGGCACATGGAATCGTACAGCAGTTAGTGTAGCCTTGTGTAGTCTATTCATATTAAACGCACACGTTATCGAAAAAAAAAATATTCTTATGAAAGTTAGGTTATAATTAAAAAGACATGAAACTCACTCTTGTCACTATAATATTGGCATTTCTTTAAGCATTTTCGCCTATTTTTCGCTAAAACCAGACAAGCTGCAATTTAAGCAATTAATCTTAAATTTATTTGAAACATAAAAAAGCTTTTAATCGATTTTCTAAAAGAAAAGACTTACACGTATTTAAATATTTCAGTTTTCTAATTATTAATTTGCAAATAATGGAAAACACAGAAACAAATTTGAATACATATAAAAGTGCTATAATAACAATTATCATATTTTATATTATAATTTAGTCATATCAATTGAAAAACAAAAGCATATTAAAATATTCATTGATCTATACACAAATTATATAAAGTGTGTGGTATAAGAGAAAATGTAACATTTAAAATGAAATATTTATATTCTTAAATCTGTACTTTACTTACGCGAGTACTTTATACTGATTAATTTACAACAAAATAATGATTGATAATAAATATAGTTGTTTATATATGTTTAGATCTTGTAGTAGTATTATTTTAAATTAGAACTGTGTTTCTTTGCTTTCTGTCTTAAAAACAAATGGCTCTCCTTATACATTTTCTAAATTAGGATTTGTTCGTATTATATTTTGTTTTAGTTGTATGTGCCTTTTAGTTTATTGTATATATATATATATATATATATATACATTGAGGAGTATTCAAAAATAAATTTATGTATGTATTAATAATTTGAAATTTTGTTTATACTGTTCTTTTGAAGAGTAGAAAATATTTTGGAAATGTGTGTACGGTAGTAGATTTCAAGCAGCTTCTTAACGGACCTGAAATACCGCCTTTATACAAACAATTGCTATTTCAGCCACATCGGAAGCAGCTGGAATTAAATACGATAAAGAGTCTGCAATATCCTCGCACTGCTGCCAAACCAGTGCCCGTGATACCAACACAGGATTTTGGTTTAGACAATTCATCCTCCTCTATCGTAGTCGATAGTAAAAGTTTTGCTTTCATAAACTTTAAACCAGATCATAATGGAACCCAAAAAACACAAAAAAAAGTTCTCATGGAACTGGTATTGACTTCAAGTACATCTTCTAGCAGTTCTAGTGATGATACTTTTGCTTGTAATAGAAGTGATGAAGTATTTACACCCACCAAGACTAAATCTACTAATGGAAATGATACTTTACGTCATGATAAAACTGGCGAGCAATTGTTACACGGAGATTGTAATCATGTGACAACTTTGCATGATAATATTGGCAGCAGCAATATCTCTACAAATTCAGTTAGGTTTCCTCCCGAAATACCGGCTCCTCTCTCTTCTGTTACCAACAATCCAAATATCACCTTAACATCATCAACAACTGCTACTACCTCATCATTATCCTATTCATCCTATAAAACTAAATCTAGTCCTGTTACTGTCGTATCGCCCAAAGTGTTGAGGGCACTTAAACGACCTGCAGTGCCTGCTCCACCTCCGCCCATAAGTATAAAAAAACAGGTGGAATGATTTAATTTTAAATAAAAGAAGGAATATTTGTATTTGTATTAAGAATTTCCTCGACAAAATAATTCTAATTATTAATTTATAATCCTGCCTGCTTTTTCCACTGATCGTGTTGTTAATTGTTCTATTAAATTGTTGTCCTTAACTGTCGTTCTTAAGAGTTTTTAATGTGTTTTGAAAGTCTTTGCTTTTTATTATTATACTCTTTAAATTAAATTCTTCTTTTTATGTTCCTTTTTATGTACATATATAAAACCTTTAATCATGAAATTATTTGAATAATTTCTTATTTTATATACGAAATACTATTGAAAACAAAGTCACAAGAGCGTCTAACTGTTACATGTGCTAAGAATTATGAAAAATGGTACATGCGAATCGTACAGCAGTTAGTTTAGCCTTGTGTAGTCTATTCATATTAAACGCACACGTTATCGAAAGCAAATATTCTTATGAAAGTTAGGTTATAATTAAAAAGACATGAAACTCACTCTTGTCACTATAATATTGGCATTTCTTTAAGCATTTTCGCCTATTTTTCGCTAAAACTAGACAAGCTGCAATTTAAGCAATTAATCTTTAATTTATCTGAAACATAAAAAGTTTTTAATCAAATTTCTAAAAGAAAAGACTAACACGTATTTAAATATTTCAGTTTTCTAATTATTAATTTGCAAATAATGGAAAACACAGAAACAAATTTGAATACATATAAAAGTGCTATAATAACAATTATCATATTTTATATTATAATTTAGTCATATCAATTGAAAAACAAAAGCATATTAAAATATTCATTAATCTATACACAAATTATATAAAGTGTGTGGTATAAGAGAAAATGTAACATTTAAAATGAAATATTTATATTCTTAAATTTGTACTTTACTTACGCGAGTACTTTATACTGATAAATTTATAACAAAATAATGATTGATAATAAATATAGTTGTTTATATATGTTTAAATCTTGTAGTGGTATTATATTAAATTAGAACTTTACTTTTTTCCTTTCCTTCCAATTGATTTTCTCATATATTTTTATTAATTAGGATTTGTTTGTATTATAAATTTATTTTTATTTTTATATGCTCTCATTTAATTGATAAATTTTATTAAATAATCCGAAAATATTTTCCAATATTTTTAATCAAAAGATACACGAGGTCTTAAGTGCATCCAACAAATCTCGACGATGAATTCAATTTCGCTTAAGTGTAGGAAAATGACGGTTCCCTTATACACCTCAAGAGCAATGAATTTCTCTTTTCACCGTGTTGGCATGTGTACAAATAGACTAGAGAGTATATTTTTAGTTTTTAGAAATCTCAGTTATATTTTATGTCCTCAACTTTCTTTGCAATTATTTTATGGTTGTGACTTGAATGGTTTGTAATAATAGTATGTGTTGTGTATATCTCCAAGCTTAAAATGTAGTCACGCATAATATTGACATTAAATACACCATTTCCATTTCAAAAAGTGTTTATTTCTGTGTTGAAACTAATTTATAAGAAACAGTGATTAATAATTTTTAGAATAAACTTAATAAAATCTACACCGTTTCCAATTAATACTAAACAAATTAAATTTTTCTTTGTTGTAAATATTCATTTTTCAGGCAAGGAAAGTTACATTATTAATTTATTAATATGCGGCCCTTCATTTTGTAATTATGAAACTTAATTTGAAATTTCGAATTTAATATCGAATGAGTACTTTTGCAGACATTGTATTTCGAATGTAATGGAGTTAAAAACTGACTTATTTAAATATTGAAAAAAATGCGAAATTGTTAAAAAGCTTTCGAACATGCATCTTCAAGTTATCAAGTTAATTTTTTTCGTGTTTATTTTATATTATATTCGAACATAAATCTTGAAGTTATAGAATGGAGTTTCTTTTTCGCGTTTATTTGTGAATGCGAAATTTTTTAAACATTAATGGTCTACGGGAGTTTCGTAATCTCTAACAAATATTCAAATATTATATTCATTTCGTACAATTTATTGTAGATTGTTTTAAAATATTTTCTTTCGTAAACTGTATTAATATGAAGTAGCAAGTTTTGTATAAAACTATTTCAAAATAATATGCATTTTATGAGAACTCCATATAAAGCGCCTTATATTTTGAAACGTAAGTTTTATAAAAAAAAAATGAGATTTGCTAAATTTGGAAATGGTGTATTAAAAAGCTATTGCGCGGTGTGCATGTACAATGAAAATTTGGAAAAACAAGTTGTTAAAATAAATTTGGATATATTATTTAATTGCGTTTACAACTGGCAATGCTGTCAGCGAATTTTCTTTTAAGACAAACTTTTCGAAACACTGTGCGATTTCCTGTCTGCAAAATATTGAAGAGACTAAATGAAAGAATTGAAAAGGTTTGCATTTATTGGCATGACAGCATTGTCTGGTGTAAATGCACCGTAACAAACGAATGGGACACAAACTTATTTTGTAATACAAAATAAAAAATAAAATAAAAATATGCCTGCAATAAAATAAATAAACAAAAAGTTTGTAAAAATTTATCATATTAATTATATTAGAAACTATCTTAAAAATAACTTAAACTAGTAGATACTCAATAAAACTGCGAATAATATTTAAATCCCTTTTTTTCCTCAATGCGTTTGAAATAGATTTCGCAAAAGAAATGCCATTTAGGCCATGGCTTAAATAGCCAAACAAGAAAATCAATTTCTATGTGAAGCCTTACAAATTTTGTTTGTTTGTCTGCCGTTCACTATTTTCGTGCGAGAATAATGATTTTCATCATTTTCAAATAGTATTTGATTTAGTTGATGGCCAGCAATTCGAGTGCAAAGATTGACAAAAAGAAAAAAGTTTAATTCATTAAAAACGGTAGCAGTTCTTTTTTTTTTCTATTCATGAACGATTTATGATGAAATCAAAGAAAGGCGCCTTCGCCAATTCTGCTACAAATCACACGAAACGTCACCACACTAACAACAACTCTCATAAAGCGGCAAATAGAACAACAGCGAAATCTGGCGAAACTTCTTTGTCGAACAACAACAACAACAACACCAGCAGCAGCAAGAGGAAAACGAAAAATTTTGGTTTGGAAGACGACACACCCAAGCCGGATGACGATAACGATTTGAATTCGGGTTTTGGTGATTATTTGAGGTCCAATGAAGGTCAGTGGTTAAATAAAACGAAATACGTGCACATATTCTAACAATTAGGTTGATTCGAGGAAAAACAGTTACCTGGGGCCAGAGTAACGCATTCGATATCGGTCGAAATTTCAATACAATTTATATACAAATTTCGATCGATATCGAGTGCTCTAATTTGCCTCCTGCAATGAAATTTTATTGAGTCAAAAAGTTTGCTATATTAAAGATTTTCGAAATAATAAGGACATTTTTGGTGAAATGAAAGAAAGCAAAGCAGAAGAAGCATCACAGAGCAAAACGACCCATTTGAAATGGATAAAAAAAGGGCAAGATTATTCTTGTTTTAAACAGGTTAAAAAGGGGCAAGATATGAAGGTTAAAAAGAGGTAAATTTCATGCCTTGAAAATTTATCAGCTCGAGTGATGTATTTTTGTACTTGTACAGTATAGCACAAAATTAATCATCCAGTATTATATTTCAATAACTTTTTTCTAAATTAAAATTAAAAAAAAAAAAATATCGATTGATGGAAATTTTTATTGGGACCTTTAGAATATTTTACTGTGAAGGGCGAAAAATTATAGTCGTCTAGTGTGCCTGCCGCTATTGTTGCGGAGTATTCGCTGCCGTTGCATGTTCCATGACATTCTTTAAGATTTTGGGTAAAAGTTGGTCGCATTTCTGTCGAATATTCTTTGTAAATGGCACAACTCCATTATTTCCTGTAGCCACAACGAAGGAAGTCTGGCATGTTTTAATCGGGCAGTCTTAAAGGCCATGTGGAATCGCGAAAAGCCGCGGATGATGCGCCCAGGAATTTCGCGAGAGCTGTTTTTCACGAACACCGATTTTCCTTACTGTTATGCTCGATACCTTGTTTAATGCTTAATTTGAAATTGCAGACAATTTAGTTTTATGCATTCCAGTATTCGTAGCGATTTCAAACCCTTGTATCTTCAAAACCAAACAACCAATTTCAACAACTTATACAGTGTGCACATCTGCAACGAAATACCTTTTGAAAATGATACTTTTTGACTCAATTGGCTGTGAAATAAAAGCATGGAGGGGAATACAAAAAAACCTTTATACTAAAAACAAAAAGTTCCCTAATAATAAATATGCTGCTCTTTTTTCCAGGTGTTGAAATGATGAAAATCTTTGTTTTCGCCAACACTGTGATGGTGATTATAACAATGGCCTGGCCCCATATGCAGCAGCAGTATATTTGGTTTTTGGAATGGCTGGACAGTTTTAAACAAGAATAAAAGAAAAATCGAAATAGAAACTGAAAAAGCACACAAAATTAAAAAAAAAAATAAATTGAAATCATGGTGGGTCCCTTTATGCAGGGCATGCTCCTTATGGGCATCATTTATTGGTATTCCAAAGGTCTCATCAACTTGATCAACGACTATTATCGCGGCGAATTCAATCGCAAATTGAAATCGGAAATGAGCCAACAAAAAATAGCAGCATTTAAATCACAAACTTACGATTTAGATGACATGCAGCAGCTGGTGAATATTGAAATGAATCACGAGCAACTCATGACGGAGGAATTGAATTTCGTGTTAAATAAAACAACAAATAATTTGATGGTGTATGAGAATGTGAAATTTTGTTACCGTCTAACTAGAAAAAAAGAATTTTTAAATATTCTACTTCATATTATCAATAAAAGTGATCTAACGAAGAAGCCCATGTGCTGGCTAAATGACAACGATACAACATATTTTTATTCGAATACAAATTTGTATTCGGATGCAAGCAAAGAGATTTAATTTAAGTTTAATTTTAATGTAGTTATTTAAGCAATTATTTCATATGAATGTGTAAAATTAGTTTCAATAAATACTAACTGCCGCCTATTCATAAAAAGTAATATATTTTAAAGTGCAAATTACTTTTTATGAATACGGCATTAACAATCTACAAATAATACAGAGCAACCACGATTATAATGGGCGCTTTCATAGAACGTTGCTATTGCGCTCAACTGTTTTGGAACTGTTTAGTCCAGTATTACGTCTATTCGATCAGCTGTTCAGGCTTAGCCCATGTTGTTTATAGGCAGCGACGCATAACGGACGAGGTATTCCTTGTGACTGAGTCTTATAAAATACAAATGAATTCAGGGGCCAACGTCTAATTTGTCAAAAAGGTTCCGAAGAAATAACACCGCCAAGTGGATCCAAAACATCGCGTGCGTATCTTTTGCAATCTCTGTATGAATTATTTTTCTTTTACCGGCACCACAAGACGACAAGACAAGCTTTTAATTTCTTTAAAATCTGTATACTTTCTTATCGGCTAACAAGCTATTTATAAAACAATAACAAATATTCACGTTACTTATTTGTTGGGAATGGGAATTCAGATTTGCTGCCAAACAACTTATTGGCATAACAGTGGCGGGGGGCTGATAATGTACACATTTTTGTAAATATTTACCATGGAAACCAGACATATTTTGCAAATGGTTTTACTCTGAATATAACAAATTTCATTTCAAATTTTCAATTATAAAACAGACTGTCATTTTATGTTAAAAAAAAACTATTAAAAACAATATAAATAAATAATAAAATAAATAAAAATATTCCACAAAGAGTACGTTAAACTTCCTTTTTCACATCGCATTAATCAAAGCAGACCTGTCCAAAAATGGCCTCCACTGTCATCAGGTAAAATAAAATTTGCTATTTTATATAAAATAATTCTTGTTGCTAATTAAAATTTCCTTTAGCTGGACTACCTACGCTGTGCCGAGCACTCTATTCAATGTGGCCAATGAGGCGATCGCCATGTTGTGCGACAATATTTTATGCTTTACCGACTTAAAGACAAAAGCCATTTCGTATTACAAGGCCGAAAGTCCCGAGTTGGGCTTAAGCATACACTCAGCAACTGGTCATAATAAATTCTCTTTGGTGGCATTTTGTGAATACGTTCTGAGGCCGTCCGTGCATATCATTCAATATCCGGATTTCACAAAATATGCAACTTTCAAGAGTAAGTGGAAAATTTTCTCTTATTAAAATGTTATAGGACACCGAACCTATGCCGTGTATGAGGCTGCACTCCCTTTAGGAGCCCACGCCAATCATTGTCCTTAATACGACTAAGAAGAGCTTACGAAAGCCCAAGAATTAAAGTTTTTAAATTAGACGCGCCACTTTTATAGTCTTCATCAAATAATTTAAATATGCGATCCTATCAGGTGTTTACATTCTGGGTCCTTATGAACATGAAAGTCGAATAAGGGAGCCGTCCGTCGGTCTGTACGTGAAATGAATCCTCCAAAGCTTTCAGAAAAAGCTCGAAACATCGGTGTTGGATTGATGTAATTGAAACGGTTCTAAATAGATGTGCTATTGAATACCAACAAAAACCCAAAACACGGTTCCAGAGCTGGACATGTCACACTTATTTTTGGTGACAAAAATAAATTTTAATTTTTTTTAATTAAAATAATTTATTATTTGAGCACCATTAAATTGGTATTGAAAATCGAACAAATACAAAAGATGGTTCCAGGGTCGGATTACTTTCTTGGTATATGAAAGCAACAGACGTGCATCGATTGGTGACGGAGTATAAAAGATTCGGCATAGCCCAATATAGGAGTTGTTTAAATTACCGCTGATAAAATGGAAAATGTTAAAAAATCGGGAAATTATTTAGCAAAAATTTAGTTCTCATTAGATCTCGACATTTTGAGTTCCTAGAAAGCGTTCCTGACTATATTTGAGAGGGTGTCACATGTCTGTATGTGTACGTGTGGGTCTTTGTGTAAATATGTGACCCGCTTACGTTTTTTGAGCGGCTCGAATCGACCACCAAACTGGTGGTCAGCAAAGACATCTACAAAACCTGGATTTTCTGTGACTTTGAACCGATTCGAAACGGTATTTATCAAAAAAAAATATTGGAAAAAAAGTTTTAGTGTTTTTCTTTTTTTACTTTTAAAAGTTTTTACCGACGAATTCCACACACCCATATTTACACTTCAAAACCACATGGATCACGATTTGGCTGCGAAGCATGGTTGAGAGAGCTAAACACGAGTTTATAGGTCCATGCGAACGTACTATAAGAGTTATAGGCTCGAGTTCAAATCCGGGAATTTAAAAATTCCTTCTTTTTTAAAACTAAATTATATCTATCAAACTAAACTTTTAAACTAAATTAAATCTATCAAATTAATTTATTCTCCTGATTATTTGTACCAGCAGCGGATGGCACTCGCTGCTGATCCTCATCAAATTTTAATATTCGATTTCGTAATTTATTTATATATCTAATAATTAATAATAAAATAAAATTTTTATTGTGATTGCAGCGGAAAATATTGTTACTTTTGTGGACATACGCTTCAACGAACACGATCTGCTAGTGGCCCTCTCCGGCTACCCTTTTTACACTTTTTGCATTTGGAACTTTCGCACCGGACAGCAGCTGGTGCAACATGATACTTTGAAGGCTTCTTTGGCTAAATCTCTTTTATGTTCCTCCCATTCCACACCACAAATAGTGCAATTTTCAGAATGGAATCTGGAAATCACGATATGGGAATTATGTTATACCGGCACGGGCGTAGACATGCACGAAGTTTCCAAGGTGCAACTGTCTAACGATTTCACCTACAGCAACATATCCTCCATGTGTTATGGCGATGATAAGCGTTTGTATGTGGTGGATAATTTGGCAAATGTTTTCCAGGTGAGTACAACAAAAAGAGTTTAACAAAAACTTCTTTTTCTAAATTTGAATTTATTTATTGACAGCTGGAAGTGTCTCAATTTCGTTTAAAGCCTCAATGGTCCGTTTGCAACGCGGAAGAAGTCGACCAAGATCTCAAATGTTTCCGCATAGAGAGTCATAAACAAGGTTTATTGATTAACAGCCAAGATCTTGTTTATTATTTGCGACGCAAAAACTCCAAATGGCACTGCGAGTGGAAGCTTTTGAGTTCTGCTCTGCCTGCAGGTCTTACCAAATGTCTGTCAACTGCTGATGGGGAGATTTACGTCTCAGCTGCCGAAGGAAATCTTTATCAGGTTGAAATTTCAAATGAGTTGGTCCAAATGAGTCCGGTTCATGAGTATAAAAATGAGAACAACATTGATTTCGTGGTACTCAACGGCATAAAGGAAGAATGTTTGCTGCTGCTCACCACCACGAGTTGTGTGAAGGCTGTAGCCTTGTCCCATTACATGGAATATTCCCGCATCGAAATAACTGAAGCCAATAGCATAGGGGCTCATAATAAGGCTCCCTATGTCCTGGTGGGCACTTCAAAGGGTAAAATCCATTTACTCAACTACTCCAATATTCGAGAACCTTTAATAATTGCCACCCTGGAGTGTGAGAAAAACGATGCAATAGGATCTTTACTATTCATAGATCAAATAGCAGTTTACAATACGATATATAATGAGTTTCAATTGGTCAGAGTCGACATGGAAGGCAAACTCATGCACGAAGTAGCCAAGTTTGAATCGTTTGAGCCAGAAGCTGCCATCAAAAAATGCTTTTTGGCTGAAAATATTTTCTTTATATTCTTCAATCGTGATGAATCCATACAGATACCGCATGCCAAACTAATCAATTGCTATCAATATTATCCCGAGCACAGAAAATATGAGTGCCTTGAATATGAATTGCCTTTTGCTTATCGTGATGTAGCCATGTTGACGGCAGGCTCCAAAAATGTCGTTGAGTTTTTTGCCGTCCGCTTGTATACGACTGTAATGGATTATTTGACGCTCAACAGGGATACAAATGAATTGCAGCTCGTCCATTCCATGCAGACCAAGCATTTGGCTCACATCAGTGGCATAACGGGCTCAATGAATCTTCTGACATGGGCTTTGGATAGTACTTTTATACACTATCGCATGCCAAGAATGTCGCCGAGAGCATACGGTACAGCTCAAGTGCTGCAGATTAAGTACCGGGCCAGGGTGGTGCAGAAGGTTGTGGAGTGCTTTGCAGCTAAGTAAGTATGCAGTGGATTGGATTGGAAATTAAATTGGAGTCCGTTGACGCACACGACATCTGTAATAAATTCCGATATTTTTTATGAGGAAAACAAAAGAATTCTAACATTGTGGATGGTGTTGAAGTATTTCTCTTCTTTAAGAGTCAAGAATTCCATTCAACTCTATCATGAGTTCATTTACCCTCTATCCCTAAGCGTGCAAACGTCAAAGAAATTACCCTTTAGTAATTTCATTTTAAAATAAAATTCCCCTGATAGTGAATGATATTTGTTCCGACAGAACGATCTAAATAATTCAGTGTTTAAAGATGATTTATTGTAAATGTTGTTCACGGCTACTCCTCTTTAGTTTTGGCTGGTAGCTCAGGAAAAAATTCCTCAAAATTGGCTTCCACAACATCCACCTTTGCGCCATCGCCCCCATAAACAAGAGCCTTAACAGAACATAAATAATCTCAAGACTTTAAGTCGCACCATCTAGACGACTAATCGTAAAATAAGCTGTTCATCGAACGAGCCTTTCAATTGGTCCATTGTTTCGCATGCTGTGTGACATGTGGCACCATTTTATTGAAACTACGTGTCTGCTAGGTCCAACAAACTCCTAATAGCACGGCAGTGTCCGATTGCTACAATGCACCGAGTTTATAATTCGTTTTTGTTAAGCTATTCCTACATAAAATTATTATATCTTGCTATACAAATACTTTCTACTTGAAATCATACTTAACTCTTCTCCTCTTAATTGTTTCTTCAGATATCTGGTCTACATGTACTCGAAGGGCGGCATTAAAATAATGAAGACATCCTCAGCTGGAATGCCCAACATTGAAAATAGATTCAACGATGAATCTTCTGTCATCATCAATCCCCATTCAATCTCAACTCATACAATTGATCGCAGAAAATCCGAAGGTCCCGTACAGCATACCCCCGAAGAATTGGAAGCGAGGGACCAGCTTTTGGAAAAAGTACGAGCCCTAGGACAAAAGGTTACGGAACTCATTGACTATGACATTGCGGTGACAGGCAAAACGCAAGGAATATTTAAAAAATTCTGTTTGCATCGTAAATGGCTGCAGAAAGTCAACGAAGAAGCACAAAAACTATTTCAATTGGAGCGTGAGTCCATAATAGCAGCCACCAAAGACGAGACTAGAATAAGAGATTGGCTTTATGATTTTATAACGAAGTCGAATACAGGCATCTCTTATAAACTCAGAGGCGTATTTTCAAATGTGGCGGTGGAAAATTTTAGCTTAAGTAACCGACTTAAATTCAATGTACTTTTCGATTTATATCGTTTCTATCAAATGGAAGCCATCGAAACTGAAGATGGCGGTGGTGATGAGGCAGATGAGCAGACAACATCTCAGGAAGATGCTAAGAAAAGTGTTACTTATTTTGGTGTACGAGGGACGGCGTATGAGCATGTAATGAGTGATGAGTTGGCTATGCAGGATGTTGACATGGTAACCGGCAATCAAATGTTTAACCAGGACTCTAAAGTCCGCATTTTGCTAATCGATCCTATGAAGAGCGATTTTAATAAACAATTTGATGCAGTCAGGCAAACGAAATCCGATCTAATGTCAGCTATTTTAGCCACAAATAACACGTTAACTAAAATATATTCCAACATGAATTGCATGCTTAGACTTTTGGGTAGAGACGAATTTGAACCCCCTCAGCTGACCGCACCGGAATGGAAAAAAGATGAATTTGTTAAAAGTATAATGGAAGTAGATGATTCGGAGATTAAGGCGATCAACAGGCGTAAAAAGAAAGACGAAGCCTTGGTGGAAAAACGGGGACGTTTGCTTTTGTGGTCTTCCGAATTTTGGCAAAATGCTTTGATCGCTATGATGGATGGTGTGTTGGAAAAGTTATGGGAAGAAGAAATCAAGAAGGACATACCCAAACCAGAATTTTTAATCAAAAAAGATGTAGCGGAATATACTTTGGAAGATCAGAAAGCTTTAATGGAATATGAGGAAAAGTGCCGCGTTCTAGAGGAGGATCGTAAAAAATATTTGAGTATTTTGGAAGAAAATGAGGCAAAGACGAATCAGCTGAAAAAGTCGCATATATCGGAACTAAATGAAAATGTCTCACAGCTTATGATCACCAAATTGAAATACGACTTTGCCGTAGAGCATGTGCGTTTAAGGAATATCAATACAAAACTGTCGTATTTCAAAAAGCTTAAATGGATTGATAAAATAAACAATTTGAGGTTTGTAGTTTTTGCAGAATCAAAATGTACGAAATTGCTTCCGAAGTAGTTGGCGATTTGTCATCGTTTATTTTTCTTGCTCAAAGCTTAAATATGGAATTGAGAAGGAACCCTTTGGGTTGCTTTACGCTTAAAAAAAGTCCTGGTTACAATGACAACCAAATCGAAACTTCCGATCTATATTGACAAGTCAGTGACTATCAGACTTCGTGATATAAGAATTATAGAGTCTTAGACTCAAAGAATGAATTATCTAGCGACTTCTAAGTTTTCTAAGATTCAGAGGCGATAATTTAGGAATAATATAAACAGTTTATGTAAGCCGTGCGTTAGCAACGATGACTGAGCTACAGCTAATCGTATAACCAACTATCTCCGTGGAAGGAATTCGGAAGCAAAATTGTACTCGATCCAGTTAATCTTTGATATATCTTTTCTGAAACTATTTTTTCCATTTACAGACGGGACATTGATTCGATTTCCGAATATATAAAAAAATACGAAAATCTTCATGACTTTTGGAGCAAATCGGTAGATGATTTTCGCCTTAAAGCAGATAATCTAATGCTAAAAGAAAAGGCCATAGAACGCCAGTTTAGAAGCCAATTCTTAAACAGTGTACCGCAGCACTTGGGACCCGAAATGAATAAAATATTTAAAAAACGACCAAAAGTTTCGCCCAAACTTTTGAATTCCGAACTTATATGCAAAGAACTTTCTATGCGTGTCAATTCGAAAGCTCAACCCAAATATCCATTTCCTTTGCCAAAAGATGTATTCGAATATTTAGAGGGTCTAACCAGTTTAGATGATATATCGAATATACCCGTGTCCTTGGAGTCCAAACACTGGGATCAGCTTGTGAAATTGCGTCGACAAAAAGTCGAAATAGAGTTAAAAGCAAGAGCGGTAAATTTACAGTTGGCTGATGCTGTGGCCGATGTGAACGCATATAGCAAAGATTTGGCCAATTTGAGGAACTCAAAAACGGAGACCACGGAAAGGCTGCAAGAGGCTCAAGAGGAGTATGTAAGTTGTAGAATTTGTAGCGGCCAACATTTAAGATTTTACTTTAACCTTAACTTAATAACAGCTCAAGTCCGTGCAAAACCAGACAGTGGTGTTACGTTTAACCATGGGACAAGTTGAGGCGAAACTGGATGGCACTTTAAAGAGTTTGGAAAATTGTGTGCTCGTACATCAAGACGACATAGACGAAATAAATCAAAAGATTTTGGTAAATATGTTTCTTCAGCCTAATAGAACTCAGCTAAATTTATATTTCAATTTAGCATGCTGGCCAAAAGAAAATAAAAGCCATGAAAAACTTGGCACATTTCCGCCGCCAAGTCGTTTACAGGGAATGGGAACATAAAATGCTGTTTTACAATATAGAATATTTAAAGGATACGCTGCACGCCATAAAGAAGTGTAAAGTAACAAAAGAATTTCTTCACATATTAAGAAACTGGGATAAAATAAAAGCGGAAAAGCAAAAACATCTCGATAACGAGGAGCTATTGGAGAAAGCGAAAGAACAGAAATTGTTGGGTCCCAGAAAGGAACTAGAAAGATTGTAAGTGGATGTAAGTCTATGAGCTATTCAAGGCTTTTTGAAGCAAACATTTTTTTTAGGATGGATACCGTTGCGCAAACACGTAAAAAACTCGAGGAATTGAAACGCTCCAATAGAAGAATCGATCGCCAAATTGCGGAAATGAAGATTTCTGTTGCGCATGCCCAAACAAATCGGGATTTTATGATGGAGGATAAAATCAAGAGGGAACGAAATGAAAGGTAAGTCTTTTTTATAAACTTGATAATAAAAGGTATTTTTATTTATTTATATATAAATATATATATATATATATATATATATATATATATATTATATTTATTACAACGTTTCTTTAACTTCACAGTAGGACGAACCTGCCAGTAGAATGCAATGGATGTCATGGAATGAAAAATTTATTGCTTTATCTGATAGCACTTCAAGACTAATGTCGATTTCTTTTCTAGAAAATAATGCACAATATTTCACACTTTTTAACAGAAAATGACAACATTTTGCCATTTCAAAATAAGGAATTTATTAGAAATGAGTCCAACATCCCTTACGAAAAATAATTTCTGCTTTAAAACTTTTTCGAACGTCCACTTTTTAGAAAGTAAGTGAAAAAATTTTACATATTTTCTAGAAAAGAAAACACCATAACTGCAGCTCACAGTAATCGCTCCACTTTTTACATTCTCCAAACAAGCAGCAACGAAGTCAGTATGATAATGTACTGACGATGATAAATTGTCTGCCTAAGAAGAGTGTGTGGAAGCGTTTTTTCGTTGTCGAATCCTTCACAATCGAAAAACTTTTCCTGACAACAAAAAAGAAATTGTTCTTTCGCTATGCTTCTCACCAAAGTTGATTTATATACACTTTCTGCATGCTTGAGCATGACAACAGTTCCCCCTGTCTACATCCAGACTGTTCCGACTCAAAAGATGCACTTGGATTTCTGAAATTTTGTTGTCCTTTTTTTCCCAACAGTTCTCAAAGTTCACTTACTTCTAATATAATTTGTCGTATTTTGTTATATTTTTAAAATACATATATTTTTTCAGAATGGAGAAAATTCGACGTCATAGCAATTTAGTAGAGCAAATACGTCAAGACTATATGCGCATATTGGAACTCAAAACTATATTGGAATTGCAACGTTTGCGTACTTATCCAACTTTGGGCCCAAATCCGAGGCATGATTAGCTTCAACCTGAAAATGCCTTCAACAAGTGCAATAGAAAAACTAATACAAACAATTAATACAATTTTGGTTTGTTCTTTTTCAGCAACCTTTAATAAAATATTAAAAAAAAAAAATGTTATAACAAAAATATGTTTTATATTACAGAAAAATTACAATAAAATGTAGAGCAGCATCAACAACAAATAGGTATGCACGAAAATCCAGGACCAATATAAGCTGAAAAAAAGGGAATATTATTATATACAATATTGACATTTTTTTCAGTGTATGTTAAGTTATTATGTAAATGTTACGCGTATAAGAATGTTCAGTTTGTAAAAAATATTGACTGCCTGTTTTCCGCCGTCGCAAGCGAACTAAACGTTCGTAAAGCTTGAGATTAAAACAAATTCGAAAACGTTTTTGTTTTACGTTTTATATGTGCGCACGAGCGATTGTGTATATCATTGGCGAACAGGCCGTTAATGTTATATAACTGGGTAAAGAATAAGCTATTCGGCTTTTTATAGCATGTTGACATGACGAAATAAAGCCCTTGTTTCGCTCTATTAATTACAATTGTGACTAAAACACATCCGTGTTGTTGCTTGAAACATGAATCGAGTGCGAGGCTTGGATGAGACAACGTAGCATGTCCGTGTGAATATTTTTATATACCAAACAAATTTTGTTGTCCAGCTCTGGAATTGTTTTTTGGATTTTGTTTTATTTTTAAAGCCAATTTAATTCATTCTGAAGTATAAAATAGGTTTAAATAAAAGTATAACAAAAAATTAGTTTTAAATAGCTACATACTTATGTATATGTATCAAAAATAAGTTTAAGTTTTCCAGCTCTGGAACCATTATTTTTGCTTTTGAGTGATTTTCAATAGCAATCATTTTAGTGTTACATATTTCCAATACATCAATCCTATACCGAAATCTCTAGCTTTTCCTAGAGCTTGGGAAACCGGACTTCAAGCGAAGTCAGATGGACATCGCTTATTCGACTTGTTTATTCATAAAGATCCAGAATATGCACGCTTTATGGCGTAGCTATTAATATTGTGGAAATTACACACTAAATGAAAAACCCTTTAACATTTTTTGGTATAAAGAGTATAAAAACAAATTGAAGAACCTTTAATAAACGTTCTTCAATTTGTTTTGCAATAATTAATTAAATTTTACTCATATGCGACTGTTGGATGTCTTTAACCTTATTTTATGCAAAAATATTTAAAGTTGCAATTTAAATAATTAATGCATGCATATGAATGGATGTGTGTGTGTGTGTGTTCATCCTTTTATTTGGGTAAAAAGGAGTTGACAATAATTTAGCATGTAAATTTTTCCTTGTGTAAGCTTACGGTCAAGGTGGTACGTTCAGTGACGACAAGAAGTAAACAAAACAAAGCAAAACAAAACAAAATAAATTGTTTAGTTTATTGAAGAACCGCAAAGCGAACACAGCAATTTTCTTGCAAGTCCGCGAATTAAAGTGTTTCAGTTTAAATTAAGAATTGTTATTATAAAAAAAGTGTTAATAAAGTATTAAACAAGAATACAAAGTGTTTATTATACTGAAATAAATCGAAATTGTGTAGGAGTTGATATGAAAACAAGGAAAAAATAGTTATAGAAGAAACTTTGCCAACTAAAGGTACGTGGTATGTGTGTGTGTGTGTATGTTTGTGTTTGTTGCAATTATGGACAAATTTATATGGGAGAGTACATAATATTGTGTACATAATGCATATGATCATTTATATACTTAATTATGTATGTAGCTGCGTAGAGATGTTGTTGCTTTTATTTGCTTGAACGTTCATGTGCTCAGTCGGCTTTTAGACATTCAGTTTTTATTGATGCACGTGTTATTGTTAAAGGGGTTGCAGACACAAATAAAAAGAGTGCTACAATTCTCTTTTCCTATTATTTCAAGCTCAAGGATGTTTTATTATATTATATTTGAATTCGTAATTTGTAATAATACTAAATATGACAAGTGTTGCCACATATCAGTTAAGTCATGACTTCTAAAATCGTAAGCAGATTACCTTGATATTTCAACAATAATTATAAGGGAACGGAAGCTCATTTTGTGATGTTGCGCACAAATATTCGCCGTATTATCAACAAGAAAGCAAAAAATTGTCATTTTTCATTTGATTGCCGACAATAATTAATTGTTACTAACAACCTTTTGGTATTCTGTAAGGCGTAAAATGTTAACAGAACATGTTATGAGAACTCAATTTTTGTCGACAAAGACTAGACAAACGACAATTTTTTGCTGTCATGTTGATGTGACGTCGACGTCGACGTCGTCAATTATAATACGGGCGAGTATTCATTCAGTTATTTGCTGAAGAATAATATTTTCTACAGATTTTATGCTGCTGAGTCGTTCTTATTAACATAATAATCGTTCTTACTTACATATTTATCGTGTTTGGCGTTTTTCGTATTTTAATTCGGTATTTTGTAATAGACTAAAGAAAAATTCAGCTTTTTGTCTTTAATCTATAACGAATTGTCGAATTTCAAAGGCGAATACGCCAAACACGATAAGGGCAATTATGTTGTTTTGATGCTTAGCGCTGCATTAAAATAAAAACACACGTTAAACAATTTTTGTTTTGTTAATTGGAATTAATGTCCTGAAGATTTTCGAAATAATCCATCAATAAAATGAAAAATATTTAAAGTTTTTTTTTTATTGTTGAAAGTGTTTTTTTTCATTTATTTTTTATTTTAACGAATCGCTAAGAAACAAAACGAAATAATATATAAATATTTGGCCGGATTATGGTTGGCGTTTGTCGTCTTTAAGTTTGACAACTTGTAATAGAATATAGACAATTTCAGCTTCCTGTTTTCAATCTACAACAAGTTGGGAAGCGAAAAACGCCAACCGTAATTAAGCAGATTATTCATGTTTTAAAACAAACTTTTAATTAATGCAATGCAATTCGAAGGGGAATGCTTTCGCATCAAACAGATTTCATTTGCACTAACAAAGTTCACTTTGAAAAAGTCTTGTCACTTCGTATGAAACAACAAGAAAATAAAAATATTTATAACCACGACTAAATTGCAAAGAATCTTGGCGAGAGCATTAAAGTATATTCTCTGTGAACCAAAACTTGGCGGTTAGAAAAAATTGCTCTTATTGATCTTATGCTCTCTCATTATCACATTCATTTTCTTTACGCCGCTGGCCTATAAGGCAAAATGTCATGATGTTAACTCATACTTTATAATCATCGTGTGAATTGAAAGTATCAAATTAAAAAGATGACAAAGCTTTTGATTCCCATCAAGCATGGCCGACAACATGAGAAAAATCACGACTGCACTCGTACATTTTAAATAATTGAATTTTACGTTTCGTACTCACCTGGTTATTTTAAATTTATTAGAGCCTTCATGCAAATTTTCATGATGCAAATACTTTTGTATGCCCATAACAAATTGCCGTATATAAATATCATAATTTACATTTTCTAAATTCCAATCCAGACTAGAATAGGAATTAACTTTAACAATATCGCCCAAAATATAACGACTGCTGTTTAGAAATATCCACTCATTGAGAGAAAAACATTTGCCTGAAATTATAAATTAAATGGGAAAAGAACGTTCAGTAAAACTCCAAAATTACTATGAAAAATCATAATTCGGGTCAATCGAAATCTGGTAGACTTCTCGTACATTCATAAATTTACCTGCCAAACAAGCCTGCCTAAATTTTTTGGCTATGGGCAGTACCATTTTACATTTGCCGCCCAGTAAAAGCGTCTTCAGATCCATTAAAATTGCCGGTATATAGTGCAGCAAGTAAACTGCCATGTCATGTAAAAAATGACTTTTGCGATATTTAAAATAGGGATACATAAGCAATTTCTTGGTAGGATATATGCGAGACCATTTAAGGGTCAAACAACCCAACTGCTGCCAGGTGATGGGATTGGTAATGCCCGAAGTAGAGTTCGATATGTAAACCCTTTAAATAAATTAAAACAATTATAATTTTATTGCATATAATTTGAGTAAATTACCTTCCCTTCGTTGCCCTTTGGGCTGTCAAGATCATAGAATTCACCACAAAATCGACGGGAATAATATCGCATATGATATTCTCATCTCCCAATATGCTGCTTATGGAACCTTTACCGATTTCCATCATAATGCCTGTTATTCCCTGTATGTTATCTATCCAGCCAGGATACGGTTCTCGATGTGCTGCTGTTACTATGGAGGGTCGTACAATAACTATGGGTATTTGGTTTTTGTAATCGTTGACTATTTGCTCGGCTATAGATTTGGTAAAGGTGTAGGTATTCGGATGGGGACCCTGTTGAAAGAAAAAAATATAATATTATTAAAGTAAGGCTGTTCTAAATATGGTGATGCAATGTGGCAACGTCAAAAATCATATTTCAAGTCATTTATTGTAAAGGGCAAAAAGATGGAATTATTTAAGTATGGCTACTCTAAATATGATGCGATGGGGCAACTTCAAAAATCTTAACTCATATATTATAAAGGAAATGAAATTATAGGAAGAAAGGAAGAATGAAATTATTGAAGTGTGGCAGCTCTAAACTTGATGCGATTCATTGATGTGATGCGATGTGGCGACGTCCAAAATCCTAAGTCAAGTTATATATTCTAAAGGGGAAAAAGATGGAATTATTGAAGTATGTCAGCTTTAAATATGATGGCGCAATGTGGCAACTTCAAAAATCATAACCCATATATTCCAAAGGGAAAAAGGATGGAACTATTGAAGTATGGCTATTCTAAATGTGATACGATGTGGACACTTAAAAATCATATGTCAAGTTACATATTCTAAAAGGTAAAAGGACGGAATTATGGATGTATGGCAGCTATAAATTTGAAGCGATTCGGAAAAAAATCATAAGTCAAGTCATATATTCCAAAGGGAAAAAAGATGTAGTCGTTGAAGTACGGCTATTCTCAATATAGTGATGCGATGTGGCAACTTCAAAAATCATAACTCATATATTAGAATGAGAATGAAATTATTGTAGTATGGCAACTCTAAATTTGATGCGATTAATTAAAGTATGGCTACTCTAAATGTGACGCGACGTGGCAACGTCCAAAATCCTAAGTCAAGTTATATATTTTAAAGCGTAAAAAGATGGAATTATTGGAGTATGGCTCCTCTAGATGTGATGCACCGTTATTTAGTAAATTTACTTTGAGAAGTATTTCTATCCAGAAGAATAAAATAGAATTTCTTTCGCCACCGATTTTCACGCATTTTCTATTAGAAACCTAGAAACGCAGCTCTTGTTGCCACTAACCTTTATGTAGTTGGCCAAACTGTTAAAGTATTCATCGGGTATTCTTACAGCGCAGTCCACGAAATGTTTCCATTTGACCGGAGGCAGTGTAGGATATATCTGTTCATCCACATATTTGCGGCCGGGATTGCAATACGCAGTAGAAACATAAACGAAACTCTGCAAAGAAACCCATTTTTATCTGATTTATATGTAAAAAAATATATATATATTTTTCTCACTTTGAGGAGCGGCATCTGTTTGCACAGTTCCAGCAGATTCCAAGTGGCCACTGCATTCACGCGTGCTGCCACTTTAAGTCTCTCATTGAAACGTACAGTGGCAGCACTGTGGAAAATGATATTGACTTGGGCACACAACAGTTTCCGATCAGCATGACTCAGACCTGTTTGACCACAAAGCGGATTAGAAGAAAGAAGAAAATGTGAGTTGTGCTTACCAAAATTTTCGCTCTCTATATTTCCCGCCAAAAATTTAAGCTTTTCCAAACGCTGCGGGTAAGTTGAGCGTAAGCGTTCAAAGATTTTATGTTCAACAAACTCTTGAAAGCGTTCTTCAACAGTTTTGTTGTATTTCTCGCGTATCAGCATGTAAATGCCAGCCAGCTGAGGAAAACTCCAAAGTAGTTTTTCCAGCAACGTCTTGCCCACAAAACCAGTGGCTCCTGCAGTGAATGAGTGCAACAAGAAGATAAAAAGCAAAATTGTATAAGACGAAAACATGAATGAAAAACGATCGTAATAATTATGAAAGTGTGTGTTTTTTTTTGTTGTTGCTTTCTGTGACTTATAAAATGATGAAAGAAAATTTTTGCTGTTGGATAAGATCTCGTGTAAGAAAATGCAAAGAAATCGATGATGAAATCTTTTAACTGTCGGTTTCAATTAAATGTTGGTTTCAACAAACAGCCTCAAGCTGTTTGATGGTTAGTTAACATTCAATAAATTAAGCCACAATTATATTTCACTATATAAATTATTAAATAATTGTAAACAATTAACACACTCATATATCTCTCTCTCTCTCCCTCTCTCTCTTACCTGTTACAAATATAACCGCATTCTCATAGAAATCGTTCATAATTTTTGTTAGATTTTAAAGTATTTTGATTTAAAATTTTTAAATTTTAAAAATTCACTTTCTTGGCCTTCCTCTTACCATGAAACGTTTTCACTTTCCCATATCTGCTAACAAACTGTTCGTTTGCTTAACTTGAAATTTATGTTGAACCTGTAGAAAAGCTTTAGTTTCATTGAGAGGGAAAAAAGTAAATAAATCCCCCTAAACAAGTTCCATTTGTGGTGTTGTTGGGGGGTACGTGCAACTACAACGACTTAAAATGCACTTCTTCTTTGAAGGTGCTGGAAAACTTATTTCCGTTAAAAAATGTTACAAGATTTAGTTTGTGTTTTAAAGACAATCCTCGAACAGATATCGGTCACAATGCCGATTTCCTTTAATGACATAAATTCTGAAAACCCTGTTTAATTGTTTTCTGGCTGAATGCCGGATTACATGGCATTATGTTACACTTTTGTTGCAATAAACTGAAATCAACCATCTAACTGTTTGTGAAGACTTGGTAGATCCTATAAAATAAATATATAAACAAGCCATACATTTTGTGGAACGCTTTTAAGTATTTAATCGCTCCTCTATATGGACGAAATTTATATTTTTCAAAAGCTTTTTCCGTGTAGATCTGCACACTGAAAGCTATTTTATTACAAATGTGTCAAACATTTTTTGTAGTACACTTTTAAGTATTTTATGATCCTTTTACATTGATGAAAGATATATGGCTTGAAAGGTATTTCAGTGTAGATATACACAGTATAAACAGGTTGTGAAAACTCGGTAGATCCTATAAAATAAATATATAAACAAGCCATACATTTTGTGGAACGCTTATAAGTATTTAATCGCTGCTCTATATGCACGAAATTTAAATGTTTAAATTTTTTTTTTATTACAAATGTGCCAAATATCTTTTGTAGTACACTTTTAAGCATTTTACGATCCTTTTACATTGATCAAACATATATGGCTTAAAAGGCAGTTAGGTGTTGATATACACTGTGTAAACAGGTTTTGAAATATCATAAAATTTTATTTAGATATTTTAAAAATGTATTTAATATCACTGATAATTTTTGACAAGGCATATCACTTATCAACATCAACAACCAGTTAGTGGAGACACAACACCATTTTTGGATTCTCACAAACTTGGGGCGAACTACCCAAAACTTGTAAAAGTTCTTCCTCACTTCTACGGAATTTCCGAAAACTTGGGGCGAAATACCCAAAATTTCCACAAGTTCCGCCTCACTTGTTTGCAAATACATCGGCTATATTTGTCTTAGTAAAAATCCAATACGGCAACGCTGATCAAATTTATCACATTATTATATTGACAGCGGTGTTTGGTAACTAAAAAAAAAATTAAAGCAAATACGTCCGTTTAAAGTGGGTCGAAATCGGGTCCAAATGAAGTTGAAGCTAATAAAAGTTATTTGAAAATGAAGTCTGACAACGCCGTATGAATTTTTCATAACCTCAAAGTGATCCACTTATAGTCTGGTTGCTCCTCTGGCCTTCATGATAAAAATCCAAATTAAAATTAAAACTTAAATTCAGCGACAGCTTCTTAAATGCCATATAAAATTTTATTAAAAAACCGCAAAATTACTTGCACTTATCTTTTCCTAAAATTCCCACTGTGCGTTAACCTAAAAATGTCCTGTTAACGCCTGGAAGCATAGAAGACAATAGAACCCCCCTCCAGGACATTAAATTTCTTAAAACACTTTCTGTCCAAAACATTTCTTAGAAACATGAATTCTTTAATATAAAAAATAAGTTTTTTTCACAAAATTTTTATAACAATACGATTCTAGAATAATTATAATACAGTTTCTATAATAATTTTAAGTACAATTCACAATCGGTTACATTTTGTCATTGGCTTCTAGTAAAAATTTAAACACATACACACACGCAAATGTGTCTTTTATATCACACTGGGGTTTCTTCTACAAAAATAATAATAATAATAAAATCTTCACCTCCGACCTGCAGCTTCTTTGTACTTTTCTCAGAGTCGAGTATTATTTACATGCGCTTCTACAGTCCACATCGTTTTGGCCAGAGGTGAAACACTCTTTTTACTCGCTTTGCAATCTCTCCCCTCCTCCTTGAGTACGGCGGCCGTTGGCGTTCTGCGTGTCAATATCAGACACGTGCAAATGCCTCCAAATATACTGAGAGCACAATAGGAGCTCAAGGATAAAGCTACATCGATTTTCTTGAGGACATTGATGAAAGGAGCCGACAGCAGCCAGATACGAGCCCAAGTAACTACCGAGAAAACAAACGGAACTTTTTTATTAGATGGCATCACTTCATTCATGCAGGCCAAAATCATCGATTGGGCACAGGAAACTCCAGCTTTCGGTACGGTCGCAATGATCATCCACAACGTTACCTTAAGCTCAGGATTCACTGTGTGACAAAGAAATGTTTTTAATAATACGAAGTTTATTTGAAAAGAAACTCTTTTACTTTCTGCAGAGCTAAAAAGCCAGCCTAGACAGCCCATTAGACCTGCAAGTATATTAAAGCCACCAGCCCATTGCCATTTCCATTTGTTGCATTTCAATGTAAAGTGCAAAGCTAAAAAGCAGCCCATGATTTCGGAAAAGCCTAGGGAAAATAGCAAAAGAAAAGACACAAAATAATTCACAATAACAGAATTGAAGCATATTTCAATAGTTGGCAGCACTGCACTGGTATATTAGGTTCACATTTAATGTAAATAATTTAGGCCTTGAATTGAATTAAAAATTAATTTTCCCTGACTCACCCATTGCCACCGTATTTGGCACCAAATAATCCCTGCCAAACGATCGTATATTCAATAGCATGCCCATGAAATTGATTATAAATGCTGCCAAAGCTAAATGGGCGGCAATCATGTGAACCTTTGCCCTGGGGCCTTGCCACAACTCCAGCCATTTACATGGTGGCGGTGCTGATTTCATATTCGCTCTTAAATTCAATAACTTTTCTTTAAAATCTTCGGGTATTTTATCTAGACGATCATTTATGGCAGCACCTTCATAAATAATATCCGCCACACGATTCACAATATTTTCATCACCATTTTTCAATAGCCAGCGCGGAGATTCGGGTGTCCACTGTAGCAACAGTGTTAAGATTAAAGTGGGGAATGTAATGCCGAGATAAATGTGAGACCAGCTGTTGAAAAAGGCCGACAGCGACGGTAAAAAGATGACGCCAAGCGACCAAAACGTGTCGTAGAGTATTATGGCACCTATTCTGTAAATACCGGAGGTTATATCGACGACTGCAAAAAAAAAATTTATTTAATTATAGTTTAACGGATAAGGGAAGAGGCTTTTAAGAGCTGAAATTTTGTAAAATTTTTTTTTAATTGACATCAAACTTAAAGAGGAACTTTAATTCTTTTTTAGTTGTTTATTTTCTATCGGGTGTTTTTTTATAGAGTGATACAACTTTGAGCTGGCATCACTGCTTTATTTCACCGCCCATTTAAGAGCTGATGGTTGCTTTTTGTTTAGTTTGCTTTGGCATTTCATTATGTTTCGACTTATACCAGAGCAACGCGTGCAAATTGTGGAAATTTTTCATCAAAATAATGGTTTTGTTCGTCAAACTCAGCCATTCAAAATTTTATTTCCCCATGAAGCCCATTTCTGGGTACGTCAATATCACTCTATAAAAACACCCGATATTTTAACTGTTTTTAATTTTGGTAACATGAAATTTTGTTGCTGCACGGACTTAATTTGTTCCCATTGAACATACTCCGCATCTTGCTGTTTGCAATGTTGCCATATGGGAAGTTTTATGTTATTTTTGAAGTCTTTTTGTGGGGTTAGAATAAATAAAGTGATTTTCTCCTCACTGTTTGAACATTTTATTAGATTTTCTTATATACTCGTATGTAGGAAAGTTTTCCATCGAGTTTATATCGAGACGACTACAAAGAAATTTTATTTAATTATATAATTAACGAGTTAGGAAAGATTATTTTCGAAGATAAATTTTTTTTAATTGACATCAAACTTAAAAAAGAAATTTTAGTTCTTTTTTTTACTTGTTTTCTTCCAATTTAACTGTTTGTTATTTTAATTTTGGTAACATAAAATTTTGTTATCGCTCTGACTTATTTTGTTCCCACTGAACACACTTCGCATGTTGTTTGCAATGTTACCATATGGGAAGATTTTTGTTATTTTTGTGGGGTTTGAATAAATAAAATGATTTCCGCAAGAGAAAAAATATCCTCATTGTTTTAAAATTTTATCAGTTTTTTTTATATACTCGTATGTGAGAAGATCGCTAACGAGATTTAATTATAAAAATATTTCTTTGGCTTTCCCGCGAAACAAATTGTGTGTTGAATCTTCACTAAAGAAATCATGTTGTCGAAGGACCAGCACTCTATAGTATAGGCGGGTATAGGAGAGACAGAATAGAGGATAGACAATTTCGTTGTAGCTATTTTTACTAGTTTACTTTGCCGGTGAATATATTTGCTCCAGATGCTGCTCACAAACATGTTAAAATTAATCTGAGAAAAATATTTACACTGAGTAAATATTTGAAAATTATTGACTTCAAAAATAGCAAATATATTATTTCAAATTACAATTCAATGGAATTAAAGTATAAGAGTCTGGCCAAATCACATCAGAAGACCATCTGACAACAATTTAGTAACAAAAAATAAGATTTTTAATTTATATTTTTTGAATATTAAAGAAATATATATGGCAACTTTGGTTTCTTTCAGAATTTGATTCAATATATATATATATATATATATATATATATATAATTGCATTAGGGCTTTAGAAAAATAAAAAATAGTTGACACTTTTCAGATTAATTTTATTATGTTTTACGTGACTTGAGTTTAATAAAATAAATTTGAATTAACAGAAGCTTAAAAAAAAAACAAAAAAAATTTGTTATCTCTATTTGTAAGATGTTTAAAAAAATGTATGGCAACTCTGGAGGATGGGAGAGTTTGATTCAATATGTTTATAAATCAATTAATAAGGAAATGTTCAATTTATCAATTTATTTAGTGTAGCGCGAATTGAACTGCATCGTGGCGTGTCTAAGCATGTCTGTTCATGTTGTTGAAAATAATATTGTGAAAAATGTCCTCGATCAGATAAAGTCTACCAAAATTTCTGCTCAATTCCAAAATTACAATAAGAAGAATCAAAATGTACTCACAAATCGCTTGGCCCGAAGTAAACATTATGGCGCAGCAAACAGCCGACAGACAACGAAAGGCACAGTGCAAGCTAAAATCGGGAGCATATCCGGTCACTACGCCGCATATGATCTGGGCCATTTGGCCTATGAAATACACATTTCGCGGGCTAATGCTGGAATTGAAACAATAATTTTTCATTTAATTTTATATATTTACAAAAAAAAAAATAATAATGAAAACACACACTTACAACAACATCATTTTCGTGCCAACCACACCGCCCACCAACACACCAAACAAATGCCAATACTGGGTCCACGCCACAAAAATATCCCGCAAACAAACCAAATCGAACGCCATAATTAAAGATTGAAATTTGGAATCGTAGAGAAATTGTTGGCACTCATGTTTCTCCGTTGTCTCCGCATCTTCAATGTAACACTGATTCGCTGTCGTGCTCTGGTTGGGCGTCAAGGAAGTGTAGTCACACACAAACTCTGTCTGGGGATAGAGTTCGGGTGCAGTAAATATGATGCAGGCCATGAACCAGGAGGCAGGAATTTTGCACAGAAATATAATCAATATCGTTCGCAATTGCCACACCCCGAAGTCGCCTATAACTTCGCCAATAATATCGGTGGCAGGCGACTTTTTTGGCGAAGCTTTTTGCTGAGCGGAATGCGTGTTTGTAAGAGTTGCGCTCTGCTCTGTTGTTTGATGGCTTATGTCGGAAGTTTCGGCTATAAACGCCAAATTATGTTGACCCAATTTGGGCGAGGAAGCCGGTGACGATAATCTTGTGCCGTTTGTGTGATTCATTTTGTCTGTTCTCTTCTCTCTCTCTCTCTCTCTCTCTCTTGTGTTATCGGTGCTCTTTTATTATTTTTATAACTTTATTTTATTTTATTTAGCGCCCTTTTAGGAAAATAAATGTCTGCCTCTCATAATTCTGACCCTGAAATTTCCAAATAAAATATGAAAATCTATTCTATTTTATTTATGCGCGTTAATTAATTAACATTCAATGGAATGAATTTTATTTTGTAAACTGGAATTCACAGCAAAATGGATGATGTTGCATTCATGCACGAAACCACAATTTCAATTTCAATTTAATGTTCGCGCATAAACTTATTTTAAGGCAGAATAACAAAACAAAACTGATTTTATAAAAACAACGATGCCGGTAGCGTATGTGCAGTAAATCAATAAAAAAAAATCAATTAAGTCTGTGGCCATTTAAAGTACCCGTTAGTAAAAGGGAAGATTGAAATTATATAAAAGAAATCTTTTTGTTTCTGGTAGTTTTATGCCTCAAAATATAAACTTCCAAGAAGTGTACAGCACATCCCGCCTTATCAACCAAAGTCGCAAGGCTCTGGGCAAGGTTGCGAGGAAATCGCTTGGTGAGGGGATATGGGCAACAAAGAGATATCTCAAAGAGGCCGGCATTGAGTATCTCTGTGGGTTCTCACCCTCATCCTGCTGCAGTCGTTACCCTCTATAACCTCTAAGAATTAGATTGGCTAATGGTAGATGGTATAATTAATTCCTCTGTGTAAAAGCAAGAATCCTCTACTCTCGCTTTAACGCAAATAAAACATAGATTTTACACAAAAAACCACTTATAAAGTCTCGTGGCCGCACTAAACGGCAATCTCTGCCTCTCTGCTCCAGAGTATATCTGTCTGTAATTTCTTGCCAGCAGTTTTGAGGTGTCGCAAATAATTCCCAAGACATAGACTCTTTATATTAGGAGCATCGACCGAGGCGTCGGGACAGGAACCATCTGTGACTATCATTCTTCTGCAACTCTACAATTTCAGTTTGTCCCTAAACCCTTTTTTTACAATTTGTCCCCTATTTTGCTCTCCATGTTACAAGTATTAAAGAGGGATATTCTATTATCCAAGTGGACTGCACTCTTTTCTTCTAGTTCTTACCAACAACAATTTGGTCTAACTAAATTTCAGTTTGTCCCTAAACCCTTTTCTTACAATTTGCCCCCTTTTTCCACCACATGTTACAGTTACCAAAAAGGGATATCTTATTATCCGAGTGGGCTGTACTATTTACTTCTGGTTCTTGCCAACAACCTTTTTGACTAACTAAATCTCAGTTTTCCCTTAAAAACCCTATTCTTACAATATGTCCCCTTTTTCCACCACGTGTTAAAGGTATTAAAAAGGGATATTTTACTATCCAAAAGACAGTACTATTTCCTTCTGGCTCTTGCCAACAACCTTTTTGACTAACTAAATCTCAGTTTGTCCCGTTTTTTCTCCCCATGTTACAGGTATCAAGAAGGGATATTTTATTATCCAAGTGGGCAGTACTATTTTCTTCTAATTCTTGCCAACCACCTTTCCGACTAACTCAATTTATACATTAAGATAACAAACACACACAAACATATATTTTTGTTGGTAGCGTTTAGCCCTACAATTCATTGTTTTTTTCACAATAACTTTAGAAATAAAACAATTCTGTTAATTAATATACTTAAAATGAATTGCATATTTTTAGCCATTACGATCATCATAAAAAAGTATTTAAAAAAAGGCATTTTATAATTCCAGTGTGTAATAAATTAGCATTTTTATAAACTGATCATAAAGACTGAGAAAACTAAGTGTGGACAATCTTCATAAAAAAGCAAATATTGCAAAAAAAAAGGTATTCGTTATGGCAAACTCTGGAAAATATCATCTGCAGAGTTACATTGACCTGTTTATTGTTTTATTTTCGAAAATCTCAGAAAAATGAATGACTTGCCAAGTTTTGAAAACCATTTTTGAATATCTCACAGCAGCAAACCCTTTTGTTGTATAATTTTTGCACTTAAATTTCCACAATTTTAATAAAATTGAATATTTTATTTTTGAATTCATTTCTTTTGTTTGTGTTTACATGAAGTTGAGTTCAAATCAACTTCTTTCATTTAATACGTAACCGTTGGCCCTCATGCTTGTAATTTAAGTTTAATTTCTTCATTTTTTATTGCCTTAATATTTCATTCGTTGTTGTTTTTATTTTTGTTGCATTTTAACTGTGATTAAATTTCTTAACTGCACGAATTCTTTTTTTTTAACGTTTATTTATATTCAATGTTATCGATTTGAATGTTCAAATAAAACAAGAGAGTTACAGTTTAAAATGAATTAATAAAGAGAGCACAGCGATTAATTATATCTCTTTAGGACCAGCGCGTACAGTGCTCGCAATAAATTTACCAACAAGAGACTTGTATTGAAAAATATATTCTTATAATGCAATTGAAAATTGTGGGTCATTAGGAGAATTTTTCAAAATCGGTAGATGTATATTTACAGTAGGCGACAAAAAAGGGTGTGCAAGGATATGGAATTGTATTGATATGGAAAAAAATTTTTGCACTAGCAAAACAAAAATCTATAGTTATCGATAAATCTAAACAAAAAACAACACAATTTTTTGTTTTGTTGTTTGATTTTTTCAAATCAAATTTATTTTATTAACATGATGTTAATTTGTTTTGTCAAGTTTTATTTATTAATATTTTTTTTTGTAATTGAAGTCATTAGCTTTTGCTACCGTAACTATTACGTCAGTTTAAAGTAACTAATTTATTAAATAAATATTAAACAGACAAGTTTGGAAAGAGTAATAAAATATTTTGTCTTTAACTAAAGCAAAAGTATCAAAAAGAGATATTTTATTAACCAAGTGGGCTGTACTATTTTCTTCTAGTTCTTGCCACCAACTATTTGGTCTAACTAAATTTCAGTTCGCCCCTAAACCCTTTTCTTACTGTTTGTCCCCTATTTTTCTCACCATGTAACAGGTATCAAAAAGGGATATTTTATTAACCAGTGGGCTGTACTATTTTCTTCTAGTTCTTGCCACCAACCATTTGGTCTAACTAAATTTCAGTTCGCCCCTAAACCCTTTTCTTAGTGTTTGTCCCCTATTTTTCTCACCATGTAACAGGTATCAAAAAGAGATATTTTACTATCCAAAGGACAGTACTATTTCTTTAGGACAAGCGTGTACAGTGCTCGCAAAAAATTTACCAACATGATTCTTGAGTTGAAAAATATTTTCTAATGCACAAGACAAATTTTAAAATATAAAAAAAATTTTTAAATTCATTAAAGACAGAGACCGTAAAAAAGAATAAAATAATCGTGAAAAAATAATACAATATTTTTATTTATTTTTAGCAGAAACAAGTTGATTAAAATAATTGATATTTTTTCAAAATTTATTTCAATTCTTATATATATTTTTTGGAAATAATTATTAAATTCAATTGAGTTAAAATTGATCGCTTGAATTTAGAAAGACATGATAAATATTCCCAGACAACAGACAAAGGCCACATCAATTTAATTATTCAACTTACACATACTGAGCAAAGCAGCTGTTTTCGAAAGCCGCTACACTTTTATTATCACTAGGCATATGTATATTTTTGCTTATCGCCTGTTATAAGGCGACTTAGTTTAAAAATACTAATAGTATTAAAAATACTAAATTGATGTTAATATTTTCTCAATATTTTTTTTATTAAATTTCATTTTAACCAGAATTTAAATGTTAGATTTTTATTACAACGAATAATTTTTTGCAATTTTGTATTTTTCATTATATTTTTTGTATCATTTTTATTTTCAATTAAAACTGAAAATCATTTAAAATTTTTTTCTTACAGATTTCATATTTTTGGAAAAATATGTTTAGTTGGTGTGTGTGTGTGTGCGGGTGAGTACAAACCCTATTTTTTATTAAAAACTCTGAATTCCATTTCACTAGAGGATCTTGAATTTCAATAATTGAAATATGTAGTATCTTAAAGACAAACATTTTCCAACTCCTTTATATCTTTAAACTTCTTACAATTCGCTATTAAAAAATGATCTTGAAATTGGCCTTGAATTAAAAATCTCTTTTCTGTCCCCTTTTTGCTCTCTTTCTTTTGTACGATTTTTATTTTTTATACAAGAATTATTAAGTCCATCGTTTCTATTCGTTTAGCATATTTTTTGTTACATGAAAATTATTTCTTAAATTATTTATTTCTGTTCTCAAATCTGCACCCATTAACTAGTCTAAAGTCCTCCACCGTTTGTTGGCTAAATTCTATTTTTTCTTAGTCATGCTTTTTTGTTATTTTTTCAATTTATTTTTTTTCTTTTCTAACACATTCTTACAAATTCTTTGATAAAAATTTAAGGCGCCAAGATCTAGTACATCCAATAATTGTGTACATCATTAGAACAAATGAAACACATCGGCCCTTTTGAGCAAAAATATCTTAAGTGTTGAAAATATTTCGGCCAAGTTGAAGTTTCTTATTTCGATTTGCAAGAACTATTAACGCAATGTAATTTTCCTTTTTATACAAAAAAATTTTTGGTTTTGAAAATTTCATAAAAAATCTAAGACGAATATAAATCCCAATCGGAAACATAAAATAGGGTTTCCCTTAATGAAAAGAAGTCATAAATCTTCCAAATCGAAAAATAAATTTCGATTTCATTTCGAATTAAATTGTGGAATTAAACTGATGAAAGTGACAATAAAATTTGTGGATTAGGGTGAATTAAGTTTCTTCTTTCAAATTATAAATGAAATTGTTGGTCTGGTTTTACAGCAACAACATGTGCTCCATCGTGTATGGTGCCTCATGTGTATTGGGATTTCTTTAAACGCTAAAAAGTGTTAATTAATATTAATTAAAACCGGTTGGTGCTAAAAAGTCAACTATTTGTTGACTTTTGCAAGCGCAAAGCAAAGACTTGTTAGCGATATCTTAATATGTTGTTGTTACAAATTTTTGCACTTATTAAAGTTTTTGTGCTAAGAATTCAGAAAACTTTTTTTATTCTGCACATGTACATAAGAAGACCTTTCAAACCATGTAGTTTTCATTAATTTTCACAGACCGTAAGTTACTTAATATTGTACCACAAAAATGTGTAAAGCGTATTTACATTATTACGTTACATTATTACGTTACATTATTATATGAAATTATTTACGTTATTAATGTTATGCATTTCTACTCAAAAACAGCTTTCAAAATATATATATTTTAGTAATATTGGCGGACGATAAGATCCACAGAAATGTACCACAAAACTATGTGTTGTTGTTTTATATATCAAACAATTTCTACTGCGCATGTCCATACAAAAATTGCTTTTAAATCGTGTACAATTTATTAATATCGGCCGACTATTTTTTATAATGTGTGGTATTTCTAATCTGTCCAGCTGCACGAAAATACCTTCTTAACCATGTACCTCTTATTTAGACGGGCGGGCGGTAAGTTACCTAAAAGTCGGCCCCACAAATATGTATAACTTATATAAAAATAAAATTTTATTATAGTCTGCAAATCTATAAGAAAATACCTTTTGAATGATATGTGTTGCAACAACATCGGTGGACGATAAGATATTCAAAAGAGTGCCATAATTATTTGTGGAACGTATTTATGTCAGAGGCTTTAAGGGACTTTTACTATTTTCAAAAAAAATTTAATATTTATTTATGCTATTATTTATAAAGTTATGGTAAAAAAATTTTAGTGTTAATAAATTAAAAAAATTAGTTTTGATTGTTAAGGAGTTTGGTAATACACTTAGAGAAATATTAGTTATTTTAAATTAATAATTAATTTAGTTTTAAAAATTTTTAATATTGATTTTTTTTTAAACATAAATTTGCTATGAAAATTAATTTATTTAATAAAAAACTTTTGCTAAAAATAAAAAATTCAGTACGTTGTTTTGTAATTAAGTGCCAGTTTAATTTTGAGTTTAAAGAATTTAAATAAAATCCACTTTAAGCGGCATCATAACAGCAACAACTACAACAAATAAAGAAACTTGGGGAGCTTTAGTTTTTAAAATTTCATTTTAATTTATTCATGACACCAGTTTAATATATTTTTAAGGCCTGAATTATAAATTTCTTTTCGACTTATAACAGGTTAATAAAACCAATCTTCAATCAAAAACTGATTCTTCAAGACTCTTATGAATTAAATATATTTCTTTTTTATAAATTGAAAAGTTTTCATATAAAATTTTTTTGAAATACATATCAAATACTTATTAATTTTTTTATGAATAAGGCGGATAGTCCTAGTTTAACACGTTTATTTCAGTTAACCCAAAATTTCGTCTCTTTAATAAATTTCTTTCACAGTTTTTGTACTTCAAGTCTTATAAAAACAAATCAATTTCATTCAATTGAAACTAAATCTTTTGAAATAAATTTTGTTGTATTTTTATTTTTCTTAAATGTCGCACACAAATTAAAGACAATTAATAAATAAATAAACTTTGAACGTATAACAAATAAATTCTTTCGTTTCTTTGATTCTTTTTCATTCAATAAAACGACCAGAAATTCAGAAAAAAAAATGTGAAACTATTTTTTTGCCGTGTTTGCTGACGGGCCACACGTTTAACGCAAAACTGCTGCTCCGTGTTAACACTTTTAGATCCGCTGTGAAACTGAAGAAAAACTGCTCTCAAATTTCTATTCAAAAGTTTTCTACAAAAACAACAACAACAACAACAACAAAAACTATTCAACAATTCAGTACCCTTCTCGTTTGTTACGAACAACCCGGCCGACCGACTGTCGTTGTTACGAAAATGAATTTGAAATCTTCGTGTCGTTTAATTGCAACGACTCATGTTTTTGTTTTTGTTTATATTTCTTTTCTTCTTCTTATTTTTTTAAGGTTTTTTTTTATAACAATTTTTATTGCAGCGTTTGGTTATCATCAATTATTAATTTGCTTAATAAATTTGCAGGGCGTTTGGACAAAAAAAGTGTCACAATTTGCAGAAAGATCTGGGAAATAGGGGGCCAGGGGTTGGTTAGCCTGCGATCTTTTTGCATTTCATTCGAATTATTTGATAAAAAATCTGTCAAAATTATATAAAATAATTGTTCGCTTAATAGTCAGTCTATGGAAAGTTACAGAAAAAAATCTGTTTCCAAGTTTCTTGCACGATCTTAATTTTTGTAAAATTATTTTCTTGCCATAAAATCAATGCCAAAGCGCCGCTCTCTCATATTTTGCTTGGATTTAATAGAAATAATATTTGCAATTAATAATTCCTACTGCTTGAAGGCGTATTTAATGGCCAGCGCTCAACCAGTTGCAGGCTTGTGAACCAGTTTCACATCGGCTGTTCTTTCCATACGCGAGTTCATGCAAATTTCAAACGATCGATTTAATCCACTGGCAAACGGAGTATGCAAATGCCCGCCAGCGTGTGTAACGAGATAATTTATTGCAAAAATATTTCAATAAAATCTACGTACAACGTAATCAATTTATCCCCAACTAATTCCAAGTTGATTTCAATATTCAATTCAACCGGTTCACCTTTTACAAAAACAATGAAAAATTCTGAAAATATTTCTCAATACGACGTCGATTGGAGTTTGAGTTGTAAATATGACAAATTAAGTCAATGACTTCGAAATATATTTGACAGATGCAAAATTCAACTTAAATTGAAAAAGTGCGCAAAAAACTTTTTAAAGAAAAATTTCAAGGCGATTTGCGAAATAAAATTATTTTTATGGGAAAATTGTAAAATAATTTCTTTGACAAATTAACTCGAAAAAATATATTTATGACGAATAAACAAAAGTTAATCGAATAAAAATAAAAAAATTTTTTATAGAAAAATCAGGCGATAAATTTTTCTCACAAAATATTCGAAGAATAGAAATAAAATTAATCGAATAAAAATACTTTGTTTACGAATAAAGCAAAATTAATCGAATAAAAATATTTAAAAAATCAGGCGATAAATTTTTTCTCACAAAATATTCGAAAAGTTTTCTTACGAATAAATAAGAATTAATCGAATAAAAATAAAAAATTTTTTATAGAAAAATCAGGCGATAAATTTTTCTCACAAAATATTCGAAAAATTATATTTCCTACGAATAAGAAAATTTAATCGAATAAAAATACTTTTTTTACGAATAAAGAAAAATTAATCGAATAAAAATATTAAAAAAATCAGGCGATAAATTTTTCTCACAAAATATTCGAAGAAATAGATTTGTTACGAATAAACAAAAATTAATCGAATAAAAATACTTTTTTTACGAATGAAGACAAATTAATCGAATAAAAATAAAGTTTTTTTCTTAAAGAAAAATCGGACGATGAATTTTTCTCACAAATTATTCGATTAAATAGTTCTTTTACGAATGAAGACAAATTAATCGAATAAAAATATTTTTTTTACGAGTAAAGGAAAATTAATCGAATAAAAATATTTAGAAATAAAGTTTCTTTCAATAAAAAAATCATGCGATAATTTTTTCCCACAAGATATTCCAAAAAATCATTTTTTATGAATAAATAAAATTTATTCGATTAAAAATTATTTGTGACTTTAAAGAAATTGTTTGTACTTAAACGTCTCTATCCATGAATTTCATTAGATTTCACATCTTCAACTTAATTACAAAATAAAAGAAAACCTTTTGGTTGATGAACACACTTTCATAAACCAACTGAGAATTACACTAGAACAAGCTTAACAACTCTTATTCTATATGCTTGGCCAATATCTGAAATAAATTGCAAATAAAAAAATTATTTAAAAAATTTTAAATATAAACAAAATTTCGCTGGATGCGAAACATCAAAACCGATCATTTATTTCCTCCTTCTTTCCCTGCCCCTCGAACTTTGTTTGCTAATAAAAGGGTCTTTAAGGCATAACTCGTAAATCTAAAAGCACAAATACCGGCAATTACGGGGAAATAATTTACCTGCTGCATGCACTAGTATAATATTTCCCCGTGAACCAGGCAGGCGGTGGTGTGAAAGAATGTCGCGGGTCGTGTTGATCTTTCTTAATCTACTGTTTCCACCGCTTTTTTTTCTTGTGTAAATTTGAATTCATAGACTCGCAACAGATAACGATAAACGGCTGCTTTATTACATGAAATAGATAAGTTTTTATTAAACCAATACGACGAGGAGATATTTTTTATTAACATTAAAAATAGCCAAGAAGCAAAGCAAGAAATTAGCGTGGCATTGAATTATGGAATACGGTCGTAGTGTCAAGGGGGAGGAGGGTAAAGAAAACGTATCAAAATAATAAATTAAAATACCAGAGAAAATCTTTAAAGTTTCTTATGCCTCAAAACTATTTCGTTTGCTCTTGATTGTATTAAATAAACTTTTAGTGTCAACCAGGAATTATTGGGGGTACAGATGGTCTTTGGGTAAATAATAAATATTTGACACTGTCAATTTTTATTGTATGAAATGTATCACTTCTGTATAAAAACCGTCAATGACGGAAACGTCAGTTCTCACAGCAAAAAATAAAAAGGAAAATCCCTCTCTCTCTCTATCTCTCTAACGTTGTTCAGTACGTTTGCTTACGTATGACGTAAAGTGCAGTGCACTGAATAAATGAAATTTATTTCTACGCCATTTTTGGTCAATAAATTAAGGAACTTTCCCTCTCCCTTGCTCTCTCTCTCTCTCTCTCTCTCTTACGCTGTTCACTACGTTTGCTTACGTATGACGTAAAGTGCAGTGCACTCAATGAATGAAATTTATTTCTACGACATTTTTGGTCAATAAATTAAGGAATTCTCCCTCTCTCTCTCTCTTTCTTACGTTGTTAAATATGTTTGCTTACGTATGACGTAAAGTGGAGTGCACTGAATGAATGAAATTTATTTCTACGCCATTTTAGCTCAATAAATTAAGGAATTCTCCCTCTCCCTCTCTCTCTCTCTCTCTCTCTCTCTCTCTCTTACGCTGTTCACTACGTTTGCTTACGTATGATGTAAAGTGGAGTGCACTGATAGAATGAAATTTATTTCTACGCCATTTTAGCTCATATGGGTCAATAAATCAATGAATTAATTATTATTTTATTAATAAAATTTTTTTATTTGAAAACAACAATATTGAGAGCTTTTTCTTGGCAACGCTTTCCGCCTTCAAAAAAAATAAATATTCAGAATTGCAGATTTTTTAATTAAAATTATTGCACCCTTGAGTAATTCCTGTTTACTGTTAATTACAGCGCATAATTTATTAATAAACAATTAGCTTAATTGTGTAAGTAAAAGCTTAACTGAGTTTGTAAAAGTAAAAATACAATTTGCTGTGTCATGAGTTCATAAAACAATTATACTGGGAAAATTATGGGTTAATTGATTAGAAACTTTTTTAAGTTGCTGTTGAAGTAGTTAAATTTAAACTTTGTTTGCTCTATAAAATACGTTTAAAAATTACGATGCAGAAAATTACCTTCTATAAAAATGCCACAGAATATATTTGAATTGCGTAATTTTATTGTTTGTTTAATTGACACTTAATTCAGTCGATAGATACTCCCTGCCCTTTCAAATTACAACATCAATTTTCGTTAAATTTATTTTGATAGAATTAAAAAGCAGGAGAAGGAGGTTAAAAGCGCATTAAATTACACATTCAAAATGTCAACATCGAACCCAAGACTTTTTGTTAATAAATAAAGTGTTTAGGAATTAATGGCCTGGTTCTTAACAAAAGCGGCAGCAAAGTTTGCAATTGATATTTAAGGGGAATTAATTATTAACAAGTGAAACTTTGTTGGTAACCTTAAGCCCCAAGAGGAAAATTAGCTTAAATGTAAAAAAATATTTTTTGTTGCTGGGGTTTGTAAATTTCCTACTGCTTGTCCGTTCGGAAAGTGTTTTTAGTTGCTGTAAAAAAATTCTAAATGATAAAATTGTGCTTAAGATAATTTGGCTTTAAGGCGTTGTTGTGTAGGTGTTGTAATAAAAGCAAAATGAGATATTATTATTGATTTTTCTATAGAATTTATTTAGAACGTATTAAATAAATTCTTTTAACACTTCAGGTGATTTTAGTTGACAAGTTTTAAAGTTTTTCGAGAGTGGAAAAGTTGTGCATTAAAGTTAATTCTATTTACGTTTAATTAGTTGCCAATAAATCTTATTTGCCATATATTTTTGAATAGAAAGTAAATCAAATAGGCAAACAAATTTCCCCATGAGTTTTAGATAAATATTTTAGAAATCATTATCATAAACAGAGCACAACTACAATTAAATTTTGTTAACTAAATTTGCATAAATTATAAGTGCCGATATTAACAATAATTATTGCAATTAGCGCTTCAAGTGTTAATGAATAATGATTATCGTAATAAATACATTTACACGAACTGCGCTCTAATGGCGGTCCCACCGCCCCTTAATGCCTTCACTTGTTGTATTGAAGAATAATAATTTTATAATCCCAATTCCAAACACAAGTGGCCTGTCTGCATTTGAAAAATTATCACAATTCAAACAAACAAAAAAGAAAAAAAAAAAACAAAAAATTACTGACAACTTTATAACATTCGACGACGAAGCCTTCAAACTTTATTATTTAATGAACTCGCAAATATTTGCCGGACTAATAACAACGACAAGAAGTGATAATTCTAGCACATTTTTAATCAAGCGTTAGAAATTGAGTCATTTCTATTTAGAAAATTGTCACAAAGCGACTGTTAACGTATTTCCTGAACGGCTAAAAATAATTATGAACATGAAACTTATTAGCCAGCAATTATTATAAATTTTGTTAGATATATTCATTATCTTTTTCAAGGTTTTTTTATTTTTGACATTCTGTTAGTATTCATGTTTATGATGGAATCATAAAATGACGCCTCATAATGCACGATTGCCTATCAAACAACAGTCAACTACAGAGAGCCACAAACAAACTTTATTTTTGCAAAATTATAAAACTCTCAAAATAAGTTTTGGCAGAGGGAATAAACAAGAAAATGTTCATTCCAGAGAAATTTTCAAAATATCCGTTTGAATTTGCATAGAAAATCCCAGAAATCTTGTGTAAATTGCCCCTTTTCAAGAAGGACCAACACAACGCTCAGCATAGTATTTTACACAAATCTGTTGAACACTCATTCCAGCTAAAATACCACGGGAAGACTAGAAACACAACAGCAACGAACACCGAATTTCCCCCAATACAACGAATTTGTTGCTAAAAATCCCGTCTCTAAATTCGTGTTGTTTAACTTTATTAACGCTGCCTGGTGGTTTCAATAATTAGAATGGGGCTAAATAACACATTTGATCTGGGCACTTATTATTGTGGTTTTTGTTTCTTATAACACAAAACAGTATTTGGGTATTAATAGTAAATTATTCTCTGGCAGCACTATTAAAAACGGCAGGCGTTATGTGCTGCTAAGTATTTCTTGCTGCCTGTGTCTTTGCTAAATCAACCAATACTAGTGGTGAATGCGTTACTGACTACTGGAAAGCAGTTTTCACCAAATACAGTGAAAATTCTTAAGCACAAACCCAACAAAATATAAATATATAAGTACCGTTAAATGATATACAAAAATAAAAATGAAATAAACGGGGTATTTATTATTCCCCCTTTGAAGCCAAAATGCTGACGGAGAGGTTTATTTTAAGAATGCAGCCAAGCTACCCAAATAAATAAATATTTTTCAATGAAGAACAAGAGAAAATTTGATAAAAAAATATGGAAAAAAATTGGGGAACAAATTTCAAAAGATTAAAAAAAATATTATCACTAATTATTAAATATCTTCACTAAAATTAAACCGAAAAATTAAAAAATTCTTTAATATATTAATAAACTTCAAGTGGAAACCGTAGCAATTAAGAGAAAATTAAAATATTAATTTTAATAATTTTCTGTTTAAAATTTTGTAAAAATATTTTAGTTGTTGTAAAAAATTTAGGATAAAGGTTACTTGAGTTGCATTAGTCTCAATGAAATGAGCATGGAAAATGATCACCTTGTATCTTTTGAGAAATTCGGGGAAGAGTATCAGCACAACTAAAAGTATATTAAGGAGTTTATAACTTCTTAATATTATATAAATACTTTTTTTTTTCATATAAATTTATATACATACATATATAATGTTTATTTTTCACAATAATAAGTTTTAAATGATCGTTTGTGCTAATTAATAGATACAAGTAAAAAAACTCACCACGATTGAAATAAGCCTCCTAACCCACGGTGTCGCTAGATATCGTTCTATTAAACAATTATATAAAAAAAATTTAAAAATACATTTCAGTTACAAAATTAAAAAATGGTTTTCTGTTATTTGGTGGCAAAAAAAATGTCGAGTGACATCGTGGAACAGGCAGTAAAATCTTAGTGGCAATTTGAAATTGTTCTTCCAGTGTTTCACATAATTATTACATTCTAATAATTTCTGTTTTGTTCTCATTTGGCTGAGATAATTGTTATTTTATGATATATTTTTACTCTCTAATTGTTATTATTTCTGTTTTATTTATATAATAGTTTTAGGTTGAGATCCCTGCTCTTTTCTTGCTTTTATTTGTTTGGTAGAAGTAGAGATTTTTTTTATAGTTTTTATTTATTTTTTTTTGCCGTTATTTAAACAATAAAATTCGTGGTGTAAATCTTAGCATTTAAAAGTGTTGTAATTTCCTCTATCCACATGACGTTGTTGTCTTCGCTTAGTTTGCGTCTTCGGTGGTATGTTGGAAAATCCCCACGAATTTCTATGCCTTGACTTTTGTTCCACCTCGCAAGTTTCTCAACACCTCTCACACACAAACTAAAAATGTCTGCCTGAAAGGCAAAGCGTGGAATTGGCACTCAGTTTGTCTGCCCCTGATTTTCCCTTTCCCGTATATTCTGCTTTTCCCCGGTTGAGCCGTCCATATTAAACATTTCCCCCTGTTCACCACTACGCACATCTCGTTCCATATGCCACAAGTCCATAATACTTATTGTCAAATGATTGTCGTAGCAGGCCTCAGAACTCACTGAACTAAATTCGGAAATACATGAACTGCGACGACGCTCGATTAATATTGTCGATGTCCGTCTGTACATGTTTGTTGTTGGAATTTTACAAATTTTCGGCTGTTTATCATTCCAAAAGTGCATGTCGAGAAAACACATCAACATGCCGCTACTAACAGCCAGCGAAGCGAACACGGTGATCGGTATCAGAATATGAACTTTCGTGGTGATTATAATGAAGGGAGCAAAGATCAACCAAAATCGGCTGAAACACGAAGTGGACAACATTAAAATGGCACGTTTTTCCACGGACACCAATTGACCCGAGCAGGTGCTCAAAATGGACAACGAAGCCGAGTTGGCCAGTTTGAGTAGAACCCAAAAGAACATTTCGTAGCCGACTTTGCGTGGCTGTTGGACTGGCAAAAGAAATGCAGATGTTTTCTTTTGCTAAGGGAAAATATTTTTTTTTATTACAACTCACTCGTGTCTGGTATCAGCCATATGAAATATGTTATGCTGCCCGCTAACATCATGACATAACCGCACCAGCGCCAGTGATGCCGGGTGTAGAGTATGAGATATAGACCCAAAAACACTCCCATCATTTCAGCAAAACCTTTAAAATAAAATTTCACACTCATCAATAAAGGCCGGCCGAGTTCGATCTTTTTTTCTTTCAATTCTATATTTTTACCCAGACACGCCGTGTTGACATGCAAATGCTCCACACCCAGAGTTCTTATCATCAAAATCATGACGTTGTATAGAACGGTCGACACCACCCAGGCCCAGTGTATGAGAACTATAAATATTTTGGAGGTTTTGCCATCCCAGATGGACCAGTAATTAATTTCCTTGGCATCTTTCAACTGCTGCGAGTACAGATTCAATTGTTGGTCCAAGTCCAGGGGTATGCCACGATTATTATAGGCCGCCGATTCCAAAAGAAGTTGTAACGTCTGCTCGATTTGATTGTGTTTCAAGAGCCAACGTGGGCTGTCGGTAATCCATCTGAAATTTTTACGATTGAAGAGTCAAGAGTTCTCATTTCGAAACCGTAAATTTGGACGCACCTGTGCAAGAACACCAGCAGTATTACGGAGGAGGCGATCGCTACATACAAATAAATCCAGCTGTCAAAAAATATGGAGATCGCGGGCAAAAGTATCAGGCCAATGGACCAAAACAGTTCGGACAGTGTCACAATAATGGTTCTGACTTTGCCAGCCGTTATGTCCGTCACTGGAGAGGAAAAAGTGATGTGGAAAATTTCGTCAAAAAACTTCTCTTTTGCGGGAGTAAATTTTGTATTTTAATGTTGTGGTAAAAAAGGACTCTTTATAAAATGTACTTTTGATTTTGGGGGGACCCTTTCAACTAAAAGGTACTTTTTGAAAGGAACTTGTTTTTAATAGGTACACTTCATAGAGGTACTATTTAAAGAGGTATTATTTAAAAAAGTAGTTTTTGAAAAGGAGCTTTTTCAAAAGGTAATATTTTAAAAGGTAATATTTTCTTAAAGCACTTTTGATGCAGGTACTATTTTGAAAGGTACTTTTTAAAGAAGTACTTCCTTAAAAGGTACTTTTTGAAAAGGTGATTCTTTTAAACAGCAATAATTCTTAAAAGCACTTTTGATACAGGTACTATTTTGAAAGGTACTTTTTAGGAAAGTACTTTTTGAAAGGTACTTTTTGAAAAGGTCATTCCGTAAAAAGCAATATATTTTATATGCACTTTTGATACAATGACTATTTTGAAAGCTACTTTTTGAAAAAGCACTTTCTTAAAAGGTACTTTTTGAAAAGGTACTTTTATAAAAGGTAATTTTTTAAAAGGCAATATTTTTTAAAAGCACTTTTGATACAGGTACTATTTTAAAAGGTAATTTTAAAGTAGTACCTTTTAAAAGGTACTTTTTGAAAATGTACTTTCTTAAAAGGTACTTTTTGAAAAAACACAAATATCTCAAAAAGCTAAGGCTTCAAAAGTGCTTTTTTCTTTGAAAAGCATTAACTTAAAAGTTAGAAGGTACTTTTAATGAAAAGTACTTTTTTAGATTTACTCCTCTTCTACAGCATTTTTTTAAAATCTCATATATTAAATGGCTGTTACTAAAGGATACTTATTTTCAGGGGCACTTTTTTAAAAACTGCTTTTTCGAAAGGTACTTATTTCAAAATAGTACCAACTTTTGAATACTTTTTAAATAACGGGATTTTTTTAAGTTTTACTATTAAAATGACTTTTTTTAAATTATGCGCCGCAATTGTGATCACAAGCAAAGTGCTCTTTGAAAGTTTATTAAAAGTTTTTGTTATAATATTTTTGCTCTTTTAAGAAAAATATAGCGCAGATATTTTTTAAAAAGGGGCTTGAGAGTCTTGGTTTTTTTTTGTAAAGCTACTCATGGACTTACATATTATTTGGCCCGCCGTGTAGGTGAAGGCGCAAGAGATCGAAGTCAAACAGCGGAAATAGACATGCAGACTGAACGTGGACACCAAACCTGTCAGGTTGCCGCACACGATCTGACCCAACATGCCGTACAACATCAAACGCCTGGGACTTGTGCTGGATATTAAAAAAAAAAAACAAATAGAAGATACTTAAGAAATGCCAACCGATTACTCACTGCTTCAGGGCTTGATTCGCTACCAAAGTCCCAATTAATGCCCCCAGAATGTGGAACGACTGCGTCACCGATACCAAATACTCGCGGGAGCAAACCAAATCGTATTGCGTTACCAACGACTGATATTTCGAATTGTGTTCGAAACTGTCACACGGCACCAGATCGACATTTACCTGCTCATTTTGGGGTTTCGTAAATGGATTCGTGTAATTTCCCACGTTGTTGTAGGCGAAATTGGTCATCAAGTTGCTTTTGTATGTGTGACAGGCGTCCACTTGGAACTGGCGATCGGTATTTTGTATATCTCTTTGCAAACTGTACGACACGAAGTTGGCCGTCAAACTCTCGCTACGATTATTTGTCACGAATTTCGCAACTGGTTTGCAATAATAGTCCCCTTTGCGGGGCGTGGGCGCCGTATAAATCACACACACTGTAAACCAGGACGTGGGAATTTTACACAAAAAGATCAAGACGACAGTGCGCAGTTGCCAAATGCCGAAGTTGCCAGTGATCCTTTGGACGATATCGCCTCGATTGTCACAATTGCTGATCATGTTTATTTATTTAAAAAGTTTTTTTATTTTATTTTTTATTTTATCTTAACAGATCGTGTGTCTTTCACCGTCCGCAATGAATTTTCTACTGTTTCAACTGTCGACGTGTAGAGCAAATCTGAAAGCCAAAAATTATTTCTGTGTTGATCGGTTTAATTCTAACAATTCCAAATTGATGCTAATGAATTGATAATTGTTCAGTGATTAATACATTCAGCATGGATCTCTCACTCTCTCTCTCCCTCTCCCTCTCCCTCTCCCTCTCCCTCTCCGTCTGCCTAAACAGGTGACAAAAATTCGTTGCCTTTTTTATTTGATTTGTAAGTTGAATAGGGATTTTTGCACCTTCTCTTCGAACATATTTTCTGTTGTAAATGTTTGTCAGTCAGTGCGACTAACAGGTGCGGTAGACAAGAGCGGAAGGGGGGGGGGGGGGGGGTGATTGTAAATTACCCATAGCATTTTTAATAAACTCTAATTAGATCCACGTGCGTGTACGCTGGCAAACAATCTCATCAAATCGTTAAAGTTATTTTTGCCAATTTCACGACGTTCCACGCTGAGGGGTCAAAAGGGCGAATTCATGTGCCCTAATTTTAGAAGTTGGAAAGTTCAAGTGCCCTAAAAAGTAAATGTACTCGTTGAAAGAGCATAAAGCGCTACCTCACTACGCCAAAAATATATATCAAAAAAGGAACGATGGTTATTTTCAAAGTTGAATGTGTCAGATTTATTCCAGCAAAAGCTGTACTGCGCAACAGTGGGCCCCAAAAGTTAGAAACGACACGCTGAACGTGTCAACAAAAAGCACTTCTGCCGACACTTTATTGTTGTTGTTGCCGTTAATATTTTGTTGTTATTTATTTTGTTAGAGATGTGCAATTGTTTTGAATTCTTACGCGTGAGTTACGTTGCTGCCCAGAACAAGCCAAGCGTAGTTCACATATGTGTCACGCGCAGCCAAGCGTGAGTGATTATTGCGTCATGTATGGGTCACAAGTGCTTTACGCTTGTGTCACGTACGATTAATGCGCAGTTCACAAGTGCATCACGAGTATTTGTGGATTGTGTAAAGTCACTTACGAGTCGTGTCACGTTTGAGTCGCGTGTGACTTTTGACTATGTCGGTTATGAATCATACGTGACTTTAGATTTCTTCATATATGAGTCGCGCATGACTTTTGTTTGTTTCACTTGTGAGTTAACTTTGAGTCACACTTGCCTAAAGCCTTTGTCACGTGTGCAGCACGCATGTCTTATATATTTGTCACTTGTAAGCGTATGAATTACGCTTGTCTTTTGATTGTTTCCCATAAGAGTCGCACGTTGCTTCTGATTGTTTCCCGTTGGAATCACGTATTACTTACAAGTGCCTAACGCTTGTGTCACGTGTGAGTCACACGTGTCATCACGCATGAACCACGTATGAATCGCTCGGTTGTCTCATGTATGTTTTACGTCTGACTTTTGATTATTTCAAACAAGAGTCACACGTTACTTTCGCTCGTTTCACGTATGAGTTACACGTGCCTAACGCTTATATCACGCACGAAGCACGTATGAGTCGCTGGATTGTCTCACGTTTCAATCACCTCGCTATTTTGATTGCTTAGCATAAGACTCACATGTTACGTTTGACCTTTTCACGTTTGAGTCACGTATGAGTCACACGTGTCGAACGCTTGTGTCACGTACGAAGCACGTATGAGTCACTAGATTGCCTCACGTATGAATCACGTTTGTCTCTTGATTGTTTCACATAAGAGTCGCACGTTACTTTTGATCGGTTCATCTTAGAGTCACGTGTGAGTCACTCATTCCTAACGCTTATTTCACGCACAAAGCACGTGTGAATCGCTCGATTGTCTCACTTATCTATTATGTCTCTATATTGATTGTTTCTTATAAGAGTCGCACGTTACTTTCGATCTTTTCACGTTTGAGTCACGTATGAGTCACACGTGTCGAACGCTTGTGTCACGTACGAAGCACGTATGAGTCACTAGATTGCCTCACGTATGAATCACGTTTGTCTCTTGATTGTTTCACATAAGAGTTGCACGTTACTTTTGATCGGTTCATCTTAGAGTCACGTGTGAGTCACTCATTCCTAACGCTTATTTCACGCACAAAGCACGTATGAATCGCTCGATTGTCTCACTTATCTATCATATCTCTATATTCATTGTTTCTTATAAGAGTCGCACGTTACTTTCGATCTTTTCACGTTTGAGTCACGTTTGAGTCACGTATGAGTCACACGTGTCGAACGCTTGTGTCACGTACGAAGCACGTATGAGTCACTAGATTGCCTCACGTATGAATCACGTTGGTCTCTTGATTGTTTCACATAAGAGTCGCACATTACTTTTGATCGATTAATCTTTGAGTCACGTGTGAGTCACTCATTCCTAACGCTTATTTCACGCACAAAGCACGTATGAATCTCTCGATTGTCTCACTTATCTATCATGTCTCTATATTGATTGTTTCTTATAAGAGTCGCACGTTACTTTCGATCTTTTCACGTTTGAGTCACGTATGAGTCACACGTGTCGAACGCTTGTGTCACGTACGAAGCACGTATGAGTCACTAGATTGCCTCACGTATGAATCACGTTTGTCTCTTGATTGTTTCACATAAGAGTCGCACGTTACTTTTGATCGTTCATCTTAGAGTCACGTGTGAGTCACTCATTCCTAACGCTTATTTCACGCACAAAGCACGTATGAATCGCTCGATTGTCTCACTTATCTATCATATCTCTATATTCATTGTTTCTTATAAGAGTCACACGTTACTTTCGATCTTTTCACGTTTGAGTCACGTATGAGTCACACGTACCTACCGCTATGTCACGCACTAACCACGCATAAGTCGCTCGATTATTTCACTTATGAATCACTCATGTCTTTTGCTTTGTTTCACATAAGGCCGTTTGACTTTTGATAAGCTCACGTTTGAGTCACGTGTGACTCACGTTTGTGTCACGTGTAATTTTTTTTTTATATTTCTGCAACTAAAATAATTCTGAAGGTAATGAGAGAATAGTTGAGCAAACTGTTGGTGTGAAGGGAGAGTGTGACTGGTTTCTTTTATTGAAAAAAATACATGTTCTATTGAAATATTTAATTGTTTAATTAAATTTTTATTGTAAATATTTTTATAATGAATTGATTGTTATTTTACATAATTTGTTTATGTCTCAGCACTATTATTTTATCATTTTTTTTTTCTTCAAATAACTCTTCCGTAATTAATTTTTTTTCAATTTATTTTTAAATAGTTTTTTTTTCGTCATTATTTTCCATGAAACTTTTTAATTAATTTAAATCAAATTTTAATTGAGGTCCTTAAACTAAAATTTTTATAATAAAAAAATCGGTTTCTTACTTTCCAATTATTTAAAATTTTATTGCATTTCTCTGTTTTTTTATCATTAAAGTTTTAGAGTTAAAATTTACACTTGAAAAACTTATTGGATTTAAGGAGTTTTCGGTTTCCTTTTTTTTACTAAATTTTCTCTTCTCTAAATTAAATATTATTTTTAATTTATGTGTACGACTAGATTTCTGTTTAGTTTTATTTTTAATTTTAATTTATATTGAAAAGTTTCTTAGAAAACATTTTCTTTAAATCTTAAGTATTTTTACAATATTGATTGGCTAAATTACAGGCTAAAGGAATTTTTAAATTTGTATTTTTAAATTAATAGTTATTTTATATTTGTAATATTAATTAATAATGATAATAGGAAACTTTTAAGTGGTTCAAAAAAGTGTTTTTTAAATTCTTGCATTAAAAAATTGCTTCATAATTTACTGGTTACTTGTTCAATTTATGTTTTTTATTATTCAAAATAATTAATAAGTTTATTTTGGAGTAACAACCTTTTAGTGTTTGTTTTTAAATTTTCTTTTTTTTTTAAATATATTTTACAATTGTTTTGTATGAATAAAAAACTGTGGAATTTTTTATTTATAAATCTTTGGTTGTTTAGTAAATTTAGCGAAAAATAAAAGGGAAATTAAAACAGACGCCGCAAGCCAAAGACGACGTCTGTGTTGAGGCAGCAACAAAATTTGTGTGGTTCAATGAAACCAATTCATTGGCACAAGCAAATCTTTTGTCACTTCTTGATAACGAGACTTGACAGTTGAATTCTGTTGGATTTTTATTTAAAATTTTTATATATTATTTTGAATTTAAAATTTTACAAAATAAGAACTGAAAAAACAGTTTAAAATACTAATACCAGCTCCAGCAGTGGTCACCACCACCACATGCAACTAATTTTTGGGGATCGTGCTAAACAAACTGGTTGTAGTATTTGCTGTGGTTCAAGCAGATTCTTAAAAATTTCGTCAACTATTCTTATCTAGAGTTGGGTCAAACTTCATCAAACGCTCAGTTTTGCCAAAAACCTCTGGTCAAACTCAATTAAATTAAATGGGTTTGAGCAGAGGTTTTTGGCAAAACTGAGCGTTTGATGAAGTTTGACCCAACTCTATTCTTATCATTTATAAAGTTTTTTCTTTTTTGTTGTTTTTGTTTTTGTTTTTGTTTTTATCACAGAAAATAAAACTAAAATCTGGTTTCATATTTACAGTCAGGAGAAGATCGATCGTACGTGTTGTAGTTCCTATTTTTATAAAGTCCTCGGTCTGAAACTCTTAAGTTTTCTTTAACAATAAATTTGAGGTGGCTTTATAGAAAAAGAATAAAATATTTAATAATGAATCTAGGAATAACGAGGGCAGTACGAGAAATAGTTAAAATCAACAAACAGTTTGAAACGAAAACTCTTTTCAAAAAAAAGTACTTTTGCAAAAGCACTTGAAAAGATATTCAATTTGTTTTTTTTTTCATTCGTGGTCTTGCAACGCCGCTGCTTTTAAAATATAAACGACTTTTCAAAAATATTTCCCATAAAATAAACACATTTTCATCAAAGTACTTTAGAATAAAAATACTCTTCAAATAGTACTTTCAAAAGAAAAACTCCCTTTCGAAGAAGTACTTTTATAAGAGGATCTTGAAAATGTACTTTTAAAAAAGTACTGCGAAAAAGTACTGTTCAAAAAGAGTTTTTTGCAAGGGATTATATTTAAAAAATTATAAATATTTAAAAGACCTTTTAGGTACACTGTTTTAAAAAAGTACTTTTTTTTCGTATCAATCACTTCTCCATTTTGATTGTTTCACATAAGAGTCGTACGTTAGTTATGATAATTTCACGTGTGAGTCAAGCATGAGTTACACGTCCCTAACGCTGGTGTGACGCATGAATCACCCATTTGTCTCAGGTATCCCTCATGTCAAGTACTCTTTTAAAAAGTACCAGCTGCAAAACACTTGCAGTCCTTTTTTCTTACATGCAGTTTTTAATAACTACTTTTCAGCAGTTGTTAGTCAATAAATACTTATTTACTACGCACTATTTTAATAGGTACTTTTTCAAAAGGTACTTTTTGAAAAGGTTATTTTGTTATAAAAGCTTTTTTTGAAAAGTTATTTTTTAAAAGTTACTCTTCTAAAAAGCACTTTTAAACAAGTATTTTCTTTTTAAAAAGAAGTTTTTGAAACAATCTTTGCTTAAGAACTGCCATCTTAAAAAGGTACTAAATTACAAGGTACTTTTTCATAGGAATTTCCTTAAAATATAACATTTTGAAAGGTACTTTTCGGAAAATAATTTTCCGAAAAGTTAATTTGTAAAAAAGTAATATTCCCAAAAAATACTTTTTCAAAAGTATTTTTAGAAGAAAGTTTTTTAAAAGCCACTTTTGCAAAAGGAACTTCTTTAAAGGATACTTTTTTAAATGCACTCCTTTAAAAAGTACTTTTTAATTTACTTTTTTTCAAATACTTTTTATATGGTATATACTTAAATGTACTCTTTTTCAAATACTCTTTTTAATATATGCTTCTTTTTGCATAAATTTGTTGAAAAGGTACTTTTTTAATAGGTACTTTTTTAAATCAGTACTTGTTTTTAATTGTACTCCTTAAAACCTACTTTTTTGGCATAGATCTCTTTTATATGTATTTTTATAAAAAGTACTTCTTCCAAAGGTACTTTTATAAATAATACCTTTTTAAAAAGTACTTTTCTAAAAGTTACTTTTGTAAAAGGTGCTTTTCAAAAGACAGTTTTCTTAGTTATTGATTTTTTTTAAGTTCGTTTAGGGTACTCTTTAAATATCCTTTTGAAAAAATTTTTTTTTATGAACTTTTCAAAAAGTACTTTTTTTAAAGGCAACTATCTAAAAGGTACTCTTTAATAGTTACCTTTTCAAGAAGCACTTATGTAAAAAGGACTTCTTTTTAATGTCGGATTTGATATGTCTTTTTAAATAGTACTTTTTAAAATAACCGCTTTAATGTGATGCTTAAAAAAAAACTTTTTTGCAAGTTACAGCTTTGAAAGCAGCTTTTTTGAAAAGGGTACTGCTTTTTAGAAATACTCCTTAAAGAGTTAATTTTTGAAACTTTTTTTTTTAATAAAAATTATTTTATTTGAATTTAAAGATACGTGCACCTTCCTAAAGTACAAAGAAAATTATTTCTTAAAAAATCTTTTTTAAGTGGTACTTTTTTTTAAAAGGTACTTTTTTTAAAAGGTACGTTCTTAAAAAGCATTTTCGTTAAGGTTCATTTTTAAAAGCTACTTTACGAAAGCGTACTTTCTAAAGAGTTAATTTTTGCAAAAGGGAACTTTCTTAAAAGTACTTTTTCGAAAGGTACTTTTTTGAAAAGATACTTTCGCAGAAGTTAATTTTTGCAAAAGGTACTTTTTCGAAAGAATACTTTCGCAGAAGTTAATTTTTGCAAAAGGGTACTTTTTAAAAAGTACTTTTTCGAAAGGTACTTTTTTGAAAAGATACTTTCGCAGAAGTTAATTTTTGCAAAAGGTACTTTTTCGAAAGAATACTTTCGCAGATGTTAATTTTTGCAAAAGGGTACTTTGTAAAAAGTACTTTTTCGAAAGGTACTTTTTTGAAAAGATACTTTCGCAGAAGTTAATTTTTGCAAAAGGTACTTTTTCGAAAGAATGCTTTCGCAGAAGTTAATTTTTGCAAAAGGGTACTTTTTAAAAAGTACTTTTTCGAAAGGTATTTTTCGAAAGGATAATTTCGCAGAAGTTAATTTTTGCAAAAGGTACTTTTTCGAAAGAATACTTTCGCAGAAGTTAATTTTTGCAAAAGGGTACTTTTTAAAAAGTACTTTTTCGAAAGATACTTTTTTGAAAAGATACTTTCGCAGAAGTTAATTTTTGCAAAAGGTACTTTTTCGAAAGAATACTTTCGCAGAAGTTAATTTTTGCCAAAGTACTTTTTCAAAGGTACTTTTCCAAATAATACTTACTTAGAAGGTACTTTTTGGGAAAAGTAATTTTTGTAAAACTGATTTAAATGGAAAAAACATTTCCTTTAAGCACCTGTAATAGCAAGTCATACATATTTTTAAGAGCGCATTTGCAAAAGGTACTTTTTAACAAATACTTTTTTAAGAAATAAATATTTTAAATAAATTTTTTCTAAGAAAATGTACTTTTCTGGATGGTACTTTTTATTACACGTAATTTATTGTAAAGTTTTGTTAAGCAAATTATTTGAAGGAATTTTTTCTTCTCTAAAAGGGGGTGTTTTTAAAGGTACTTTTTTGAATATTGTACTTTTTAAAGGACTTTTCATCTGAAATGTGCTTGATGGAGGAAGTTTCACTCTTTGAAATGTGGAGTTCGTTTTGATTTGCAGTCTTTTAAAATGATATTTTCAAAATGGTATTTTTTGCTATAAAAAGTACTTTTCAAAACAGCTGATCGTTGCAAAAACCACTTCATGGGATTTCCCTGCGATCGTTATTCACAAATTCATAACTTTTTAAAAATGCGTTGGAGTGATGGAAAAGTTCTTCGGTCATGTTCAAGTGCGGATAATATTTGGAAGATTTGAGAGTCTATTTATTTGTTGTGTTTTTGGCAAAAATATGTTTAAAATATTAATTTTTATTTATTTGGAGGAGATGAAACAAAAAGTCGGCTCAACCAAATGGGATTTTTGATGTCTTCAACTGGCCCTCTGGTCCATTCTCAATTCGTGCCTTTGAAATTCGAAAACCAAATTTAATTGCGAGCCTTTAACGAATAGTTGCCGCATTCAATTTTGCGTCAACGAAATTTTTTAATTGCATTAAAGAGCCCCAGTGTTTGTTACAGTTTTCCTGCTCTGAGAAAAACTTTTCCTCTTCTTCTTACTTTATTGATTCAATAACGTGTTGGTCACTTCCGAAAACGACAACAAGGGACTGCCGTCGATGGTTTGTTCCAAGCCGCCCAGGGCCGATGCACAAGTTGTTGATGTACCGGGGCCTCCAATGACATACGCATTGGTGGCATAGGCCAGCGCTGAAGGATGCATCACAGAACTGCGCGTCTTAAATGTAGAAGAGCCTACTGACGCTCCTAGGCCCGGTACTCCTAGGCCAGCGCCTGGCCCACTCGACAAATTGGCCAGCGATGAACTGACTCTGCCGACATTTACCGCACCACCCAACTGTTGCAAGGCCACACTTTGGGCATCCATTTCACCCGCGCCACAACCATCCAAACCGGTTGAGGTGATAACAATGGGCGACGCAATTATGGCCAACTGGTGGTAGGGGCTGGTGGTTACGGTTACACCGCCGCCCGGCGAGCCATTGTGGTGCAAAGAGCCACCGTTGAGGCCATTCATAACGCTGCTAATGGCCGGCAGCTGTTGGGTTTGGAGAGGTGATGTGCAGGATGGCGAGGAACTGGCCGAGGCTGCTCTCGTTATAGTCGCATTCTGGCAGCTTCCCGGTCCCCCTACACTTATGGATTCGAGCGGTTGCAAGTGGTGATTGTACGCACTGAGTTGTAACAGTTGATGGTGTTGTTGATGTTGTTGTTGTTGTTGCTGATGTTGATGTGCATGTTGACTGATCATGATCTGCGGTTGAATATTTTTCGTTAGTGTTGTTTTTGTTTTTGGTTAGGAAATTTCAATACGAAATCAAATGAAAAATTTATTTAAATTTGAGAAATAAAAATTCGTGCTCGAGTGCAAAGTTTGAAATGAAATATTTTAAAGTGGAAATTGTTGGAGAAATTTGAGTGGCTCGCTTTTGGATGGCAACCGAAACTGAATTGCGTTGCCAGATGGCAACTGAATGTTTATGGTTGCTTCGAAATCTTTTTCCATATCTTTTGCTATAAGAAGTCATTCAGTTGCCAGCTGGCAACTATATTTTTGTTTGCAGCAACTGGCAACTTATTTAAGTTTTGGTTGCCATCCATCATCGGGCCATAAATTTTAATTATTTAGATGCGTAAAGAAAAAGGGGTGATTTCAAAAAAGAAGCATTAAATCTATTTTTATTCTCTGTCATGTACGAATCGTTTGTTAAATGTCGGGACAGGAGACCGTGGAAGACCTGATACCAACTGAAGGAAAAATAATTAAGAGTGGATGGGGAACTCCAACTCGTGTCTGAGATATAAAGAATGACTGGATCTTGTTTCTCGGTTCACATCAAGAATGTTTTCCCTCAAAATGTCTGATTTTCCAGTGAGAAGGAGCAAGAAGTGAATGAAGAGAATTTCGGAAAGAAAACTTTCTCAGTCTGATGAAAGACTTACGTGGACCAGAAGGACTATTTTAGTGTCGATGTCTGTTTCCAAAGAAATACGAATTCCCATTCAATTCTCTGCTGAGTGTCAAACAATTCACTGACAATATCTGCCGGGTCCATCTATGAAATACCGCATATCACATCGAGCTCGAAGGACCATAATTGAAAATTTGATCACTGATTGTAGCTCCTGTACTCCCCCGTTGGAACTAAAACAGAGTTGCAACCAGTCCCCCAATTCTGTTTTAGTTCCAAGTAGTTGAACTCCTGGAGCTCCAATTAATGATAACACTTTTAGTTGTGGTCCTTCGAAGTCATGTTTTTGTACTTCTCTTGCTTTTCCTCTCTAGAAAATCAGAATTTCTGATTTCCAAACAATTGTAAAGTTTGTACGGCGACTCTTAAGGAGCTTAAGGGTCTTATAAGCACAAAAGCTAGCACAGTTCTTAGGTGTAACCGAAAATCTCTGGCCTGGTTGACTGCACTGATTACGGGCCATTGGAAACTCCTAGTATCCTTTGGCGAACATTGGAGTCATTTGGGAGGGTACAACACTTATTAGTTAGGAAGGCTATGGGGCGACTCAGCCCAGCCCAGTTGCTCAGATTCTAGGAAATACTAGACACACTGTATGAGAACGGAAGTCGACTTCCACAAATCATAAATTCTTTGAGCCAAAAGGATATGTTGGGGCGTGTCCTTTGGTGGACTGGATCAGCTAAGAAGCTCGAATAGGCACTCGCGTTTTGGTCTGCTGCGGTATTCCCCCAGCCAATAAGTTAGTAAATAATTGATGGAAGAGTCGAAAGTCGGGAAGAACTATAATCAACTGCTGCAGAGATAAAAGGAGCCGAAAGTACTAAAAGAAGACAAATAAGATGGAAATAGGAAAATAAATTATATTGAAGTTGAAAATAGAAAAAGAACTACAATCGAACTACTAAAAATGCAGAAGAGCCCCTCCTCGAATTACTACCACCCAGACTCTGGCCAATACGAAAGTGTTCTAAAAAAGGTTCTAAAAGTGTTCTAAATCACAAAAAAACATTTTACAATTTTGGTCTACACACCCGAATGCAGGTTTTTGTTTGTGTTTCTCTTTTTGCTACAGAAAGTCTTTGTGTGTGTGAGTGAGTGTGGAGCCAACCCGCAAATAAAAGAGAAAAACAAAATATTTTCTTTTGCATTTCCGGTTGGGAAAGTCAGAGTTGCGGATATTTGCAATTATTGGACACAACAACAAACTACTGAGTGCTGCTCTACTCTAGTGTGGAGGTGGAGGTGCCGTAGTTGTGGTGCTGCTGGCAGCCGTCGCCGCTTGGGCATGATGGTGATGGTGGTGGTGGGCGTGGTGGTAAGAGAAATATTGTGAAGCATATTGAGTTGCATATGATGCAGGACTCCATACCTCACTGCCATTGTGTGGAGTGGTGGTGGCTGAGCTGTTGGTGGTGGTTGTGGCTGAGGTGTGGTGATGTGGTGGTGGATGATGGTGGTGATGGTGATGATGATGTGGGTGGGCGAGATGGGGATGATGTGTTGAGGTTGAGCTGGTGGCTGGTGTTGCTGGATGGTGGTGATGATGGTGCGGATGTGGATGCGGGTGGTGTGGATGGTGGGTATGATGCCCATGATGATGGTGGTGATGATGGTGGGGCGTATTGCTGTGATGGTGATGCGTTGGTGATGCTGCCAAATGGTGATGAGGGTGCTGCTGTTGCTGTTGCTGCTGCTGTTGTGTTTGTGTTAAATGCGCATGAGTGGTTGTGGCTGCCACTGCTGTTTGCGGCGATAATTGATGGTGATGCACTGTGCCGTGCAATTGAGCGGTGTTGTTTGTGTGAGTTTGCTGTTGCTGTTGGGATTGGGGTTGTGGTTGGTGCATGTTGTGTGTGGCCATGAGACTATTGCCCTCAGTTATGGCTGTTACTGCAGTAGCTGGCGTGGATGCGAGTGTGCTGGGAGTGTGATGTGCTGCTGTTGCGGAGGATGTATTAAGACTTTCAGCCACCGTATTATGAGCTGCATTTCCAGCGCCTGCGCCTGCACCACTACCGCCTCCAGCTCCTCCTCCTCCTCCGCCGCCTGGGCCACTGGTGCCACTGCTGCCACTACTGCTGAGTCTATGCTGGGGAGAAGTGGTGTGCGAAGATGCCGAGTAAAGCCCTGAATCATCGTGATGAATTTGATAATTGTCGGGAGTGGAAGAACTTTTAATATCTTTTGTTGCATTTCCTGATGCGGAGCCATTCCATTTCATTGAGGCTTCAGTTTCACTGTTGGCATAAGAAAGACCTCCTCCATTTGTCAGGGGCGTAGATTGTGGTGAACGTTCGCCGTGTCCTGAAATTTGCCGGTTCGAGTGCTGCAAACTGTTGATGGGCACCCCACTGGACTGGGAACCCCACATCAGCACCGTTTGCCTTTCGTAGGGATCCTGAGGTGCCAGTTCCACTTTGGGCGTTATTACTACACCATTTGAAGGGTTATTTGCAGGATTGTTGAGAGAATTGACGGGCGAAGGACCTTCCGAAGAACAGGAGACCACTTCCATGACATGAGGTGAAGACTTTGGCGTTTTTAGAGGAACTTGCTGCAAGGAAATGGAATTAGTGCGACATTCTTTCTTGCGGTTGGATCAAACTAACCTGTGGTGTGGAGGTGGGGCTGCCATAGCCGCTGCTGTAGCCGCTGTAGTATTTGCTGGTGTCCTGCCATTTTTCCTCTTTTGAGGCTATGGCGTAACCATCGTATGAGAGAAAGCCATTGGCCACATAAGCCGATGCAGGCGCTCCCGTATGATGATAGTCTGCGTAGTAGCCACCCACACCTTGAAGACGATATTGATGAAAGAGATTTTCCGTAACGGGATAAAAATTAGTCGAGTGCACCGAAGTGCCCATGTAAATATTATCGGCAGCTGTGGCGTAGGGTGAAGTGGTATACATGGGATTGAGATTGGAATAGGCAGCCGCCACAGCTGCGGCAGGATCTGGGAGATATTCTACCACCGGAGCTGGAGAGGTCACCTAAAGGAGACAAGTTTTTCTGAAATTTCTCTTGTAGTGGGGAAATATTTTACTCTTTAATTACCTGACCCAGTGGAGAATTTTGTTGATTTTGTTGTTGCATTTTACGTTTGGAGCGGCAGGTGGACAAAAAGTCTCTTAGCTGGGTCTTGTAGCGCCTGTTCGGTCTTGTGGGTGTGACAGGAGGGGGCAGAGAATTCGGAGAGCCACTAGGAGGCACGACCAGTTGATCAGCCTCCGAGAAATAGGTGGAAGCCAAACCAGTATCCAAATAACTCACCTTAAAGTCCATGGTGCGCTTGCCCAGCAGATCGTAGCCCTCCTCGTCCATCAACACACGATGAGTGCAAATCACAAAATCGGGTTTGGAATTTTTATACACCAGACGAGAGCTGAAGGAAATGTTTGTTTTACGAATAAATTTAGCAAAACTAAAATCAATTTTGCCACGCCTACCTGGTTTGCAGCCACTGCCATTCGCCGTCCTTCTTCTGGTAACGATAGGCAATCATGCCGGAAGCACCCGTTTTAAGCACTTGAAAGAGAAACATTTTTATTTAAGACATTTTTCAGGGCGATTCTCCCTTCACAAACTTACGCTCCTGATGGGCACTGGCCACATAGGCCAAGTCATCATAGTGCACCAAATCGTAGCCGCCCATATTTACCAACTCCACATCCGAGTAGCCCAGTATGTGTTTGCCCCTCTGGTCCATGGAAACCAAAGAAAAGTCCAATTTATGTTTCGACTTGAACATGTTTTCCTTGTGCGGTATTTCGAGCAAACTGGGTGGCCCGAAGGGTGTGCAATAGGCAAATAAGGCTAAAGGCGGTTCTTCGGTTTTACGATTCTGGCCATGGAGAATCTTAATGCGCCCCCTGATATCCAGCCGCAAGAAACCGGAAGTGTTGTCCAACAAACAGCGGAAGCGGACAGTAAAACTGCGCTCCAAATAGATGGTCTTATCGGGCGCCAAAGTCTCCGCCAATTGCATACTCGACATATCGGCAGGCAGAAAGGAATTCCAAAGCAATTGTCGTTGCAACTCTTCACGGTCTTCGGAGTGGACCAACTCATAGACCGACTGATGGACAATGTCGGACTAAAAAGATTAAAAAGAAGAACAAGCAGAAATAGTACGTTTGAATGAAGAGTTATTTTAGTGGTTAAGTAAAGTTTGCGCAGGTAGCGAATAGTGCAATGCTTGCGTCATATAAATTAGCCGGCAACAACTTATACAACCCTGAATGCGTTAGTGCGCAGTCTGAACCCCGATCTTTTTAATCAGAGTTTTGCATGCCACTCCCAACGATTCTCAGTGCAGATTCAGAGGACGGCCCCCTGAGGTCAACCTCTTAAAACTCATAAAGCTGCCCATAAGCTACGAGACATGAGGACTTATGTTCGTAGTTACTCGGGATAATATGGTAACGTGCCGATCATAAATGAGAGAGAGAGAGAGAGAATATTGTTTGACAATTAACACCCTTTCGCCAAAAAAAAGAACACTCTTTTACAACTCTGGATCCCAAATAAGCCCTCGCAACTTCAAGACTCCAAAAAACACTTGTTTCACTGCAATTCCAAAACCTTTAGCGAAGTAAATTTATTTGATACAAGAAAAAAAATTCATTCCATCTTCGATTTAAGAATTTATTTGTTTTCGTACAACAAAAACAAACAAAAATACTGAAACAAAAACTCCTACTTTTCGAATTACAACTCAATCTGCTGCAGCTACCTGCAGAGTAAAACGAAGTCCTTAAGATACGGAATGAAATAAAATTGAGTTTTCAATTTAGTTGCGCCAGTGATTTATTTATCAAAACACAAAAACAACAAACAAAAAAAAAACAAAAAAATTTATAAAATATAAAGAAAAAAAGAACAAGAGTATGAGAAATCAATATGCGGGACACCCTCCCCACAACACCAGCAGATGGAAAATATCAGGACCGAAAAGTATTTTGAAAAACAAAAAAGAGTTCAGAGTTCTTTAACCCTGGAAACAGTTGATTGGGTTAAACGTGAATTTCATTATATATTTTAGGCAACTTTTTGGATGTAGAGTCGGGGTCGTCATGCGCTAACGAAGTTAGTGACTCGTAAATTAACTTCTTTAATACGATTTTTATACTCTCGAAAAGATTCATGTTGGTTGGCCACTTGCAAAAACAACAACAATAAAACCATGAATATGCCAGGCTAAATTGGCCGTGGAGTGGAAATGTTGTCAAAAGGCCAACAGCAGGCTGCTGGTGTTCACTCCAATTTTAGCAAAATGTTTTGTTTTTTTCTTAGTTCAAAATCAACTGAAACAAATCATTTAAGACGTTGGAGGCAAACGACTCCATTCTTTCCATAATTATAATTATAATTATTAATTATAATTCAGTGTTTAATTCGCTTGTTAAGCAAAACTAATAGATTTCTTGTGTCATTAAATCTTCTGCTGCTGCTGCTGCTGCTACATTTCAAGCGCATCTTTTGATTTCTACAGCGCCAGCGATCTTAAATAAAATCATTATTTGTTTGCTTAAAATGTTAAACGAAAAGATACGCATTTCAAATGTGATCACACGATCCATCCGCTCTCTCGTCAGCATCGTCACAAATAACCAACAATTGCAAAGAACATGAAAAAATTGTTGCAAGAAAAAGTATAAAAAAAATCCAAAAACACAACAACGAAAATAAAAATGTTAAGCAGAAGCACCAGCACAAATCATCATGATGATGGTGATCAGCATCATCATGATCATGATCATCATCGTCATTTTTATTGATCGAAAATTGTACAGAAAAAGCATGACAACACGAGCCACGCACTTCCTTAAAAGCAGCCCCATTCTGGAATGACAAACTGACACGAAAGCAGGGAGTTTTTCAAAGTCTTAAATTTTAAAAAATAAAACAACACAAACAACTTCTTTTCCAGCAAAAGAAGTAAAAACGCTACTTTCAGCTGAGTCGAATCTTGTCGCTTAAGGGCTTGCCCACGATTAATCGATGAAATATTTGAATATCCGCGTAAACGGATATAATAATCATATGGTTAATCGATTAATCGGATAATAAAAAATGGATAAAAACCCGATTTTCAAACGATTTCTTGCTAGACGATTAAATATTTTAACAGCCGCAAACTCGGATATAATGAACAGGCCGAAGAAACTTCGAGTAATCGAACAATTAAGTAATCGATTAATCATTAAAAATTACCAAACATTTTAAAGATGTAGTTTTTTACGACAGAAAAATATAAACGGCCGGCTAAGCGATTATTCGAATAACTAATCGATTAAGTATCTAAACACCTGCAGAAGCTGATGTAGAAAATCTTTATAATCGGAAAAATAAGTAATCGGATAAACAAACGATTTTCAAACGTTTTTACGTTCAAAACTTTTATGGCAAAAAACTATTTACAGCCGATTAAAGTATTCCAATAAATATTCGATTAAGTTTTTGCAAAAATTACACTTTAATTGGGTGATCGAACAAATCAAAATGACATAAAGAGACTATTTTCAAACGGTTTCACGATTAAATTATTTGCGACAGACTAAACGATTATTCGATTAAATATTCGAATGTTTTAGAGCTAGATATATTAATTGGATGACGGAAGAAAATTCTAATAATCGAACTAACGTACGAATAAGTAATCGAATAAGTAAATGGTTTTGAAACGGTTTCATGTTCATATATTTTTACAACAGATTAAACGATTTTTCGAATATCCTAAAACCGGATGTATGTATAATATTAATTGATAAGCTAAGAGAAATTCGAATAGGTGGTCGAATAATCGGACAAACAAGTAATCGGATAAATAAATGGTTTTTTAGCGATTACTCGAATGAGCATGCGATTAAATATTCGAATGTCCTAGGACCGGATTTATTAATTGGATGACGGAAGAAAATTCGAATAATCGATTTATCGTACAAATAGGTAATCGGATGAATACATGGTTTTCAAACCATGTATTATCCGATTAAGTTTCTTGCGACAGACTAAACGGTTATCCGAATGAGCATTCAATAAAAAAAAAGATTGTCAAACGGTTTCACGCTCAAAACTTTTACGGCAGAAAAATATCTACTGACGAGTTACTTTTAAGTGCCAGGAAAAGCTTCAATTGTCCAACCCTGGAACCACCTTTTTAAATGTGTTTGAATATTAAAAACATTTTATCCTCGCTGAAGTATAAAACAAAAACGATTCTTAGTGAGATCGTAAGACAGACAGCAAATTCTTACCACCTGCAATTTTTATTTTCTTCCCTTCCAGAATGGGGCAAAACATCTCAATTAAAAATATGCCCCGAATGAATTGGAAATCCCTTCATTTGTGATGCTCTTTTTTCACAATCAAACGAACATACATTTCAGACAATAAAACTCAGCGACCAATTGCTTGTCCGTCCGTCCGTCCGTCCAAGTTTAATGTATGAAATTGAAATTTTATTTCAAACTCCATCACCAGCAGCCACAGCTAAAGCGGCACTTGAATTATACATCGACGTTAAGCGCTGCAGCAGGTATCGGAACGTGTTGCAGTTTAAATGCAACACAACATTTCATTTCATTTATTATTGATTTCGAGAACGAAGAACAAGCAAAACAATACGAAAACTCACCAGAGACTCTCCGCTCCACCATCACCCTTCTCCTTCACCTGCCCGTTTCACTTGCGGAGTCTTGGCTGGAGTTCGTTTAATTTACTTGTAAATGTGTCAAGAAAAAAATAACAGCCAACAACAAGAGCAAAACAAACAAAACGAAGTTTCGACGGTTGGAGAAATAAATACGAAACAGCTACGCCCACTTCAGTATCTCAATTAAAAATTAAGTTGTTCTGTTGTGTTGCAGGGAAAACGTGTAGAGGAGGAGGAGGAGGAGGAGGAGGAATTGTGAAGGAACAGAAGTTTTCTAAAACTTTTATATCTGCTTTCTTTTGAAACAAGAGAAGGAACAAGTTATGGGAAACTGGCAATTGCAGGGAAGAGTTATTTCAGCGGTTTCAAAAGGACATTTTCAAAAGTCTCTCTATTCGAAGCTGGAAAAAAGTTGCAGTTTTTCTTACCAGAAAATGGAAAAGTTCATAAGCATTTCAGACAACAGAGCAACAGTGATTGCAATTATTCGGATAATTAATTTGGCGAAAAATCTAATAAAAATAAACAAGTTAAATCACACTAAAATATTCCTGGCTTAAGAATTTTAAGCCATTGAAATATGACATTGAAATCGACTGACCGATTAATCGATTAAAATTTTAGAATCCGAGTAAAAATAAAAAACAGAACGAATAAGCACGGAATTCGCTTTTTTGATAAATAGGAAATTTTGAATTGAAATATTTACAACCAATTTATACATATTCGAACAACCGAATAATCGAATAACTAACTAGATGGATAATCGAATAAATAATTAAGAGAGTAATCGAAAAAACAATAAATAAAATAAATCACACCATAATAAAATTTCCAAACTATTCGAGGCTTAAGAATTTTACGGCATTGAAATATGCCCATAATCCCGACAAAAGGAATATTCGATTAAATATGCAATTAAATATTCGAATAATCGTGCAAGCAGAAAATGAAATAATCGAATAACAGAAGGATTAGAAAGCAGAATAAAATTGGTTTGACTAGTGCTGCTAAAAAACATTTACATAATATATTCGATTAACCGAATAATTATTCGGTTATAATAATTATTCGATTATAATCGGAGAACTATATTATTATGTGACCGAATAAATGAATTAGTGGATAAAGTAAAATCCTATGACAATAAAATTTACATGCATATTCGGTTAAATATTCGATGAAATATTCGATTAATTATTCGAACAAGTACAAAATTAAATAATTGAATAACTGAAAGATTAGGAAGCAGAATTAAGTTGGTTTAACTAGTGTTGCTTAAAAAATATTTGAATAATTTATTCGATTAACCGAATAATCGGAGAACTATATAATTATGTCACCGAATAAATGAATCAGCGGATAAATTAAAATCAAAAAAAATTGGCAAACTATTTGAGGCTTAAAATCCTAAGACATTAAAATTTACATGCGTATTCGATTAAATATTCCACTAAATACTCGATTAAATATTCGATTAATTATTCGATTAATTATTTGAAGAAGTACACAGTGAAACAATCGAATACTAGAATAATTGGAAAGCCGAATAAAATTCATTTAGTTAGTACTGCTAAAAACATGTGGATAACATATTCGACTAACCGAATAATCGGGTAAATGAACAACCGATTGAGCGCATAATATAAAAACAACAGATGGCTTACAAATTTTAAAGCACAAATATGTTATCTGAGTATACGAAATAGAGAGAGAGAGAGAGAGACGCAAGGATTATTCGATTAAATATTCGATTAATTATTCGAGAAAGTACACAATTGAATAAACTTTTTTTGTTTTTTTTTTCTAATAGTAGAATGATTGCAAAGCCGAATAAAATTGGTTTGGTTAGTACTGCTTAAAAACTTTTAAATACTATATTCGATTAACCGAATAATTGGGTAAACGAACAACCGGTTAAGCGCATAAAATAAAAAAAAATGATTTCTCATAAATTTTAAAGCACAAAAATGTGTTCTTAGTATACAAAAGAGAGAGAGAGAGAGAGAGAGGGAGACGCAACGATTATTCGATTAAATATTCGATTATATCTATAAACTGGAAAATTTTTTTTAGATAAAAAAACAAATAGTTTTTTTAATTAAATGATCGTGCTCAAATCAGGCCTAACAAATTTATTTAATTTGAGATCAATAATTGAAAAGGTTTGATGCCCTCTAAACCTGGACCACTGTTGGAAATATTTAGTTGAGTGCAAAAAGTGGAAAAGTTAAGGCTTAACAGCTTAAAAAATAAATTGAAAATGCTGATTTACTGAAATAAATTATTCCGGTAGTTTAGGAACAGTTACAATAGATTCGTTCGTGATGAAATCTAACGGCATATCAAATATGAGTTCCGACAAACCATCGCGGATAATTAAAATTCTCTGTTGGACACCCAACTGCTGCATTCTTCCTATTCCATTCAATCCAAATTTCCTAGCGGGTCTTCTATGAAACACTTTTTTTTTGTTTGTTTTTTTCCTCTGCATTTCCCAGCCCATTTGAAATAATCCCCAATTCATTTATGAATTATTTTGAACAGATTAAAAAAAAAATAACAACAAACAAGTCAATAATATCGTACACATGTTGTATGTAAATAATAAAGTAACAACTACAACAAAAACAGAGAAAAAAATCAAATACAATAAATAAATACTGCAAAACAAACATAAACACGGCTGCCGTAAGGCCAGAGCCACTCTTCTCACAGACACACACCCAAACACACACTTTTCCAGCTCCCTTGACCGTTTTTATGATGCTGTTCATTTGGGAATTATACACACGATCGGACATGATTTGCAGAAAAGAACACAACAAAAATTGTAATACAATGCGATTGCGCAATCCTCCCGCTGTACCGATCCATTATTTATGGCCTCATGGAGGCAAACATTGAGGCTGATCTCCTTTATTTTTCTTCCACTTCTTCTTCTGCTATATTCTATATTGATATTGATAACAACAACAACAACAAAACATTGCAAAAAAGAAAATATTGAATAAAGTTACAGCAAGCAGGTTCACGCTACGCAGTCCCGCAGTTGGTTTCAAACACCAACCGCAGAAAAGCTGAAAATGTTAAGCAGATCTCTGGCAGTGCGTTTGAGAGCTGGAGATACTGTTGCGCGATAACGAAATGAAACGTTTGTTTAAGGAAATAATCTAAATAAATGCAGCATTTGATTGCGAAAAAAATACATAAAAATTAACAATAAAAACATCATGTCGTGTGTGTTTGTTGCAGCAACTTTTCTTTTCATCGGCACTCGACTGCAAATTGTTTGAAGAAGCTTTTTTAAATTTTACAATTATTTTTAACAAAATTGTGCTCAACTCACCTGATGAAACCCCAAATAACTCTCAATACTGTGGGTAGCAAAAAAGACTTCGCCATCGCAGGTGAGTATCATTAGAAAACCGTTTAAAGCCTGAAAGAAACAGAAATCAAAAACGAATTAAAACTGTCAAAAATTTTTAATTATTTAGAAAAAATTTTTTTTATTGAGAAAAATAAACCGTGAACAGTTTTAGTTCACAAATTTAATTAATCGATTAATCGTTAGTTGATAAGCATTTTTTAAATCTCAAATTTTCTTAGCTCAGAAATAGTTCGAACAACGTATTCACTTGACTAAGTATTCAGTTATTCGAATTCTTTGATATTCGATTATTCGGGTACTCGAATATACAATTTAAAGGTATTTTGGTACATAGTTTCGGCTATCCAATCGTTCAGCTATTCGAATATACTATTTCTATTAATTTGCCAAGCGATTATTTACATGTTACTTAATACGGATATTTGAATAGATAATCGAGTAATCGCTTAGTCGTCCTTACATGATTATTCTAGAGTCTCACATTCTGTTAGCTTCGAAATAATTTGAACAGCGTTATTTGTAATTTTTTTGCACTCACTTGGCTAATTATTCGGTTATCCAAATGTTTAGATATTCGGTTATTCGGGTACTCGAATATACAATATAGAGATATTTTGCCATATAGTTTCGGCTATCTAATTGCTCGACTATTCGGGTATATTATTTCGATTAATATGCTAGACGGTTATTTATATGTTACTTTATACGGATATTTTGAACATATAATCGAATAATCGTTTAGCCGTCTTTTATGCATATTCTTCAGTGTCAAATTTATTTAGCTCAGAAATAGTTTGAACAACGTTATTTTTCATTTTGTTGCCTTCACTTGATTAATTATTCGGTTGTCCGATTGCTTTGACATTCGATTATTTGGGTACTCGATATAATTGGATTTGATATATTTTTGATATTATAGTTTCGACTATGCAATGGCTCGACTATTCGTATATATTATATCGATTAATATGCTATACGGATATTTTAAATATGTAACCGAATAATCGTTAGTTGGCTTTATAAGCATATTTTTAAGTCTCAAATATTTTTCGATCAGCAATAGTTTGAACAACGTTATTTTTCATTTTGTTGCATTCACTTGATTAATTATTCGGTTATTCGACTGCTTAGATATTCGATTATTCGGGTACTCGAACATAAAAAATAAAGATATTTTGCTATATAGTTTCTGCTATCCAATTTCTCGGCTATTCGAATAAACTATATCGATTAATTTTTCAGGCGATTATATATGTGTTATTTTATACGGGCATTTAAATATATAATGGAATAATCGATTAGTCGTCTTTATATGCATATTCTTAAATCTCACATTTTTTCAACTTAGAAATAGTTTTAATAGCTTAATTTTGCACTCACTTGACTAATTATTCGGTTATCCGATTGCTTTGATACTCGATTATTCGGGTACTCGAATATAAACTTTAAAGATATTTTGCTATAAAGTTTCGGCTATCCAATTGCCCAATTATTGTATATACTCTTTCAACTAATTTGCTAGACGGTTATTTATATGTTAGTTTCTACGGATATTGGAATATATAACCGAGTAATCGCTTAGTCGTGTTAATATGAATATTATAAAGTCTCAAATTTTTTTAGCTCAGAAATAGTTTGAACAACGTTATTTTTCATTTTGTAGCATTCACTTGGCTAATTATTCGGTTATCCGATTGCTTTGATACTCGATTATTCGGGTACTCGAATATTTTGCTATACATTTTGCTGGTCGGTTATTGTGTTATAAGACTTATTATACCTGCCACTGGAATAGTTCTTCTTCATTCTGCATACGTTGTTACGTTATTATTACGTTATCAATGAATTCCACAATATTCGATTATTTAGTTATTCGCTTGTCTAATTATTCGGCTATTTTCCTGCTGACCTTCAAAGAAGTTAAGAAGTCTTTTACTAAAAATTTAATCTCTTTGACAACTTCTAAAACTCTGATTTATTTTTTTATTTTTGGAACTGCTGCCAGCGCTAACGGCCATCGAAAGTCTTGTCTAAAACGGTTTAGGCAGATCGCTGTTTGCATCATTGAGTTCATGATCATTAAAAACGAAAATGAAATAAAAAATGAAATTCTACCTGTTTGATCTTCAGTCTACGAAAACGTTTTTGTATGTGTGTCGGTTTTTGTATTTCTCAGTTCGTCCAGGAAATGACGTCTAATTAAATCAATGACTTCTCCTCTGCGCTTTCGTAATCGCGCTTCATTTAGTTTTATTTCATAAAAATATTTAATCATTTAGAATTTTTATTACAATCCGTCTCTTCTCAATGCAATCCATCCGATTGTCTTTCCGTCCGTCTGTCCCTCTGTCCGTCTGTCTCTCTGTCTGTCTGTCTTATCATTTTAATTGGTTAACAGGTTTTTGCTGGTCTTGTTCTCTCTTTTGTATCAATTCATTCATAAAATGTTTGTTGAATATCATTTTCAAAACTGATTTGATTTAAAGTGATTTAAGAAATGCGATCATGGCAGGCTTTCTCCTCTGCTCTCATCCGATCATCACTGTCTTCTTAAGTTGTTCATAATGATGGCCTGCATTCTAAATAGTTGAGCGTTTGAATGATTTTTGTTTTCAAGGGTTCGGAAGGTTCTCTTTCTTTTTTAGTTTGTTTTCCAAGTCATTCGAAACTACCAGTTTTACACACTCTCTCTCTCTCAGTTGAAGTTTTAAATACGATTTCATTGTTTTCTTTGCGTTTTTCTTATGAATTGAAATTCAAATTCATTTAAACTTCTACGGTGGGCTTAATGAGATTTTAATTTTCTAAAAATATTCACAGAAAAAAAAAATAAAGAAAGAAAAAAAAGCAGGAAGTAATTGGCGCCTTTTTGTGGGGGGACCTTCACCAAGAATTAATTATAATACAACAACAAAATCATTGGAAGTTGTTGTTGTTTTTGTTTGTTTGTTTAGGATTTTCTCTTAATGAAATTTCATTGAATATTAAATTTTCTTTTCTCCAGCTTGTAAAACCCACTCTTCAAGTAAAATAATTATCTGCCTGTTCGAATAAGTAGCAGCAAGTGCAAGTCTGTGTGTGTGTGTGTGTGTGTGTGTGCATTAAACATATAATTAACTTGAAAAATAATTATGAATGAAGTACAACCTGCCAGTTGTAATAATAATAATTATAATTTCAATAAAAAATTAGATTTTATAATAAAATATAAATTCAGTTGTTAAGCGTATTTAACGTGCTGATTATTTGAAAAATTGCCAGTTAAATAGAAAAACATAATAATTGTTGTTTTGGTTTGGCGAAATATTAAAACTGTAACAACAACAATCAGGAAGTTATTGAGGAAAAAAGTAGAAATTTTTATTAATGAAAAACATTGAAAAATATATTTCAACACGCACTGCTGTTGTAATGAAATTTCTCATTTATATTTTTTTATTATTCACACTTTTAACATCGATTAATCGAATAAATATTCGATTAACTCATTTTTTTCTTTATTTATATAAAAAAAACGTTTTTAATGTACAATAATTACAGTGGACATTCTGCAAGCTGAGGTGTTAATTTTATTAATAATTAATTGGCAACGTTTCATAAATAAAATTATAAAAAAAGAAATAAATAATAATGAAAAAATTAAAACAATTTTAATTCCTAAAAGTTTATTAAAATTATTTATTAAGAATTACAGGGGACATTTTGAAAGTTTTAATATTTTTAATTAATTAATTGGCAACATTTCATTTATAAAACAAACAAAAAATTATAACAAAAAACTTTTAATATCTGAAAGTTTCTTGAAATAATTTATTGATAATCATGTTTTCATTCGCCAAAAGCATAAAGAATGATAAGCGGTCATGAAGAAGATAGTCAAACGGTAAGAAATTGATTTAAAGTGTGATACAATTCTCGTATTCTATTTCATAATGACTTATAAAGGGCGATAAGCAAAAATACACAGACGACTACAGATAAATGAGTAGCGGCTTTCGAAAACAGCTGTTCTGCTCTGCCGTGTGATTTAAATAATTAAATTGTTAATAAGTTTCCATGGAATATTTATCATTTTTGTTGTCCAAATAATTGGACAAAAGTTATGTTTTAATTAAAAAAAAAATGCTACGAAAAATTCAATTTGAGTATAGTGGGCGGTGGGCATGGTTAATAAAATTTAAACTGAGTACATAACTTTTTTATCAATACGCAAAGCTTTCGTTATAAAATTTCCAGTTTTGTCTGGGATAGAAAAACATTTACGGGAAAAAGTATTTTAGTAGCATGGGCGGTGGGCGTGGCCAATTTTATTTAAATTTGATACAGGTCTATTAGCATATCAGAGAGTGTATGATACAGATTACAAAACTTTCCCTTTACAAGAAAAAATTTAAAAAGTCGTTTTCGAGAGCATGGGCGGTGGGCGTGGCCATTTTTTATATAAACGTAACATTTATTGAATTAATCATTATAGAAAGTGTTTTCTTTTTGTATCTTTGAAAACTTGAGTAGAAATAATTTAATTGCAAAAACTATTTTAAAAATTAGGGGCGGTGGGCGTGGGCAATTTGAATGAATCTCAGCATTTATATTTCGTTGCACTCAAGATAGTGTTTGTAATAATTTAGACCTTTTGGTTTATATAGAAACAGTTCCATGCAAATATATTTAAATTTGGACAGCATGGGCGGTGGGCGTGGCCAATATTGTTGAAATGTGCGGAAAGTGTTTTTACATATTTGAAAATATAAATTTTTATATAAATAGTTCAACAGGAATTATTTCTATTTGTATAGAAATAATTCAATACGAATCGTTTTGAAAAGCGGGGGCGGTGGGCGTGGCCACTCTTAATTAGTTTTAGTGTTCATATTTTGTTTTATACCATATAGTGTTTGTAATATTTTTGGATTTTTTGGTTTATATAGAAGCAGCTGCATGCAAATAAATTTTAATTTTAATTGGGAGGCATGGGCGGTGGGCGTGGATAGTTTTGATAAAAATTTAATTTATCTTAATAATTTATTTAGTAAAATTTCAAATTTCTAGCAACATTTTTTGTTTGTAAATTTTGCATTCGCAAATGTATGAATCCGTCCCACTGTGCGTTCTCCTGAAGATCATAATACCTCCATCATATGATCTCGGGAGCCACTTTAAAATTCAAACAACAAATTATTTATTTCTGTTAATTCACACGCAATAAAATTTTGTATTTTTTTCAAAATTATTTTTTCTTTGACTTTTTTTCCACTTGATTTTTAAGTTAAATCGGCTTTATTGGGAGTTTATAAAAGCCTACGCTAGTTTGTTTTTCCCATTAAGGCAACTCAACAAGCTGCGAAACAATTAATTTTGTTTAGTTTTATTGAGATCTTTAAGTGACTGGAAATTAGCCCGAACGAAAAATCTATAAAAAGCGAATAAATTTGAAAATAATTTGTGCAGCGTTTATGAATATGATAAATTTATAAATTTATAAATTTATAAATTATTTTTTTTCGCTGGCGAGTTGTCAGAATGTAAAGCACCGCGATCGTGTCCAAACAAGGCCGATAAACAATAATTGAGAATTCAATAGAAAATATTTTTGTTTTTTTGTTTTTTATTATTTTCCGTTCACTGGCAGGCAGCGTTTGAATATTTTCTAAAATTGAAAATGAGATAAAATGCGTTTGATAAACTTATTTTTTCCCCCCTTCAATTTATTTGCATTCGCAAAGTGTTAAATAATTTTTGTGATCGTGTGTTTTGGGCATCTGGAAATGAGTTGAAATTGATTTGAAAATGCGTTGCTGCTGGTGGCGATTCTGGCGATTCTCTTAGTGCGCCACTGCCAGCGGATTGTTTATGGCTTTAAGTGGCTTTTTTTTTTAGCCAACTTTAGTACGTGTTAATTGTTCGAAATCATGCGAATTTGTTTTAATAAATAAATTTACAATATTTATCTAGATGTTTTTTTTCTTTGCTCGTTTGTTTGCTTTTCATTTTAGAAAATGTCTAGTCTCGGATTTATTTATAGATTTTTTTATTTCTTTATTTTTCGCTGAAAATCTTTTAACAAGTAAATTATTAGTGTGTTGTGGCTTGAGCAAGACCCAGTTGTTGTTGTTGTTCTTGTTAATATATTTAATAAATATTTATATTTCGAATTACAGTTAAGCACAAAAGTAACAAAAACAACAACAACAGCTAATCAAATGGGTGTTGTTATTTTGCACTGAAAACGAGCGAATGCAACTTGAAATTTGCTAATTTTAACATGATTTTCTTGTGGCATTAATAATAATGCCAAGTGTGCATGGGTGTGTGTGTGTGTGTGTGCGTGTGTGTGTGTAGGTTTTTTGCTCAAGTTACCATGTATTTTCACGCTCTGGGAATTTGTTTATGATTTTCATTTTTTTTTTTTTAGTTTTTTCTCGTTACTCATCTATTAAAGCAAAATTATGAAACATCGAAGAGGCAAAAGAGTGCAAATCTATAAGAAGATTAAATCGGCAATTAATACAAAAAGGAATGAAGAAAGAAGAGAGCGAAAAAAACTAAGAAAAAAGGAAAAAAAATTAAACACAAACATTTTCAATTTAATCTTGAAATAGATCAAAAACTTAAAGCAGGTCCAGTCTAGTGGATATCAATTACAGCAGGTTGTTTTAGGATTCAAATGGCAGTTTGAATTAATAAAAAACAAACAACAACAAAAACAAAAACAATTTCAAACCATTCAACTGATTGAGAGTTGAATGAACTTAAAGGCTGCTGGAAATAATTTTAATGTCTAGAAAAGTGTTGTTTGTTTCGCAAAATAAAAAGACAGGGGCTCTACAACCTTATAGTTTTCTATTTTCTATAAAATCGCCGCTACGAAAATTCAAAATTTTCAAAATAATCGGGAGTTTATGCTGTTAAAAAAAAAATCGAGTTCTCATCAGGTCTCGAGGTTTTAAGGTTCTAAAAAGCTTCCCTGGCTAATTTTGACAACACGTTACCATGTCTGTATTTATCTATGTGTGTGTGTAAGTGTGTTTGTGTGTAAGTTGTGACCCACTTATAACTTTGGAAAAGCTTGACCGGTTTCCTTTAAACAGACGACGTTCTAACGGGTTCTACTGAAGTTGGATTTCTTGTTAATTTGCATCGATTCAAGCCGGTAGATTTCAAGAAATTTAAGAAAAATTTGGTAAAAATATTTTTTAAAGTGGTTCTTTCCGATCGATTCCAGAAACGAATCAGCTTTCAATATTAGAAAATCGGTTCAAAATCGGTTAATGCGTCCGTGAACGAAAAAAAAATCGAAAAAAGTGATATTTTCGATCAAGCGGGTAGAAATCGGTTAAACTGTCTGTGAACGGAAAAAAGTGCGAAAAAAGTGATATTTTCGATCAACCGGGTACAAATCGGTTAAACCGTTCGTTAGCGGAAAAAATTCGAAAAAAGTAATTTTTTGGATCAACCAGGTACAAATCGGTTAATTCGTTCGTGAACGAAAAAAAATTCGAAAAAAGTGATAGTTTGGATCAACCGGGTAGAAATCGGTTAATCCGTTCGTGAACGAAAAAAGTGGGAAGAAAGTGAATTTTTCGATCAACCGGGTAGAAATCGGTTAATTCGTTCGTGAGATACCGTGAACGAAAACAATTCGAAAAAATAATTTAATTTTAACACCACTATTATATATCTGATCAGATATTGTTCTCAATTTTTTATGGCAAACAAAAACCACATCAATCACCGCTTATCACGTGGAAATCGGTGGATTTGAAATAGTCTGATATTTAAATGTCCTTAACATATTTTGTAGTACGGTTTTAAGTATTTTATTGTCTACCAAAATTAAAAAAACAAAAATAGTTCAAAAGATCTTCCTGTGGAGCTGTGCACAATGTAAAAAAGTTATATAAAGAAACTTAGTACATATATATTGTGGTACACTTTCCAGTATGTTATTGTCCACCAATAGTGGAAAACTTTCTATAATTTAAAAGGTATTTCCGTGTAGATATACACAATAAAAATTAAGCTGCTTTACCGTTGCTTGAAAATTGAAAAATAACCAAAACAAGACGAGTTGTATATCCTTCAACCAAAATGTATGATAAACGAATCTGTTTACGAAATACGAAAAAACTTAAGTTTCATATAAGCAATAAAAATTTAGTTTTACTGTAAATGTCAAGTGTTGAAAGCAACGCGCGGAATAGAATCGGGATATATTTGAAATCTTGCTTGAGTGAACTGCGGCCTGCAAACACAATTCGCAGGAGGAAATTTACGGGGAAATTTAAATATTTCCTACAGCCTGTGGGTCGTCTTCATGCCTTCAAAATTTAAATATCATATCATGTCATTAACATCTTGTGTTTATTTTCAAAATGATCACAATAAATAATTTAATGAAAAATTTCCTTTAACAATTAAAAACAGGCGGCGGCTGCCAGAACTCATTTTGCAAAAATAAAAAAAAGGAAAAAAGTTTAAGGCCTGGCAAGATAAATTTCATCTACACCTAATGACGACAACACGATCATTTGTAAAAACTAAAAAAAAATAAGAAAAGAAAAAATTAACAGCATAAAATATGAATATTAAACAATTCACATTTCACTGCCGCGGACTCCCATGAAAAACGACGGGTATTTAGGAAACCAAAAGGCAGAGGGCCCTCAACAAAGTACGAACAATTAATACTCGAGTATTTAAATATCACTTGACTGCAGGCTTCAGTCACAGCACAACAACAACAACAACAACAACAACAACAAAAAGAAGAAAAAGGAAAAACAACTGCCATGAATGGCCGGGATGGATGAGTGAATTGCAAAGAAACCAAAATAAAAGAATTAAAAAAAAAACCAACTCTTCAGGAGGGGAGGACAGTATTGCTGAAGTAGACAAATGAGCCATGAGCCACAAGCACAACAACAAACACACGCAGTGGCAGCATAAAGAAGCTTTTGTTGGAAAAAAGAAAAAACAAAAGACAGAGAAAAAAGCTCATAAAGAATTTACAAGGAAATCTGCCAGCCAGCCAGCCAGCCAGCCAAATTTGGCCGCATCATAATAAACGCACAGCAGGGATCATTAACGCCCCAGCTCTGCAAAAGCCGCTCAAGCAGAACAGCAACAATGTGATATCTCTTCCTTCTGTTGTTGCTGTTGTTGTTGTTTTACGTTGAACGCATTTCATGCGATTTAGAAGATGATCATAAAATGTTAAGTGGCGTCATAATTTAAAATGCATCAGCGCCAAATCTCTGAGAATCAAAAAGTACAAAAACAGCGTCATTGTATTGGCTAATGTTGTTGTTGTTGCTGTTGTTGCTATTTTGTATGGAAGTATTAAAGGATATGGCACTGTCATCAAGCCCGAGGGGCATTTCCTCACAAGCTCCCCAACTCATCAATAATCATCATAAAGATCACAGACAGAAAACCGCAGCAGACACAAAACGCGTAGAATTTCTGCGCTTTCAGATCGCGCAGTTGGCTGATATTTTAAGGCCCCTGATGGGCAATTTTATACGCGCACTCTTTGTAGCGGATGTTTGATAATGTTGGTGTGTGCGTGAGTGTGTTTTATTTGCCACCATTTTTTGCTGCGATTTGTGTGCGCAATAAACAGCAATTAAACATGATATTTCTGGTACTGACCAACAGCTTGAAGGACATTTTAGAATACGAGAAGTACAAAAGGTTTTATTGCTTGACAGGCGAATTTGGGATAAGCAAGTTTTTATGATGAAAGTCAAATATCCCGGACTCAAAACGATTAAATATTTGTAGGAAATAAATCCACAAGTCTCGGCAAAATTGTAGTCAAATAAGCGAAGGCCATATATAAGCAGTCAAGCGGTTTGACAATAGAGTTGGGTCAAACATCATCAAACACTCAGTTTTGCCAAAAATCTTTGATCAAACAAACCCATAAACTTCTGCTCAAACCCATGTAATATAAATGGGTTTGACGAAAGGTTTTTGGCAAAACTGAGCGTTTGATGAAGTTGGACCCAACTCTAATTGTTAAATGGCAGCGTTGGCAGGCTCGGAAAAAAATCAAATAATTTCGTTATTTTGGGCAACATGTGGCATATCACACAAGTCTAGGCTTGAAGGTATGAGATTTGTATCGTGTGTGGGCGTGTGCAAGCAAATGGGAAAAAAATATGTTTGTCAAACCGGGTTGAGTCACTGAAGCTCCTCGATAGTAGAGCTGTGCCGAACTGCATCAAATGCTCTCAAACGCTCGTTTTTGACAACAACCTCTAATCAAACCCATGTAATTTAGACGTGTTTGACTAGAGGTTGTTGTCAAAAACGAGCGTTTGATGCAGTTCGGCACAGCTCTAATCGATAGAACTCAACAGAGTTGGCTCAAACTTCTTCAAACGTTCAGTTTTGCCAAAAACCTTTGGTCAAACCCATTTAAATTACATGGGTGTCGACAGTGGTTTTTGCCAAAACAGCGTTTGACGAAGTTTGAACCAACTCTAGTTTGAACAAAGGTTTTTGGCAAAACTGAGCGTTTGATGAAGTTTGACCCAACTGCAGAACTCAATTAAATAAAGTTTCTGCTAAAAACTTTTTTATGAACAACTTTTAATAAAAAATTTTTGTCTCAATTGTTGGACAACTTTATTATTATTATTATTATTTATTTTTTTTTTTTGACAACAAAAATCAAATGTTTTACATAAAAATTCCTTTAATATTCAACAACTCGCAAGAGACCGTTTTTTTCTACTGTTAAATTCTATTTCGATTTCTTTTGTTTTAGTTGTTTTTGTGTAATTTTACTAACAAGTTCACTTGTTAAACGTATTTACGAATATTTGCCGACGAGGATGCGTGACAAAATGCCATTTTTAAATGAAATGATTTGACTCCTCACAATTGCCAAGCGGTGAGTGAGTAAATCCAGTCGAGTACACCAGCGACCGACCACATGGAGTGGCCGGCCGCCTTCCTTCACACAACGAACGAACAGCAACAGGTCAGAAGAAAGAAAAAAAACAAAAACTAAAAAGAAATTTCAAAAGGCCAGAAAATAGGAAAACTTTCTGAATTGCATACAAAAATGCATTTCCTTGTAAAAGGATTATTTTTGAGCACAAAAAAAACAAAATTCAAATAAAGAAATAGAATCGGAAAAAAGCAAAGCCCAGGAGTTGCTTCCAAACACAAAATAACTGAAGGAATGAATGAATGAACTGACACGGAGTACGTGACGTGTCAGGACAAATATGGCCGGAAGTGCACAATTGTGCAACTCGGCAATTAGTACTAGAAAACATGAGAGGTGTTATTGAAAAACTTTTGCACACACACACACACACTTGCCTGCCAGGACTCCGTTTAAATGGTCACAAAAAAGCGTTTAAATGTGTACAGCGAGCAGCGCATTGAATTGAAGGAGAAAAAAACAACACAACGTTGCATGCACAAGCAGGCACTACAACAAAAACAAGTGCATAACAATTTTGGCATATTTCCACTAAACAGCTGGTGATGTAGCCTGGCAAAGAGAGAGAGAGAGAGAGAGCGAGAGAGAAAAGAAACAAAAAGCTTTTGGGAAACCGAACGTACATAAAACGCGCTGCATTTTTCCAAACCAACTTAAATATGAACTGCTCGTCTTAATGCACTTCGACACCAGCCAACAAGCATACAAACAGACGGGCTAACAGCCGGACTAATTTCTATTACACACACTTGTGTATGTGTGTGTGAGTGCGCATAAGAGTGCCAAATAAAATATAAAAAAACCAAGACAAGAAAATAAAATTATGAAACAATAAAATTTTACAATATTTCGAAGGTGGTTGTGAGGAAAGGTGCTGGTGTTGGCCGCTACACCCCACAGAAAAATACGAAATTCCAGCTAAAAAAAGTTTTTAAAAAAAAAAAAATTTATAAAAACCAAAACATGTGCAATTAAAGTGCAGGTGCATTTCTGTTTCTACAAACGCTGGCTGTTAATCGCGTCATGGGACGCAGAGGGTTTTTACGAAATCAAACAAAATTTGCATTTTGAATGAATTGTAACGAATACGAAGTTTCCTTGTCAAGTGCCCAAAGAAATTGTCAAAATAATTATAACATTCAATGTTCGCTGTCATTGTTGTTGTTGGTGTTGTTGTGAGTGTTCTTGTTGTTGCTGTTGTTTGAACAAAGACTACATAAAAATTGTTGTTCGCTTCCGAAATTATAAATTCAAAATCGTTGGCTTATTGACGAAATTGAATTGAATAACATTCTTGGGAGAGTTTTAGAGAACTTCTTTCCAAGATGAGGAGTTAAACGAAAACTAATTTATAGGCATTTTAAAGCAACAAAAAAATAATAAAATAAAAAAAATAAAAAAAATAAGAGTGAATGGGGTTTTTTTTCTCAAAAACATGCAACACGTTTTTACTTTTTTTTTCCAAAAAGGCACAAGTTTAGAGGAGTTTTAAAACAGATAATTTTTCTTACGGGATGTTGAATTAGTTTCTAAAAAAAAATTTTAGTTTTCAATTAAAATAATTAAAAAGTGCAAGAAATGTTGCATTCTTTTTCAGAAAAGAACACAACAAAAGAGGGTAAAAAGAGGCAAAAAGGCTAAAATTGAACATTTTATAACTCAAAAACTACGATAAAAAATTCTTAATTTTCAAATAAAATAATTTGAAAGTGCAAAAAATGTTGCATTCTTTTTCAGAAAAGAACACAACAAAAGAGTGTAAAAAGAGGCAAAAAGGCTAAAATTTTTAATTTTCTAACTCAAAAACTACGAGAAATAAACTCAAAATTTCAAAGTCATAAAAATCAGGCTCAAAAATAATTCAACACGTGATTGGTACTTTTTTTTCGATATAAGTACCTTTAGGGGGTCAACTTTATATTTGGTACTTTTTTACACTTCAAACACCTCCTAAGTTATAGTACATGGCAGAAAGCTTTTTAGCTCGTTTAATTCTTGTCAAAAAATATTCGAATACATTTTGGTACTTTTTGGGTTAAATTGTACCACTCGTCGGCATATGTTTGTTAATAAAAAAAGTACCTGTACTTATAAAGTACAGGTACTAAAAGTAATTTTGACGTTCTACTGCTAAGCAGCCTTAAGAAGTAATTTTCGCAAATTTGATTTCGTAGGGGGAAAAAAGGGTAAAATGGGTAGTTTTATATCTCGGAAACTACGACAGATACACGGAAAATTTAAAAAGCATACAAATCATGCTCAAAAATAATTCCTCACGCTTTTGATAGTATTTTGGAATAAGTGTTTTTGGCGACTAAAAATGGGTAAAACTAAATTTGGTACTTTTTTGGCCACCATTCGTCTTTTGAAATAAAGTGCAGATCTAAAACCATTTTAGTGCGTTTTATTCTTCTAAAAATCATTTCAAAAATTTTTCATTTTTAAAAATATGAGAGCTAATATTGTACTCTTTGTACATAAAGTGTACTTTTTCAAAAAAAGTACTTTTAAGGAAAGAAACTTTTTTCCAAGATATTATTATTATTTTTTTTTTTTTTTGAGAAGTTACTTTTTGGAAAAAGTGATCCCAAAAGATCAAATTTTCCCCGCTGGGCTAGGGTTTCTTATTAACATCCGCCAACGAAGTACCGGGTAATACGCCAGCTAATAAATAAAAGCACAACAGTGTTGCACTAAATTAGTACGTAAATTAGTCGTCGAAATTTACAAAAAAAAAATATTTTAATATAAAAAATTATGCTTCTTTTTATATTCTCAATTAATCTTAAACAGACAGTTTTTCCAATCAAATTAATCACACGAAAATATTCTTTCTGCTCTTCTGTTTTTATATTTTTTTTTTGCACAAAAAACATGTGCGTTTGCCCCTGATTTTCTTTTTTTTATTTCGTTTCTTTTTTCTGTGAATTAAATCATTGAACGCAAATTGCTTACCTGCAGGAACATATCACCGTCTAACAGACCATGTTCGAAAGCTCCCAGCTCTCGTGTCCGATAGCCATCATGTGCGTGTATGTGTGGTAAGACACTGCTACCGTTCTCCTCTTTCTCCTTATGCATAACAACTGGATAAAAGAAACGCAAAAGAAATTGAGAACAAATTGAGACAAATTTGTAATAATAATTAATTGATAATTATTAATTAATGCTGAACAATTTAAATGATTTTTAAATGTGTAAATTTAAAACTTTCCAAAATGTTTACGATGTTTTAGAAAAATCTACTTCTCATCAGATCTGAACGTTTTGAGGTCCTGGCAAACTTCCCTTTTTCCAAACTTTAATAAATGTTACCGGCGACTCCAAAATGCTAAATATCGGCTGTTTTTTATAGAGTGATACAAGTTTAAATCACAATAAAACTTAATAATATATTTTTGATATCAATGAAATGGTATTTATTAGAAAGAAAACTTTATGACATTAATGTTTAAAGGTGATTTCGGCCATGTGGCCGCCACGGCGGATGCGTACAAGGTGTAACCTGGAACAGCAATTTTCACAAACTTTTCGCAGCGTTTGCGGCCGTATCTCCACGATAACTCTTCGAATATTGACTTCCAGGTGTTCAATTGTTTGTGGTACACAAGTGGCTTTACTTAACCCCAAAGAAAATAATCCAAAGGGGTTAAATCACACGATCTTGGGGGCCAATTATTTGGGCCTTTTCGTGAAATTATTTTTTCGTCAAAAGTTTCCTTGAGTAAATCAATTGTAGCGCCCACTGTGTGGCATGTGGTTCCGTCCTGTTGGATTTACATATCAGCAACATTAATGACAGCTACTTGAAATACGAAAAACTTCGAATCATGTTCCTCCACCGTTCACCATTGACGGTAACATTCTGACCATCATCGTTTTTGAAGACATGTGGGCCAATGACTCCACCAGCCCATAAAGCGCACCAAACATTAATTTTCTGTAGATGTAATCCAGTATCGACAAATGCGACAATTCTGCTTATTTACGTACCCATTCAACCAAAAATGGGCTTCATCGGAAAATAAAATATTGAATGGATGAGTTTGACGAATAGGAAAATTATTTTGATTAAAAATTTTAACTATTTGCACGCGTTGCTGCTGTGTAAGTCGATCCATAATGAAGTGTCAAGGCAAACTAAACAAAAAGCAACTATCAGCTGTTAAATGGGTGGTCAAATGAAGCAGTGATGCCAACTCAAAATTGTATCACTCTATAAAAATCACGTGATAGCTGAAACTGGGAACAGGAGACGCTATAAAAATGTGGATATTGAATGGACGCAGTCTGCGTGATTTAAAAAAAGTCCAATTCTTGGTTGAGCACAGCCAATCTAGGAAGTTTCTTAATAATTTCAATAAATATATTCATATACAGAAAGATATTGTTGAAGGGAGAGTGAGGTCCAGAACATACAATTGATAAATACTCTATATAAGAAATGTATCGAAAGGACTTTCCACATCAAACTTGTTTCGGCAAGCATGTGGAGTTTTAAATTATTTAGAGGTCAAGAATGTCATGAAAACTAACCAGGCTTTAATGGTACAGAACATACATTCCTTGTATACTCTATTTGTTCGGGTGATTTTCTTAGGAATTGCAATTAAATGACAGAATTTTCATTAAAGATAAAAATTATCAACAAAAAAAAAATTACACTGAAAAAATTTTGAAATGTTTTTACACAAAAAATTTTTTTAAGTGTATTTTTTTTATAAAACTTGTCGCCTCATGTAAATTGTTGTAAAATTTATGCAAATTTTCTTTTTCATGGCTGGTTTCACGTGTATGAAATTCAACGCCAAGAAGTCCGAAACGCATGATGTCCACTGTGGTGGAAGTGCGATAAAACAAACGCTATTTTCAGCTTTAATTTCAACACAAAATTAAAAAGAACTCAGGAAAGGGTCGCGAGGTGGCCTCCAACCTTTCTTTTGGACTTATTTGAATATATTTTTGTTTTTTTTTGTTGTTGTTGCTTTTTGTGAAATCAGTAATAAAATCCACTGACAGAGATTGGCATCACACTTGTTAGAATGAAATTAACACAAAAAGGTGCGTGTTTTGGTTTATTTGATTTAATTAAAATTTTCATATTCAGCTTTTGCACAAAAAAATAATGGAGGACAACAGTTTCATATTAACTAAGAACTCCAACTCTTTACGAGTTGCCTCTGCACCCTGCCCTGCTTTCGACAAGCATTTTGGCTGCTAAAGGCTGACTGTCCTGGGCCCCTTCCACGGGCTCCTTTTCATTTTTCTGCCGTTTTAGTAATTAATTCATAATTTTAATTAGACTTTCCATTATGGTTTTAAGTTGTTGTTGTTTTTTTTTGCTCCTTTTTTTCTTCTTCTTCTTCTTCTTCTTGTTTCATTGTAGTCGTGCATAAAAATATTAAATTATTTGCCTTTATTTTTACGTTTATGTCCTTTCCTCCGTAAATAATCCCGCAGCAAAAAAAAAATATAATAATTTCTAAGTGAATGACTGAAAGCGAGTCCTTTTCGTTATTTATTTTCCCATTTTAGTTTTAAGGATAACAAATCTCTTTTATTTTGTTAGTTTTGTATTTAGTTGTTGTAATTATTATATTTTACACAGCAACAACAACAACAACAATTAACTGGGAGTGTTTTGCTTACATTTTGTAAAATGAGCTCAAGTCTTGTGGCCTCAAGCGTTGTTTGATTACTTCTTCGAAATGTTTGTGATTTACTTTAACATTTCAAAGGAAGTTTTCTAACAATTTAGACAAAATTTATTACATCCTTTTAATGCGTTTTTCGTTTGTTTGCTATTTCGAATGGAGGGTAGCTGTCGTACCCTCTATTCAAAATCTTTTAATCTTAATCATGATTTAGTGTCACAAGTTTTGGCCACATTTATGTCCATTGTGAAGAAAAAGTCTTAGCCGCTCTCATTAACAAAAAAAAAAAACATCTCAATATTGGTAATATGAAGGATTAAATGAATATTTTATTAAAAATTCAGGCAAAGCAACTGATTTGTGTTTATACAGGGTGTTTTTTATAGAGTGATACAAGTTTAAATCATAATAAAACACAGAAATATATTTTTGATACCAATGAAACGGTCTTTATTGGATAGAAAATTTTAGGACATTAATATTTAAATATGATTTCGGCCATGTGGCCGCCACGGCTGGCGCGTACAAGGCGCAATCTGGAACACCAATTTTCACAAACAGTAACATTCTGACCAATGACTCCGCCAGCCCATAAAGCGCACCAAACTGTAATTTTCTGTGGATGAAATGGAGTTTCGACAAAAGTTTGTGGACTCTCCCCACTCCGAATGCGACAATTCTGCTTATTTCCGTACCCCTTCAGGCAGAAATGGGCTTCATCGGAAAATAAAACTTTGAACGGATGAGTTTGACGAACAGAACCAATATTTTCCGGTGTAACTCGATCCATAATGAAATGTCAAAGCACCCGATATATAAAAAAGAAATTAACTTTTTTGTATTATTCGATTAATCGCGCGAATAATTATTCGAGGTAAAAGTTTAACCGAATATTAACCTGGCAATTTAATATTATTCGGATAACCGAACACATTAACCGATTCATGTTTGTTTTTCAATAAATTGCACGAGCAATTATTCGAGTTAAAAATTTAATCGGATGTTAATCGCACAATCTAATATTATTCGGTTAATCGAGTAATTAAAATTTTAATCGGATTTTAATCGAACAATTTGATGTTATTGGGTTAACCGAACCAATTTAATTATATCCAATTAAGAAGTCTGAAAATTAAATAAAATGTTACATATTTATTTTTCAATTAATCGCAAGAGCAATTACTCGAGTTAAAAACTTAATCGGATGTTAATCCAACAATTTAGTATTATTCGGTTGTTCGAATAATCGTTTTTCTCTAGTTATTTGCTTATATCTGAGAAAAGTTTTACTTTTTTGTGTTATTCGATTAATCGTACGAGCAATTATTTTAGTTAAAAATTTTGTCGAATCTTAATCGCACAATTTAATATTATTCGGTTAGTCGAAGAATCATTTTTCTCTAGTTTAGTATTTTATATATGAGAAAAATTTTACTCTTTCGTGTTATTCGATTAACCGCACGAATAATTATTCGCAGTAAAATTTTAACCGAATAATATCTGAGTAATTTAATATTATTCGGGTAACCGAACCAATTTAGTTATATCCCACTAAGAAGTTTGAAATGTGTATAAGAAATTTACTTTTTCGTGTTATTCGATTAATCGCGCAAATAATTATTCGAGGTAAAAGTTTAACCGAATATTAACCTGGCAATTTAATATTATTCGGTTAACCGAATAGATTAACCGATTCATGTTTGTTTTTCAATAAATTGCACGAGCAATTATTCGAGTTAAAAATTTAATCGGATGTTAATCGCACAATCTAATATTATTCGGTTGTTCGAGTAAACTTTTTTCTTTAGTTTAGTTGCTTATATGTGAGAAAAATTTTACTTTTTCGTGTTATTCGATTAATCGCGCGAATAATTATTCGAAATAAAAATTCAGCCGAATAATATCTGAGTAATTTAATATTATTCGGTTAAGCGATGAAAAATTACGTGTTTATTTTTTAATTAATCGCATGAACAATCATCCGACTTTAGAATTTGGTCGGATATTAATCGAATAATTTAATATTCTTTTGTTAATCGAACTGGATCGCCCTTTTTACAGAAAAGACAATAAATAAATACTGCGGAGGATTTTTCCGATTAATCGACATAGATTATTCGAATAATGTTTTAATCGAAAACTAGCATTTCGAAAATACTCGATCAATTAATCATTCAATATTAATCAGTTAACCGAACAGCGGTTAATCGTTTGAATATGGGAACTGCGCGCGATTTTCTGTCATCTCGCACCGGTTTCAGCTAAAAGTGATCTCCAGCATTATTTTGCATACTAAAACGCTGTAGCCGCTGCCGAGCTACACGGCCTTACACTGTGTCACACCAGCAAAATTATTCTTCAATCGTCTGGCAACCTCTTCCCTCCCTCAAAAAGACATGGTTGGGGGTTAGCAATTTGCCAACTGGCCTACGAGCGCAATAACTTTTGCCCGTAAAACTTGTCATGACAGTTGGAAAAATTGTTTCAACTTATCAGTTTCTTTTTTGTTTTTGTTTTTGTTTTTTTTTTTTGGCATTTTATTTTATATTATTGTTGTTGCAAGTAAGTATTTGCTGTTGTTGTTGTTGTTATTTAGCTCACATAAATACAACAGAATAATAAAAATTTATTAACTAAAATCACCATAGAAACTCGAGCAAATAAATAATATTTATAATCGAATGAACTGAAGGTAGCGAATGTGTGTGGCAACTGTTGTTTTAAATATCATTATAATTCTTCTATGCAAAAGAGGATAAAGAAAAGAAAAATAAAAACAAATTTACAAACAAGAATATAAATTTTAATGGTGTCACAAATATTTTATTACACAGACCCAGTTTATTTACGAGCGGCCCTTTTACCCCCACACACCAACCCCCAAGAAAAAGAAGAACAAGAACCAACTAAAAGAATTGTTACCGAATTATGATATTCAACCGGAGTAACAGTTTTTATTATAAATAAAAATATTTTTTCTTTAATTTTGTTGTTGCCAAAAAACGTAATAAATTTATAGAAATTTTGATAAACTTGTCAAGGCAAATCTAGAGAGAAAAACAACAAACAACAAACAAAATTGATTTATTGACTTCCAGATTCGAAGGAAAAGGAGCTGAAATAAGTTTGGGTTTCATTTCTTTTCCGTTGGCACACAAAACAGGCTGATGTCATAAATTATGATTTTAATCAAAAATGTAAAATAATGAAGAGTGAAAAAACACAAGAAGAAATTATTATATTTTTTATTTTCCAACTAATTTACGCATGAAAAATTTGTTAGCCAAACCACAGCCAAGCAAGAGATGGAAAGAGAAGAGTGATGGAGAGAGAGAGGGGCATGGAGAGCAGCTAATGGAATTAAAACAACCCCCAGTGCCAGGATACTTTTACAAAAAATAAATGACTTCTTTATTGCATTAAAATGTAAAACTCTGAGGAGAATTATGATTTTTTTCAAGCGTTTAAATTTCTGTGGCGGCGGGTTAAGGAGTTTGAGAAGGACATTAAGAAACTCTCAAATATTATTTAAATGGAGCAGCAGTTTTGCTGTTGTGACTTGAGATAAGGGTTCATAAAATATTGCGTTCGCACAAATTGCCAACATTAATTTTCATAAAATATACACAAAAAAAGAAAAAAGTACTTTTTTCCAAAAGTACTAATTTCTAAGGGCACGTACTATTAAGACTTTTAGTACCATTCAGTACTATTTTTTTTCTCATCAGATTTGGACTTTCAAAATGATTTTGTTTCCCAGTTAAATTCTTAAAACTATTTAAAAATATTCTTTTTGTACCTGTTTTTTTTAAGTGATAATATTTTAAGGGACACCCTCGTGTATATCTAATAACCGGGTAATACTAAATTGTTCATTATGATTTAATTCTTACTTGTGATCTGATTTTTAAACTGCCAAAATAGACAAAAATTGAATTACTTTAATAATAATTAAATAACATAAAATTATTCGTTCATTATTCGATTAAAAAAATAATATAATAAATTATTCCTGCGATTAATCGAATAATACGAAGTTTCAATTAACCAGATCAGATACTCCAGTACTCTCCTTCACACGATTCTCTCAGAAATTTTGTGTCATGAGTCTGCCCACAGTTCGATCGACAGCGGTCGCAAATAGTCGACTGTTGGCGTTGCTCGAAAGTGGCCCTCATACCATTTTATTGCCTTATCTTGAGTGATTGCAGGAAGCGGGTGTTCTAGACTTGGATGACTCCTGACAAAGTTTATTTTAGCACTCATCAGGGTCAAGAAAATGCTGGTCGATTTATGGCACAAGCGAGCAGTTTTGTGTCGCTGGGCCGACCCAGCGGTTAGACCTGATTCTTTTTTCGTTTAATTATTTATTGAGTTTAATCGTTTTATGTGTCAAAAGTTTAAAGAAAATATTTATTTCGTTTTTGTAAATAAATAAAAAAAAATTTTTATTCCCAAAAATTTTTTTAAAATCTCCCCAACTATTGGCCATATATAAAACGTTGTTGTTGTTTGTCTAGTGTTTTTTCTTAAGGAAAACATTGAATTTCCATAAGCGTTTTTTTCTTTAATTTTTGTAAATAAAAAAAAATGTTGATTCCTAAAATTTTTTCTAAAATCTCCCTAACTATTGACCATATAAAAAATGTTGTTGTTGTTCGTCTAGTGTATTTTCTTAAATGAAATAATGAATTTCGATAAGCGTTAATTCGTTTTTTTTAAATAAATAAAAACAATTTTTTTTATTCCCAAAAATTTTTCTAAAATCTCCCCAACTATTGACCATATAAAAACGTTGTTGTCGTTGTTTGTCTAGTGTATTTTCTTAAGGAAAATAATAAATTTCGATAAGCGTTAATGTTTTTTCATTTTTTTAAATAAATAAAAACAGTTTTTTTTATTCCCAAAAATGTTTCTAAAATCTCCGGAATTATTGACCATATGAAAAACGTTGTTGTTGTTTGTCTAGTGTTTTCTCTTAAGGAAAAATATTGAATTTCGATAAGCGTGTATTTTTCTTTCGTTCTTGTAAATAAATTTTAAAATAATAATTTTTTTATTCACAAAAATGTTTCTTAAATCTCCCCAACTATTCACCATATGAAAAGCGTTGTTTAATTATTGATTGAGTTTAATCGTTTTATGTGTTAAAAGTTTAAAAAAATTTGTTTTTCGTTTTTTCTTAAATAAATAAAAACAATTTTTTCTTATTCCCGAAAATGTTTCTAAAATCTCCCCAACTATTGAACATATGAAAAGCGTTGTTGTTTGTCTAGTGTTTTTTCTTAAGGAAAACATTGAATTTCCATAAGCGTTTTTTTTTCTTTAATTTTTGTAAATAAAAAAAAATGTTGATTCCTAAAATTTTTTCTAAAATCTCCCTAACTATTGACCATATAAAAAAATGTTTTTGCTGTTCGTCTAGTATTTTTTAAAAGAAAACGTTGAATTTCGATAAGCGTTTATTTTTCTTTCGTTTTTAAAAATTTTTCTTATTCCCAAAAATGTTTCTAAAATCTCCCAAACTATTGACCATATAAAAATGTTGTTGTTGCTTGTCTAGTGTTTTTTCTTAAGGAAAACATTGAATTTCCATAAGCGTTTTTTTTTTCTTTAATTTTTGCAAATAAAAAAAAATTTTGATTCCTAAAATTTTTTCTAAAATCTCCCTAACTATTGACCATATAAAAATGTTGTTGTTGTTCGTCTAGTATTTTTTAAAAGAAAACATTGAATTTCGATAAGCGTTTATTTTTCTTTCATTTTAAAAAATTTTTCTTATTCCCAAAAATGTTTCTAAAATCTCCCCAACTGTTGACCACGTAAAAAACGATGTTGTTGTTTGTTTAGTGTTTTTTTTTTTTCAAGAAAACATTGAATTTCGATAAGCCTTTATTTTTGTTTTGTTTTTATTCCCACAAAGTTTTCTAAAATCTCCCCAACTGTTGACCATATAAAAAACGTTTATTTTTCTTTCGTTTTTGTAAATAAATAAATAAATAAAAATTTTTATTCCCAAAAAGTTTTCCAAAATCTCCCCAACTATTGACCACGTAAAAAACGTTGTTGTTGTTGTTTGTTTAGTGTTTTTTTCAAGAAAACATTGAATTTCGATAAGCATTTGGTCAATCCAACTCTCTTTAAGTGAATTTAAAAGATTCAATTATTTTGAGTTCAATTTTACAGGGAACGTGAGTCTCATGAGTTTTCCGTGAATTTCCAAACGGAATTCACTTCGAATTTCACTTGCAAAATATTTTGACACTCGTTCTGGTCCATTAACTTGTCAGCGTTAAAACAACAAAACTAAACAAACGACCACCAGGTCGCCCGGTGTCACACTCCAACGGTCACCACATACTCTGAGAGTAGTAAAGGACAATGCGGACACACACACGCACACGCACACTCACACTCGCATAAACAGCGCTCAATCAGCCTGCCGGATAATCAACGTAAAATGTACAAGACACAAACGACAACAAACAATAAATAAATAAAGAAAAATGTTTGTTCAGGAAATATTAAGACCCTTGAAAAAGAAAAAACAAAAAACTATTGGAAATTGGAAAATGAGATCGTACAGGATGTCTTTCTTGTTGTTGTTGTTGTTGCTGTGAAGGTACTAGAGAAATCTCCAGCACGTGCCGCACGACAAAATGCTGGTAATTTAAGGCTGGTCTTGAGGCAGCTCGTAACATGTGTTTAGCAACCAGCGAAGGTGGCTCCCTTTAATCCTGCATGGAGTTGCTGATGGAGTTGGAGAAGAGCACACACGTGCTGCAGATTTAAAGGCTTTTAAGACATTTTCACTAAAAGTTGCAATTATTTCCATTCAATTAATTGTTAATTAAATTGCTAAACATTCTCGTGTGTCTTCAGAGAGAAAAATCCATTTTCCCAAATACACTCCGCATGATGGGTGGGAGGGGGAGTGAGGAACAAAGTGACCAGTCAGTCACTCGTGCACTCAAGGGGTTCACGAAAAAAAAGGAATAAATAAAAACAATTTGACATCAAATGAAATTGACCGCTAATTGTCTAAATATTTACTTCGACGACAACAATTTATGGGTGCCCAGCAGAAACAAAAAAAAAAAAAAAAAAGAAAAGAGAGACTGTCGGCTGGTGGTTGGAAGATCATAAAATATTCTTCTTCTTCTTGTTTTCAATTGCAAAAAATGTGACCATCGAAGACACGTGATTAAGTCATTAAATTAATGCCAAAAACAATTGTTCATTGAAAGGTTTTCCTTTTCTTCTTCTTCTTCTTGTATTTGGACTGCAGGACAGCAGGACAGCAGGACAGCAGTTTGCCAAATCGACTAAAAAAAAATATATTTTTATTGGGGTCACGCAATTTCGAAATTAACCCTTCACTTTTAATTAAAATCCATTTTTATGATAATTTAATTGACAAATTAATTGATGAGCCCGTAAATGGAATGATGTAGAGTTCGTAGCTCGTAGCGACTGAAGGCTAAAACATTTCAATTGTCAAGAGACCTGCTGGACTCATCAAATTTTGTAGTAAAAAATAAAATAAAATTTCAATACTTTAAATGAAATGTCAATACAAAATTAAAGTTAATTGTAGTTTTAATCAAAATAATTTCGAGGTTATTTTTAAACTGGAAGTTTCTCTTCGTGTTGCATAAAAATTTAAGATATTTTTCGGTATTTGGCCACTTTTTTGAGTGGCTTCTGCAGGAAACGAACTCAGAAATATTTAAAAAATATATCGTTTAATTTCGGTAACTGGCAAATACTGGATAGATACGAAACTCTATAGCCGCGGGCACTCTATGGTATTTTGGGACATTCCAAAAACATGGCGTACTGGTGGCAACGTTTGGCAGTTTCGTACATATTATTGTATGGCAATGCCTTCCAAACTATAAATGTCCAAAATAAAACCAAAATCGGGATGCCATAAAAAGTCACAATAAGTTCTCCGCCACCGTTGAGGTCGTCTTTTTTGGTTCAAAATTTATATGATTTTGAAAAAAATAATTGAAAAAATCGCTTTATTTATTGTATTAAATTCAATTAAAACTTGTAGTCTGTAGTCCGTAATGTGTTTTCAATTGGGAAAGACTTGAAAAGTAACCTTCAGTTTAACTAGTCAATTTACGCAGCAGAGAGCAGAACAGCTGTTTTCGAAGGCCGCTACACTTGCAACGTCAGCACTTGTGTGTAACTTTGCTTGTCACCGTTTACTACAATTTTTTTCCATATCTAAATTTTACCATGAAATAGAATACGAGAACTGTATCGAAACGGTGGCAACGCACATTTTAAATTACAGTGTTGCCGCTCAATTATTTTGTTCAATTAATTGTAATTAATTTGTATAAAATCCAATTTTTAATCGAGCACTAGCTAATAGAATCCAAAAAATAACACCTGCGTTAACTAATAAAAAGCAAGATTTCAAATAAATAACATAAAACCTACTCAAACTTTGTGCGGGCTACCCTAACATAATAGATATGACTGAATGAAAATTTTATAAATAAAAAATATATATAAACAAACTTCCAAATAAGTCGAACAAACGAAAAACTGCCATGAACAACCTAAATCAGGTCGATATTAACCAAAATCCGGCTCTTAGTCGAATAAAACCGGATATATTTTGAAAAAATAATCTAAGGAAACTCATCAAAATTAATAGTTGAAGTAAATAACATAAAGTGTTATTGAAATTTCTTTTATCAGATCAAACTAAAATTTTTGCGGGACACCCTAAAAAAATATGAAAAGAATTTGTTATTATAACGTCTCTTTTTCTTTTCAAATTTTAATCAATTACAAGATCTCATGAATTAAATGATAAAAAAAACTTTTTTCATTCACGAGAAATGTATCGAACCAGTAGCAACGCGCTTTAAATCACAGTGTTGCCGGTTAATTATTTTGTTGCTATTTCAATTTCGGAATTTTTTTCAGTTTTGGGTGTAGTTGGAATTTCATTTAAACAATAAGTTTTTATGACTTATTAGAAATATAAATAATTTTTCATTTTCATAAAAAATAATCCCTCCTATTCTGTAAGTAGCAACGTCAAAGTCACTTCACGTCAATGTAAAAAATGGGACACTTGACTAGTTCTTGGGGACACCAACATTTCGTCATCTTTGACAGTCTGTTACTACTCACAATAACCCCGAAATCATCAGTTGATATGGTCTTGACGTGTCGATGTTAATAAGTTACAGAATAAGGGGCGGAATATTCTATATAAAGAGTGATATAAATAATCGCTCGTATTATAATTGACGACATCGACTTTACATCACCACGACAGCAAAAAATTTTCATTTGCCCACCCTTTGGCGACAGCAATTGACCTCTGGTAACATGTTCCATTAACATCATACGCCTTAGAGAATACCAAAAGGATGTTGCAATTGAATGACAAGTGACAATTTTTTGCTGTCGTGTTGATGCGACGTCGACGTCGTTATACATAATATGGGCTAATAAAGGCAGTGGGTCTTGGTGGCCCGTATAGATATTCAAAATTCAATTAACCTAAAAAAATTTTTAATAGAATTTTGAATAAAATTTTGAATACAATTAAATATTTAACAAGCGGGTATTTGAATTATGAAAAATACAATCAAACTGGAAAAAATAAAATTTATTTAGTTCAAATATTTTTTGAGTGGCCGACTTTCATCTAAATTTTTTTTCTCTCCTCTTGTTAAGCCTCTTAAAAATCTCAAATATCCCAGACGCAACAAAACAACAACATCTCGAAGGTATTTAACGGCATGTGAATGACGTACGGACAGACGGACTGCCTGACTCACCGACTGCCTATTTAATTGCACTCACTCTCATACCTGCTGGCTAATGGAAAATATTTAAAATATATTTTATGATGATAAAATCTTCTTATAAAATCAACTAAAATGGAAATTAATTGGAAAAATAACTGCGAGTAAATGGAAAATTCCCAGGAAAAATCTCAACACAATCATGGGAAATTGTTTGCAAGTTTTTTGTTATTCCCTCCTCTTCTTCTTCTTCTTCTTCCTCTTGTCTTGATTACAATGTAACAGCGCAGTACGAGTATAAAATTATTTATCTTATTTATATTTTTCAGTTTCTTTAACAATAATTATGAAATTGTGGGGGAAATTTTCAAAATACTGTCATCATGTCGATGAGAAGATTTTTCGTTTGTTGTTGCCGTTTTTTAATGGGAACGAAAAATTCTTTGTGTTGTTGGAAAGTTGAAGGTAATTTTAGTGGTCAAGGGAAATTATTTTGTTAAAAAAAAAAATTACATAAAAACCTAAAACAAAATTTCCCCTGCGCTGCCCCACATGTCCCATAATACCATAATCCATTTTTTCTTAAATTCGAGCATTCCACCGTTTTTTCTTTTCTCTTGTTGGATAAAGAAATTTTTATTCAGAATGTTTTTGTTCTCCAATTTCCTTCTGTTTATTTAATAAAGACATTTAATGATTCGAAGCCATTCATCAATTTCATGATTGTCTTGGTTTCTCTTTTCCTCTTCACTCTCTCTCACCCTCTGCCCTTATTTATTAGTGTTGTTGTTGTTTAATTAATTTAAATTTCATTTAACATCAGTTTGTTGTTGTTGCTGTCATGTTTTACTTTTGCTTGTAAATAATTTGATGTCTTTTTCTGTTTCTTTTATTAGCAGACGTCATTTATTATTCATCGTCAGCAGCTAATTTGTATCATCTGTTTGTTTTTGTTGTGGGGCAAAAATTAATTTGTTATTCCATTTTTTCTGGTCAAGTTGACTGAGTTTTTGCTACAAACCAACGCTCAAATGAGTCAATGTCCTGTCCTGTCCCGTCCTGTCCCGTCCTGCCCTCTACTGCGTAACTGTAAATTTTTTATTTTTTTTCTTAAAATAATATTTTACTAAAAATTTCAATCACCCCCTCTCAAACACACTTTTTCTAAACAGTAAAATTATCTATTTGGCTTATACAGAAGCAAAAGTGGTAAAAATAAAAATACAGTCGGTCTAGTCGAATCTCAGGTGCCCTACAGTTATATATGAAGCACTACATGACGCGATAACTGTTAGAATATTTTTGTTAAAATATTCTGCAGATGAAACAACCAAAAACAATTATCATGAAATTTGCTTTTTTTTGTAAAAATATATACGTAAATTCTTTTGTTTTTAAATTTTTTTTTGTAAAAATGGATTTTTATTATTTTTTTTGTTAAAATATTTACGTAATTTTTTTTTCAATTTTTTTGTAAAAATGCTTACGTCAAAATGGATTTTGAATTTTTTTTGTGAAAAATATTTACGTTAATTTTTTTAAATTTTTTTGTAAAAATATTTACGTAAAAATGGATATAATTTTTTTTTTTTTGTAAAAATATTTACGTAAATTTTATTATTTTTTTAATTTTCTTGTAAAAATGTTTACGTAAAAATGGCTCTTACGTTTTTTATATATTCTAGTAGCGAAATAGTATTTTTCATTCGGTTTTTCTAGTGGGAAGTAAAAATATGCTGCCATGAAGAAATATCATGCATTAAAGTCACAGTGTAAATATGTTATCCTCGTCTTATTAAGACTTTATAGTGAAAAATCACTCCATAAGAATTTTAAAACAGCCTTAAACGTCATTTCTCAGCAAGATGTTTTTAGTCAGTCTTGTTTTATTTAAGGCTGCTACAAAAAGTCAAGCACATTTACACCATGACTTTTTGCTTTCAACCCTCTTAGAAACTAAGAGGAAAGTCCATAGACCACCTTGAATAAATATCATGCAATAAATTCACAGTGTAAATATGTTATCCTGGTGTTATTAAATCTTTATACTGAAAAATCACTCTATAAAAATTTTAAAACAACATTAAACGTTATTTTTCATAGGTTTTTTCTTTTAGTCAGTTTTGTTTTGATGATTTTCATTTAAGGCCACTACAAAAAGGCAACCATATTTATGGCATGACTTTTTGCTTTCAATGTCGAAATCCTCTCCATTTTCATATCTCGCATCTTCTCAACAACTCTAACAAACAGAAACACAAAAAAGCCTGCCTATAAATCCAACCAGAAAAGACACAAAATCTCTTTTATTTTGTGATCGTGTTGAATATGAAAAGCTTTAAAATGTGAAACTTAATGATATATTTGTGACCAAAAAAATTTGCTTATAACCACAAGACGTGACTGAATTTATAATACAGAGCCCACAGATCTCCAAACGATTTAAGATCTGCAGCGAATCTCTATTAAAAATATGAACTCATAAAACGACTTGGATGTCTGTAGGAATGCTGAATATCCACGAAGCCAACGAAACCAGATGTTACAAACGAAGTGACAAATTTTACATTCACACGCTGCAGCTGTAGCAGCGGCTATAAAAGTAACAATAAAATACCCGCGTTTCATTTGCCTTTTACTTTTATTAGACGATTCATTCATTCCCTTTCAAGAGTGGCTGAGTGTGAAGCAACAACGACAACAACAACAACAAAAGCATAAATAGACAGACCCTCAGAGAAAACATATGTTTTGTTGTTGATTCCCTCTTTATGAGAGTGTTTTTAACCCAACTATTTATTTATTTATTTAAATTCTTATTTTCTAACACTGAAACCGATCTGAACGTTTCCCTTATTTTTATTGTCAAGAGTTCCACAACAACAACTGAAACTGATAAACCTTTTTGTGTTATTAAACTGTTGTTAATCCGTGTTTAGAACACTAAAATCGAGGAGTGAAAAATGTACGCGAAAGAAACGGGGCACGTGTGCACAACATTTTCACTTCATTAATGCGAAGATAGAGAGAGAGAGAGAGAGAGAGGGAGAGAGTGCTGTTCCTTTTTAGTTTATGAACGAACGGATGAATGAATGCATGAGTCATGCTTCATTATCCTTTTTGTTTAACACAACATTTAACTAATCAAACAACTGACTTTAGAAAGGAGTTGCCACTAATAAAAAAGAAAGCGAATGACTCTGAAGATTTTACAAAAAAAGGCATAGAAGTTTCACTTAAAATTATAAGATGATTTTTGGTGAAAAGTTAAAGGATTTAAAGATCCATCGAGAAATATATTAAATATAAGAAAAAAAATAGGGGGACACCCTAATGCCCACTACGCTAATATACACTTTTGTAAAGGCATATATGTTATAATGAAAATACCCCCGGCTCAAAGTCACAATTGCACTTAAAGAAAAAGAAAAAGTCGGTTTAAACAGCTCAACCTGGGCTCAAAGCGATTAAATCCGGGTTCTAGTCGAATATGAATATGCCAATTATAAATAGGCTGAAAATTGTGTAAAAGAAGTAACAACAAAAGAAGTGAGGCTTAAGACCGAATAACCTAATGATCGAATAATCGAATAAAGCTTTTAATCGATTAGAAAAGCTAGAAAGCAAATAAAGATTTTTAATTTTAAAGAATAAAAATATTATTAAAATATTTATAATTTTGAATCGTAATTGATAATCCAAAATATTTTCGGGAAACCCTAAAATCCCATTCCTTAAGAACTTAATCTCTAACGAAAATAGCCGTTGAGTAAACGAGCAACTCAATTATGAAGCACTCAAAACTAATAAAAAATACTTTAACTTTAAACGAATAAAGTCCAATTTGTAAGCGAATAAAAGTTATTATATTATGATTAATCGATTAAAAACTGGATTTGTTTTCGCTAAATAATCTCAAAATTTTTTCTAGTAGATTGAATAGAAACACTCGAGATATATATGCCATCGTATATACTGACTAAACCAAAATGCCTTTGAGCCACCCTAATTTATATTGTAACAAATAAATCGGGGGGACTTGAACTCATTTAGTTTTAAATCTAACCCGGATTGCGACCACATCAAATCCAGTTCTTAATCGAGCACTAGCTAATACAACACAAAATAACACCCGCGTGAACTAATAAAAAACAAGATTTCAAATAAATAACATAAAACCTACTCAAACTTTTTGCGGGCTACCCTAACATAATAGATATGAATGAATGAAAATTTTATAAATAAAAAATATATACAAATAAGCTTCCAAATAAATCTAACAAACGAAAAACTGCCATGAACAACCTAAATCAGGTCGATATTAATCAAAATCCGGGTCTTAGTCGAATAAAACCGGATATATATTGAAAAAAAAAAAAAATTTAGGAAACTCATTAAAATTAATAGTTGAACTAAATAACACAAAGTGAAATTGAAATTTCTGTTATTAAGTCAAACAAAATTTTTTTTCGGGACACCCTAGCAATAGATATGAAACGAATTTTTTTATTATAACGTCTCTTTTTCTTTTTAAATTGTTTTAATATGAAATGAAAAGAATGAATTGAATGAAAGAAAATATTCTTACCCGGTTTAATAAGAAATAATATCCGGTTCTTAATCGCAACTTGGCGAAAAAAGTTCAAATTTCAACCTAGACCAACTTATTAAAAATATTTCATAATAATTTTTATTAAAAATGAAATACAATGTAGTTTTCATGTTTTCCATTGGCTAGGGTGACCAACTCAAATATTTTTGTAAATACAACCCGCTTCTTAATCGAAACTATTATGAAATGAAATATTTATGGAATGAAAATTTTAAACTGAATGATGTATTGAAAAATAATACTGCAAAAAAATAAATTTAAACATAGTGGGCTTATTTTGCACTGACTAGGGTGACCAGCTCAAAGGTATTGATAAATAATATCCACTTTTTAATCGAAACTAGATTAATTAAATAAAACTTACAACTGAGCGATAATGTAATTGCTATATATTTTATTCATTGGGGTGACCAGCTTAAATATACTTTTAAATATAACCCGCTTTTTAATTGAAACTAGATTTACGAAGTGAACATTTCAAACTGAATGATGTCATTCAAAATAATGCTAAAAAATAAAAAATTTACTTAAATATAGTCGGCTTTTTTCACTGACTAGGGTGACCAGCTCAAAACTTTTGAAAAATGACATTCGCTTTTTAATCCAGACTGGATTAATTAAATAAAAATTAGACCTGAAGAATAATGTAATTGCCTTGTACTATTTTATTCACTAGGGTGACCAGCTTAAATAGTTTTCATTAGTAAAAATATTCTTCTTGTTCGAAACTGGGATGAATGAAATCAATTATACAACCTGGATCCAGTAATTCAACATTTCACTTCGAACATATAAAATATTCGCATATTTCTCATTAAGTAGGGTGACCAGTTAAGAAAAAAACTTTGTTATAATAAACGATCATTAACGAGTTGCGAACGGAAACGGTTACCACTGATGAAAAAATTGTTTTAAAAAGATTCTTATGGTTTCGCAGCGATTTCAATCGGTTTTCATTAAGCTTAACAAAGTCATTCTAGTACTGCCCATTTAGAATCTGTAGCGATGTGTCCACAGTTCTAATCGAATACTACAGCGAGTGCTTTGACTCGAAACTCTGAAATTAAATTAAATTAAATCTGAAATGATTTCCAAAAGTATTTTAATTTTTCAACATCCATAAATAAATTTGCTGGCTAAACAGGTTATAAACGAAATATAGTTTTTATGAATACGGCAGACTATAAAACTTTAAGTTTAATTAAGTAATTATTTGCAGCAACGTTCGCTTTAATTTAATTTTAATGATTATTTTTATTAGTTTGGGATTTTATTATACACACTTTTTCGATAAAAATGTTAATACATTCTGGCTCTGGTTTTCCTTCTTCTTCTTCTTCTTCTTCATTTTTTTTTTTTTTTGTTGCGAAAAACTGCGCAAGTCAGGGTCAAGTAGTCGACGTTGTAGTCCTTATTTTTTCCAATATTTTCTTATTTTTATTTTTATTTATTTTTTTGCTTCAATTATATCAAACAACCCTCTTTTTATCTGTTTAAACGTTAAACAACAAAATGTTTGTTCGCCGTGTGGCCCATTTCCCAAAAAGTAGAAGAAAATTGTTGTTGTTTATTCAGTCCAAAAGCCTGAAGCTGAAAGAACTCCATTTATTTATAACAAACTTGCGATTTTCATTACAAACCTTTTCCAACAGAGCGGATGCGTCAGTCTGACAGGGCAGCACGTTTGCACACACACACACACACACACGCGCACACACACCAACCCAAATATGCTTAAGAGACAGCATGTTAAAAAGGATAATGTTATTCTTTGTTAAACATTTTGCTGGGCACCCAGGGAGTGTTAGGAAATGACAGGGCAAAAGCAAACAAAAAAGAAAAAAATTCCTAAACTCCCAACAACCGTCCAAAAATCATGTGTAAAAAGGGGAAGGAGGGGGGGGGGGAGTGGAAAAACTTAAAGCGGTAGAAGACTCAATGAAATATTGAATTAATCTGCTTGTGGAAGGCGGCCGAAGGTGTGCGTACAATTTTACTTACGAAAGAAAAGTTCAATGAAAACTTGGCAGTAAATCGAATAAAACTTTTTTTTGTGGGGGAGATATTCTTAACAAAAATTTTATTCGGACTTTTTAATATTAACAAAATGAAAGATTTATTTTGATTTCTTTAAGTCCGAGCTAAATTAGAGCCGAATAGTAAACGATTAAAGCCAATCAATCGTAACGTAAAAAATAAGAGAAATTCTAAAAAGTTATTATGCTAAAAAATATATAAAACAGTTTAATCGACTGCAATAGGCCTGCAATAGGCCAGGAAAAATACATACAGTTATTTCCAATCAGATCTTAATAGGTTAAAAACCGGTTTTACCCAGAGTCATATATTAATCGATTAAAGGAACAACATAAATTTATATACATACATAATCAAATTTCTAAGACTAGACATGAACTTCTACTTTAAAAAATTGGAAATAATTTTTTGCCGATTAGTCGTATTAAAAAGGAGTAAATAAAAAGGAGTAAATAAAAAACTTTAATCGATTAAAATCTGAAGTTGTATATATAAAACCTCAATTAAATTATCAAACATACACAGGATTATTTTTAAAAATATGTCGGCTGCGTGAGATATTAATCGATTAAAAACCGGGCTTACCCAGAGTCATATATTAATCGATTAAAACCAATCAATCATAAAGTATTGATGAAACAAGAGAATTTCTATAAAGTTATTATCAACTAGGTTACCGAAAATACATAGAACTATTATTAGTTAGATTTTAATCGATTAAGAACCGGTTATACCCAGAGTCATATATTAATCGGTTAAAAGAACAAAATTAATTTATGTACATAATCAAAATTCTAAAACTGCACATGAATTCGTACCTTAAAAAATTGGAGACAATTCTTTACCGATTAATCGTATTAAAAAAAAAAACAAATAAATAAAAAACTTTAATCGATTAAAATCTCAAGTTGTATATATAAAACCTCGATTAAATTTCCAATTTAAATAAAAAATTACTTAAATATGCAAACAAAATATAAAAAGTTCTTTGCAAACATGCACTAACTGTTTTAAATTTTAATCGATTCACACCCCAGTTTATACAAGAACCGAATACTAACAAAAATAATATAAAATTCTTTTCAAAAATATAGAAGATGAGCCAGATTTCAATTAATTTAAATTCGATTTTCAACATAACCGATTATTAATCGATTAAAGTAGATTTGTAATCGATTAAAGTCAATTATCAACCGATTAAAGTCGATTAGCATTCGATTAAAAAGATTTTTTAAGTAAAAAAATATGATGGAAAATTTGTTTTAATCATTTAAATATCCTAAGAAATTTCAAGGACTTCATACATTTTAATCGATTAAAATCGTTTGTTTATTAAGTCAAATACAAGTGCATCCATCTTCTAAGTTGCTTGGCTTTATTCATAAATGCGCTTTGTTTTGCTCAATTAAAGCTTTGATTTTAATCGATTAATATTCGGGCGAAACTCGGTTTTTAATAGATTAATATTCTGGTGAAACTTGGATTTTAATCGATTAATATTCGGCTAAAATTCCGATATTAATCGGTTAAAATTTAAGATTTATTCAAATCAAGAATATCTGCACAAGATTATAACAAAAATTATAACAAAAAAAAAAACGTGCGTTAAAACCGCGTGTTTCTTATAAAACTCCGATTTTTGAGGTAAAAAATATGATTTAATTTGAGACGAAAGTTGAATATATTTTTGTTCAATTTAATTGTAGAAATATTACAAAATATTTTACTAACGCATACACACTTGCTAATGTGTTTACACACGTACTGCATGTATGTGTGTGTGTGTGTAGCCCCAATGCAATATAGGGGAACAGCAGCGTACGCAGTAGAGTTATTTTTTATGATCATAAAAATAAAATGGAGATGGAAATGAAACGTAAGAAGTTACAACGAAAAGTCCAGCAAATCTTTCCTGCAGCTCGGGGTTACTTCAACACACTTCCACTCTGCCCAAAACAAATCCAAGCGCTGGAAAAATGGCGTCGTTTAGATATTCGAGAGCATTGAATTTTGCAGCAAAACACACCCAATAAAAGTTTTACAAATAAAAAATAAAATAAAATAAAAACATTTCGATATCACAAAGACATCTCTCAGAGGAAAAACAATCCAGAGACGAACCAACCAACCCCACCCTGAAAATTAGCAACAAAAAAAAGAAGGGAAAATCTTGCCTTGTAGATGTGTGTGAGTGTGTGTGTGAGCACTCTGTACAGCAAAAGAGACTCTGGCATTTAAAAAACTAAGAACATGAAAATCTAAAAAAAAGAATCTCAACAAAACAAAATGGCGCAGCTATAAATGTTTCACATTTGACGTTTGACATTTATTTATTTATACTTTTAACAAACTCAAGAAAAGCAACAAAATCACAGAACAACAACAACAAACGATGTCGTCATTGTTATCAGCGCTGCAGGGATTTTAAAGAGCGATAGAAAGACAATAAAAAATAAAAATGTCAAACTCGTCAAAATATCAACAGACATAAAAAATAGTTGAGAACAAACAAGCAGCAGAACAAAAAACTGCAGATAAAAACACAATGACAGCAGCAGGCTGCGAACTACAAACAATCGAAATATCAAATAAAATACAAGGGAATTTGTCTTGGTTCACATCATAAACCTTTTATTTTCTCTGTAAAATATTAATAAAGACCCTGCAGAAAAGCAGAAAATTCCTAAAAAGGGGGGATCTTCAAAAATGTTTTTGAGAATTGAAATTTTTTAAAAAATTTAAATATAGCGGTTATAAAAATCTCCCTAATGAAATTTATGCAACAAGAAAATACAATCAAAATACAAATCCCGAAATTGAGATTTCAGGCAATATTTTTGGGAATTGCAATATAAAAAAGAGTATTAAATAAATTAGTAAAATAAAATACAGTTAAAATAATGATAAATCCTATTTTTAGGATTTTAAAAATATCCTTGAAAATTGCAAGAGAATAAAAGAAATAAAAAATCTGATATCTTTTTTAAAAATAATTTTCTATAAAATACTGAAAAATGTAAATATTGGAATGTTAAAAATTTTCCGTATGAAATTTAAGTAACAAAAAAAAAGAAAAGAAACTGTAAAAATACAAATCCCAAAATTGAGATTTCCAGCATTTTTTTGGGAATTCCTAAATAACAAAAAAAAAAAACAATCAAAATATGTATGGAACTTTAGTCTTAATTCACACTATAAAAAGGTTCGCTGTTGTACTATATTTTAACCTCAAATAATAAAAAACTTGCAAAAGTCGGAAAAGTCCTAATATGGGGATTTTCAACAACTTTCTTGGGAATTAAAATATTTAAAAAAAATCTATATATACTTTAAAAATTTTCCTTATAAAATTTATGCAACAAGAAAAATGTAAAAATTCAAATCCCAAAATTGAGATTTCCAATAATTTTTTTGGGAATTGCTAAATAAACAAAAAAAAATTTTTTTTTAAATAAAATACTGCTCAATTACTAAAAAAAATCCCATTTTTAGAATTCTTAAAAATTTCCTTGAGAAATTCTGCTAAATATTTTTAAGGGAATTTTGAAAACGTTTTTGGGAATCTCATTTGTTTCAGCCGAGATGAATAATTATTAAATTTAATTTTATTTTATTTTTGTCCAAAACTTTTGGTAGATGTCGACCTGCTCTTTTGAAAGATCATCAATTCGATTTTCAATTCGGACAATTTCAAAACTAATTTTACCCCAAAATCTCATATAAAAATATGGCTTAAGATCCCTGTATATCCCTGTAAATCAGTCTTTTCGGTTTTGTACTTCATTGGAAAGTTTCGTGCACGTTATAGTTTCGGCGAAATATCGCATTAAATTTAGAAATTTATGTCTTGAGGTCTTTTTCCGGGGGTATTTTTTCCCGAGAGTTACTCATTAAGATAAAATTTACGAAAGTAAAAGAAACTTTAAACGAATCCAATGAAATCTCACATAGAGAAAAGTCATACTAATAATATGTGGTACTCTTTTGAGTATCTTATTGCTCGAAATTATTTATGAAACATATACGGTTGGAAAGGTATTTTCGTGTAGATGTACCGAATGTAAGTAAATTTGCATGTGCAAGTCTTTGACATAGTTTTGTGGTACACTTTTAAGTACCTTATCTTTCACCAATATGGATGAAACTTAAATAATATAAAAGGTATTTCGGTGTAAATGTGCATAATAGTGGTAGTTCTAGAGAAAAAATTTAATATATATATTTTGCTACTGGTGGAAGGTGAGATAAATTTTGCCCAAATTCGGGAAAGTCTTAGTTTGAATTTGTATTGAAAATTTCTTTATGACCATCACGGTTATATTTTAATTGCAAGTCTGTCTAAAAATAAATATAAATTTTTAAGAAAAAAAATTAATAATGATTTTGTTGCACACCACACCACACGTTTGGCCAGCAAGGAAATTCCAAAATACTTTAAAATCAACATTTTCGGTTGATATAAAATGTTTGAATTTAACCCATGAAAAATAAAACTTGATACGGGAACTATTCAAGTCCTTCCGTAATATTCTTAATGTTCTTCATGTTGGTGTTACGCAGTGCTAGTTTTCTTCACACCACTGCTAATACATTTGACGTGTTAATTTGGCTAGATTTTCCTGCCTGTTAAATAGTATTTTTTTTATTTTGAAATGAAAACTAATAAAGAGCTACTAAATATCAAAGATTTACGAACCCCAATTGCCATTAACTGGGGAAATAAAGTGGCAAAAAATAGAAACAAAAATAAAAATAAGAAAATAAAAATAAAAATAAAATATAATAAAAAGTGTGTTACAAACTGAAGCCGAACTGCAGCTCCAAATGGATTGAACAACAAACAAACGGCCCAGTCACGCAATAGATGATAATATTTAGCGGCATGAGTAGAAACAAAAATAATATTTTTTTTAATTTTATTTTCCTCGTCTACTTTCAGTCTTCATATAGAAATTATGGCGTGTCGAACGACGAAACGGCCAAACGTCAGCAGCACATCAAGACTTTTTTCCATCCCATTTTGGCGAAACATTATTTTTGAAAAGCAAAAATTAATAAAAAAAAAATGAAAATGTTGCAAAAATTTCCAATAAAATTATGAAGTGAACAGAATCTCTCACACACACACACACACGCTCACGCATATTCATGCTGACAAGGAAATTGACAAACGAAATAGTTACCGGCCGACAGCGAAGCAGCGAGAAAAAACTGGGTGAGTGTTAAAGAAATCTCATGAATAAATCAGACAGGCAAACATGCACCACTCCGTCAGTCAGTGAGGCAGTCAGTCAGTCAGTCAGTCATGCTCTCATTCTTCACTTCACTCATTTATTTATTAAGAACGTGGGAAGTTTGTGGAATAAAAGGACTCTCTCTCTTTTAAGCCTTAAAATTTATTTCGTTTTTTTTTTTGCTGGCATAATTGAGTCTTAAAAAATATTCTAAATTGTCAGTTTTCAGTGAAAATATCATTAAAAAAAAGAGAAAAAAAGTAACACGCACGCACACACTCTCACAAAAACCCAAAACAGTTTAAAATGTTAAACAAACGCATTCCCAACGCCCGGCCACGTAAATGCAAATTTCGTTGCAACTCGTTTAAAATTCATGGCGATTCGTTTGCTATTTGTGAAGTGCAGAGCTGTGAAAGAGCAAAATGTTGAAACAGCACAGTTGCAACTCTTTTAGGTTATGCAGCAAACCTGCCTTTTTATAGAAAATTTCTTGAAATAAAAGCCGCAATAAAAAAATAAAAAAGAAAACGCAAAAAACGCCAGCGGGTTAGCCCGTAGCGGCAGATGTCCCAATTTTGCTGAGAGGCATCGTAAATCAATTATAATTGATATTTTTGCAACAGACAGCTGCGGACTATAACTAGGCGAGTATTAAAGCGCTGAATTATTTTGACGGTTTTTTTTAGAAACAATCAGTACAGTGGTGTTGGTGCCGGGGGAATTCTGATGTCGTGATAATCCGTCGTTTAGCTGTTGGAATCGAACAGACTGGAACTACAAATCGCATCGAAAGGTGTGGGTGTCTCCGGAGCACGTCGGTGAATATCGTTAATGGAGGAACATCTGATGAGTCACGAAACATCTGATCAGTCATGAAACAGCTGACGAGTCACGCAATTGGTCATCATCACAATCACATCGAAAGACGTGGGTGTCTCCGGAGCACGTCGGCGAATATTGTGAGTTGAAAAACGTCTGACGAGTCACGAAACAGCTGACGAATCACGCAATTGGGAATCATCACACGGACTGTAGCTGTTGCCGAACACAGCGCAAACAGAGCACTACAGAATGCCTGCTGGCCACCAATCGCTTATGGTTTACTGGACATCCATTCGGGATATCAACACCGAAGAGAATGATTTTAAGCTGCGAAACATCGTGGGTTGCTGCAATAAAAACAATATGCTGTTCTGTGTGCATTGAAAACCTGAGGGTGAGGCATGGAAAGCCCTTTCATACATTCAAAGCCACTGTGGGATGCGCTGGTCACTCAGGGGGAGGGATTAGGCTGGCAATTTTTAATCGTCAAGACGGCGAATGTTACAAGATCACAATAAAGGATTTCTTACTGCCATAATTGAATGGAAGGGGCGTCATAAATATGGTGTCCGAAGCAGATGGCGCAACCACACTCATAGCAGAAGTCACAAGGCACATTGTGCAAGCAACGTTTTTTTAACGCGTAAACTACCGTTTTGGCGATTTGTCCGGTTTCGAAATGTGAGACTTCTTTCTTTGGATTATTTGAACTAACAGGCTTTTAAGCCAACAACAACAGCTGATAATCTCCACCGTGAAGAAGAATATTATCAAGGGAAATATTGCGCACAGTGACACAAAATGCTGCAAAACGGGTACAAAATTTGTATCAAAACTGCCAGCAGTCGCTAGACGGATATCAGTTTTGCCATTTACAAAAAAAAAAAATTTTAAAACTCCAAATAAAGATTTTCTTTTATAAAAATAAACTCTTTTTTTAATAAAATTTAATTTGAGGAAATGCTATGAAACACGGGATTTTTATTGCTCTTGTTAATAATTTGAATTTGTATCAGCTTTTTCTGTTAATAATTTCATGTAAATTTTTTTTTTATTTCATTTATTTCTATCAAGAAAAATTGTTTGAATAATTATGTGACACACTGTAGAAATAATTTCACTCTTAAGTCTTCGAAATTATTTTATATATGCAGCTCAACGTCATACTTTTCTCTTGCTTTCAAAAGGATTGCATTCCTTTACATCAGCTGCTAAAACAGTGCCTGTTTTATTTAACTTATTTCTTCTTCTTCGTCTTCTTCTTCTTCTTCTTTTCCTTGGCATGTAATTGTATATGCTAAAAAAAAAAAGGATACCGATTTGCTATTAAACACGCAGCGAAAAAGCCTCTTTATTTGCTCTGGTGCGACCGTCAGTCGAAGTCAGCGTGTCTGGCTGCCTGTTCGTCTGTCTGTCTGTCTGCCTGTCTGTCTTTCGCTTGATACCGTTATGAATTTATGTTGATTATAGTGTTTTACATTGACCATGTGACCTTGAAAAAGAGTTTAATTTGTTCTCCTTAAATCGCTCTGATTTAAAATACTGCAGCGTTTGCAGCGAAACGAAACGAAACGAAAAGAAAAGAAAACGAAAATTGTTATAATTTTGCAAATTACAGAGAGTGAAATAATTTGTTTTCAAAATGTGAGTTAAATCAGATTTAAAGGCCACAATTTAGCTAAAGAGACATAATTTATGCGGTTAGAAAAAAGAAGCCACGAGGAGTTGAATAATAATTTGAAAAATAAAAAGGAATCCAGTTGAAAATTTAATTATAAATTCGAAGAAAAGTTGGTGTTTCAAAAAGTGGACTGAATGCTTAGAAAAATTAATCGCGGCGAATTCAAAAATTGTTAAAATTTGAATTATTGAAACAAAAGAAAACTTATGAAAAATATTTTCATCGATTTTGTTTCTTTTTTCAAATTAATTTTTCTTAATAGAATACAATATTCTTTCAGAACCAGTATTTTTACTTCCTTAAAATTAGTTCTATTTTCGTTGTTTTATCTTTATTTTGATGGATAAAATTGATTTTGAATTTTTAATTAATTTCTTTGTTTGATTTTAATACTGTTTAATAAACCGGTATTTTTATTTTATTAATTTTATTTGAATATTCCTTTTTTTGGTGTATCTTATTCACGTCCATGAATGTTGTTTTATTTTTAAATACATTTTTTTTATAAATTTCAATATTCTTCAAATCCCAGTATTTATATATTTTTTCCTTAAATTATTTCTATATGCGTTTTATTCGCTGTTTTTCTCCTCCATATATTTTTTTTTTTTTTGATTTTTAAATAATTTTCATTGACAAATTTTAATGTTGCCTAAAAACCAGTATTGTTCTTTTACCAAAATTTTTACAGATTTTTAATTCCTTTTGGTTAATTTCGCAGCCCAAAATGCTATTTTATTGTCAAAAGAATTTTTGATGATAAATTAATAATAATCTTTTAAAACCAGTATTTTTCCTCTACTCAAATTATATTTTTTTTTAATCCTTTTGCTTAATTTTCTAGTCCAAAAAGGTTATTTTACTGTTTAATAAAATTTTCTTGATAAATATGTTTTAATTAAAAAACCAGTATTTTTCCTCTACTTAAATTATATATTTTTTAAATCCTTTTTCTCAATAATTTTTCGGTCCAAAAACCTTAATTTACTGTTTAATTAAATTTTTTGTAATTAAAAAACCAGTATATTTGCTTTACTGAAATTATTGCAGTTGTTTTTTATTCCTTTTTGTTAATTTTCTAGTCCAAAAACGTTATTTAACGTTTATTTTTACGTTATAATCAGATTGAAATTCCTCGTTTTTACTTTTCTATTTAACCCATAGATATTATTTATTTTTAAATTACTTTCTTGAATTGATTATTTTGGTGTTCAAAAAAACCAGTATTTTTACTTTTCTAAAACCGTAACAATATTAATATTTTACTTGATTCTTTCTTTTAAAAATGATTTTCTTTTCTATTTTTAAAAGAAATTTTTGACTGATTTTAGTTGTACTACAAAAACCGATATTTTGTGTCTCCTTAAATAACAAAAATTTTCAGTATTTTCACTTAATTTGGCATCGCCAAACGTTGTTTTATTTTCAACAAATTCCGTAAATAGATATTGAAAGTATTTAAGAAACCAGTATTTTCTTTGTTGAAATTAGTTCAATTTTCCCTATTTTTATTTATATAATTGAAGCTTAAAGTTTTGTTTGTTTTTGTATTGATATTTTTAATGAACTCTAATTTTAATAAAATCCCGGTATTATTTTTCTTAATACGGTTTAAATTTTTGTGTAGCTTTTTAAAATACTTTTTATAGATTTCAGACTTGTTCCAACCCCCGTATTTTTACATTCCTAAAATTATTGACATTTTCTTTTTTTAATTAACTTTTTCCGTTTGTTTTTATATTAATTTATTTTATTTCAAATTAATTTTCATTACGTTTCGATTGTGCTCAAAACCCAGTATTTTTAATGTCTTGAAATTGGTTCATCTCCCGTCTGTTTAATTTTTATTTTTAGGGTATAAATCGATTTTATTTTTTCATACTTTTATTGAAAAATTGTAATTTTGTAAAAAACCAGTATTTTTGCTTGCCCCAAATTTAAAAATTTTCTCCCCTTTTGATATGTTTCAGCAGTGAAAAAGTTAGGATTTATTTTTAAATCGATTTCAAGAAGAGATTTAATTTAAAAAAACCAGTATTTCAATTAATTTCGTACATATTTTTACTTAAATTGACTTTCTTTAAAATGTAAATTTTTATATGTATTTTAAAGGCCTTATTCACAATAAATATTTTATGCTTATAAACAGCTTATAAAGCAAATTTGCTCTACGAGATTTGTCTTATAAGACTCTTATAATATAAATTTTTTATGAATACGGCCTTTCATAAGTTAAACTCTTTTAGTTTTACTCACCTTGAAAATAACTTTTTGTTCTTAAATAACTAACAGACAGCCTTAAAATGCTCAGTCGATCCAATTTACTTAAAATATTCTGTTCAAATGGCAGCAGCGACGCCAGTAAATCTAATTCAGCATTTAAACGTTCACGATGCCGCTTCGAAGGATTACTTTTTGTGACGCCATCTTTGGGTGGAGGTTTTAAACTGGAAAAAGGACAAAGAAAAAAGGGAGGAATAAAAGTTTTAATACATAAAATTAACATAAATTTTTTCATTATTATTGACCTTTAATTTTGGGAAAAATCGTAACAAAAAAGAAGTTGAAAAATTCCCCCCAAAAAGGCCGGTTAATAAAATTATTAATTACTTTTTATTACGGAGCCTTAAATAGAAAATAAATGTGATAAAACAAATGCGTTTATTATTTAGATAGCACACACATACACACACTCACACACACACCCTCACACTCTTTTACGTTGTAGAGAAAAGGGTATTTTTCGTCCTTTTCGCGTCATTGTCGAGTCATTGAAAATACGAGATACAAAAAGTATTCATTTCCTTTCTTATATTTAATTTTTTATTCAACAATCGTACGTTTAGCAGCCCAACAAAAAGATGTTTAACTCTGTTCTTCCACCATATCACCCTCCCCTCCCCACCCCTCCCTGTCTCCCTCCCACCATTCCTTTCTTGCAGCATTTTGGTGTCGAATATTTTATTTGAGGTTTTGAGGCAGTGAAAAAGGGGTGTCTTAAACACCACATTCGATTTACTAATAATTACCTAATAATCGGTCATGTTCTCTCTTTCTTTCTTTCTCTCTTCCCTTCTCTTCCGTCTGTGTTTCATGGGAAATGAAAACAGTGGGAATTTTCGTGATCGTTTTCTTTTGAAAAACTACTGATAACAACGATGCCATGAGAATCAGCATACTTTTCGTTACGAATGAAACAGAAAAATATTTATTAAAATTAATATCAAGAACTGAAAATAATTACACAAGGCACCACAGATCTCTGCTAGAGGAAAAGAACATTTACACTGAACAGACTCCTCAGAAAAACCCTAGTGATATTGTAATCAAAATGGCATCGCCCAGATTAGACTTGAATGCTTCTAAGAATTTAGCAGAGACTCAAACCATCCACCCTAGAGTTGGGTCAAAATTATCAAACGCTCAGTTTTGCCAAAAACCTTTCGTCAAACCCATTTAAACTGCATGGGTTTGAACAATGTCTTTTGGCAAACTGAGCGTTTGATGAAGTTTGATCCAACTCTACTGTCGATTGGGTCACTTATGAAGTCACGTCACTCTTATCCAAGTGATAGTCAGCGCTTCGTACTCCAGCACTTGAAGACGAAAGAAATCTATAACATTGACAAGCCGTTATCGTTATCGTTATCGTTATCGTTATTAATATTTTATTTTTTTCAAATCTCATACACTGGGTTATATTATTAGAATCACTTAAATATGGGCGTTTCCACCGAAAACCAGTAGGTCTTTAAAATTTCTTATTTTTTTCTTTTTTTATACACTCAAGCAGCAAAATTTTATTAAATGAAAAAAAAATTGTTTCAGCCATTTCGAGGTATTCGAATGAAAAGTCGACATTTTTGATGCATGATTTTGCATGTTTTGTTTTGATACTCGTTCTTTAAGAGAGTATAATTTTATTTTAATCTCTAAACTCTTTTATGAGGATAGAAAATGCTAAAAAAGAATAAATTATGAAGTTGTTACATTCATTATTGGCCTATTATTTGTTAAACTTATAACAAATATATTTCAACAGACCTCGTATATTTTTGTACCCGTTGTGGATTATTTCTGTTCCATAGAAACCACAGGTGAATGCTGTGACAATTGACATCAATGTAACTTTTAAATGAACAATTAAACTGTTTTTGAACAGACCTCGTACATTATTTTACTTGTTGCAGACTCTTTTCCGTAAATAAGCAGCGCAGGTGCATGTTGTAATACTCAACAACGATTTTGCTTTCAATTGAAGTTATAAGTTTTTGTGTATGAACAGACCTCGTACATTATATATCATCAGTAGATTTTTTTTGTACTTTCGTCTTATCTAAGGCGCTCGATATGAATTTAAATTTTAAATGAATAAAGTTAATTCTTTTTGAACGGACACTTTAAATTAAAAAAAAAAATTGAACGAAAACTGAAAATTTCAAATTGAAAAAATTCGAAATTTTTTTAAGAAAAATCATTGGAAATTGATGAAAAATTATTTTAGAAAAAAATTTAAATACAGACACTTTTTGGTTTTTACACTTTATTCATTGATCTTTTCTTGAATAGTTGGGAATCCCTGACTTGTAAATATAGTCCATATATAATTAGGTAAATATCTGTATATGTGTATGTGTGTGTGTGTGTGTGTGTGAATTAATTTACATTAGGTATTATTTACTTGTTCAATTATTCAACAACAATTTGTTGTTTGTTGTTTGTTGTCTTGAATGTTTCCAAAAGGGAGGCCGGTGGGAAAGGGTGTAAATTCCAAATTCATTTTTTTTTTTGTTTTGTTGGCTTGATGTTTTTCATTTCAAATCGATTATCCATGGCCACTTGATCTTATAATTAGCTGCGATAAGAAAATTAGTTGGGGGAAAAGAGAATTTCCCTTCACGTGATTACACAACTGCAACACAAAATCACCCCTGTTCAGGTTGTTGTTTTTATTTCTCTTGTGTTGAGTAGACGCTGGAGAGGTAATTGTGCAACATGATTCGCTTTAACTTGAAAACAATTTCTTCTTTCTTCTCGCAGTTTTTTTTTTTTTTTTTTGTTTTTGTTTTTGTTAATTTTTTGTTTTTGCCATCCTTTTCCAGTCACTGAATTGAATAGAAACCACCACCCGGTTTAGCAAAGTCAGCGCTGGTGATGGTTACCAGCACCACCACCACCAGCGAGACCACCCGTTGAGGTTAATCAATATTCTGGTTGCTAAATTTTCGAAACCATATGGTTTTGAAAAGTTTTCGGGCGGCAGGAGGCGGCAGTGGGGTAGAAACGGCAACAAATTAGAAAATTAGTTAGACATTGAAGACGATAGAAGTTTTTGTTTTTGTTCTTATTTTAGTGCTACAACAAACTAACGGATACCGAATTCGAAGTGAATAGTTCAAGACTAGAAGATATCAAATGAAATTTGAGGCAAAAAAGCAGAGTGAGAAAATATTTTTATTCTAATAATTTTGGCTTTTCGCGCGGTTTTTCTCAGGCAACATTTTTAAAATTAATTTTTGCAAAATATCTTACAAAACTTTTTGATGAGGGCAGAAAGAAATCCCTGACCAAAATAAACCGATTTCTGGCACTCAAACTCGCTGCTTTTGTTTCTTCCTCCATAAAAAGAAAATTGCCCGAAAATATTTGCCACATTTATTTTTTTATTTCTAATTTAACTTTTTTCCCCATTTCATTTTCATTCGAATTCCTAAGAAATTTCAGACCACAAACATCATAAAAGCATAATAAACGGTTGCTATAATTGTACGGCTCCGAATAAAAACAATAATAAAGTGAAATAAATAAAATGAAATAGAAGAAATTGCAGCTTTTTGTGTTATTTAAGAATTTTACAACCCCGACATTAAAACCAAAATCAGCCAAAAAAATAAAATAAAATAAAACGCTCAAACTGCCAACGGACGGGCGCTACAGAATTTAAAGACAATAAAATCCAGCAAAAAAACACAAGAAAAAAAAACGAAACACATTAAAAACGGCAACAAATACAACAAAAGAAAAGGTTTGTTTTCTAATCAAATACACACACACACACACACACACACACACATGCACTTAAACACATACACTCGGCGCTATTTGTTGGCCGCTCGCGGTTAAAGTTCAGTCAGTCCATCCACGGCCACAAACTAATTTATTTAATTAAAAGTATAAACGAGTCACTAATTTAAGAGTTGAGGGTGCATGATCAATAACAACAACAACAACAACAAGAGCAACAATAAATATAATAATTTGAAATGAATGAAGAAGAAGACACAAAAACACCGCAGATGATTAAGAGAAATTTCGTAGTCCTTTTTGGCCAATTTCAAATAAACCAGCGAACGGAATCAAATCACTTAACGCTGCAGCCGATTTGAGAATAGAAATTAGCCGAATTAAAAACAACAACAAAAACAAAATAGAATTATTTAATTGTTTAACTAAAACGGAGCACAATTTAATAATAAAATGCCAAATTATTTAAGCAAAATTGTTGGCGAATTAAATTAATTTAAGCAGCAGGATAAAAGATTTTTATTTCGAATATTTTACAGTCGCATTACAGCGAGGGTGCGTCTCAAAAGAACTTTTAATAACAAAATGCCAGATTATTTAGGGAAAATTGTTGGTGAATTAAATTAATTTAAGCAGGAGGATAAAAGATTTTTATTTCGAATATTTTACAGTCGCATTACAGCGGGGGTGCGTCTCAAAAGAACTATTAATAACAAAATGCCAGCTTATTTAGGGAAAATTGTTGGAGAATTAAATAAATTTAAGCAACAGGATAAAAGATTTTTATTTCGAATATTTTACAGTCGCATTACAGCGAGGGTGCGTCTCAAAAGAACTTTTAATAACAAAATGGCAAATTATTTATGGAAAATTGTTGGAGAATTAAATAAATTTAAGCAGCAGGATAAAAGATTTTTATTTCGAATATTTTACAGTCGCATTACAGCGAGGGTGCGTCTCAAAAGAACTTTTAATAACAAAATGCCAGATTATTTAGGGAAAATTGTTGGTGAATTAAATTAATTTAAGCAGGAGGATAAAAGATTTTTATTTCGAATATTTTACAGTCGCATTACAGCGGGGGTGCGTCTCAAAAGAACTATTAATAACAAAATGCCAGCTTATTTAGGGAAAATTGTTGGAGAATTAAATAAATTTAAGCAACAGGATAAAAGATTTTTATTTCGAATATTTTACAGTCGCATTACAGCGAGGGTGCGTCTCAAAAGAACTTTTAATAACAAAATGGCAAATTATTTATGGAAAATTGTTGGAGAATTAAATAAATTTAAGCAGCAGGATAAAAGATTTTTATTTCGAATATTTTACAGTCGCATTACAGCGAGGGTGCGTCTCAAAAGAACTTTTAATAACAAAATGCCAGATTATTTATGGAAAATTGTTGGAGAATTAAATAAAGTTAAGCAGCAGGATAAACGATTTTTATTTCGAATATTTTACAGTCGCATTACAGCGAGGGTAAATCTCAAAAGTACTCATAAAAATCGGAAACCGTTATCAAATAATAAATCAATTTTTATATATAATTAACGCAGAAATAAATAATTTAAAATAATTGAAAGAAAACAAATTTATATATTGAAAATGTAAACTTGGGGAAGCTACCCACTACAAAGTAACTACTGGTCTCGTTATTCAAGCTGTTCGCCTCACACTTTAATAACTCTGTTTTCTTCTGGTGAAATGACAAATAACTTGATTTTTTTTGGTAAATTTTTGTAAATAAAAAAACTATCTTTAAATAAATTTAATTGAGTTAATTAAAATTTTAATTGCGCAATAAAGCAAATAAATTTCAAAATAAAAATTCTTTAACTCCTGTAACATTAAACAGATACACCGCAACAGGCGACAAACTACAACGCAACAAATATAAAATACTTGAGGGATCCAAAAACAGTGTTACCAGACTGGAGAAATATTAACATACTTAAGCACGAAAGAAGCTAAAAAAACTAAAAAGAAATTTAATTTGAAGCCGGAAAGAAAGCTGAAATATTTTGGTTTATTTATGTTACTTTTTTGATATCTTAAATAATAACGGGTTTTGCAATAGGGACGAGAAACTTTTTTCAGAACAATTTCGTAATTTTTTAATATTAATTTTATATTTTTATATATTCAGTGATTAATAACTTCCGCGAAGCGCCTTGTTTTTCTATAGAAAACACCCAATATTAAACTGACAGTCTAGCGTTGCCACCTATCCGGTACTTTGACAGTTGATAGCGGCCATATTTCTAAAGTCTTATCTGTCAAACTGCTTGTAATTAATGCAGTGCCTCTTTTGTCAAATCAGCTTGAGGCAGACAATGAAATTATTTGATCAAAATAGATGTTCTACTCGGGCAACGTATGGTGGCCAGGCTACTCGTCACCACAATCCTCCCACTGGAAGGACTATTCAAAGTGTGGTGGATAAATTTGACCAACAGCCGTCTGGCGACCACTTTTCGACATGCACCGAGAAAAAGAAATTCTTAAGCCCAGCCGACGAATGCCGGGCACTTTCAATCTATTTAGACGATATGAGAAGTTTTCATAACCTACAATTGACAAAGTTAGCCAGGCCAAGGGTATTTAATTACACCTAAGAAATCTTATTATCCGGGATATGTTCACCAGACGAGTCTGCCTACAAGTTATCATGTACCGCCACCTTTCAAGGATTTGAACTGCAGCCGCTGTAGAAGCAGAGCCCGAAGCGTGACTATTCCTGAATGATCATGCAAAAACATGTTTAATATAAACAAAAATACTTATTTGATTAAAGAAATAGAAAATAAAAATTATATATTTTTAGTACAAGGAACAACTCAAATCCTTCTACGATTTCAGAACTCCTCTGAAAGCCATGAATAGTTTTAGCCGCAAATTAAAGAGATCGATTTTGGTCACAAACAGAACCGCACAAAATGTTTCTTAATTTTTTTTATTTATACAAAAAAGGAAAATAAAATCATTTATTGTCTTGCGTTATTTATAAGCAGGCAAAAAAGGATATTTTCTTAACAAAGAGCAGCACAAGGACTCGCTGTAATTTCCAAGGAAAAACGACAACAAACAAAAATGGAACTCTTTCCAAACCAGAAGAAAAACTTGACTGAAATAAAAACTTCTTCTCTCCAACAACAATGAAATAATAATAAAAAATGATAACAAAACCAACGACTTTGCAAGGATCTGTAAGCCAGTGGAAAAAAACACTGTTCGGCCGGAGTAACTACAGTGGCAATTTCGTGTACATATTTTTTGGGGAGCCCCATTAAAGACAAGAATGAAATGGAATAAAAAAAAAACGTTAAAGGAAAGACGCAGAGACACAACCTGCAGTTGGGCTGTTCTAGAAGTTCTTCCCAAAACAGCCAAAACATTTAAAGCTTTTTATCTGTGAAAATGGGGGTCTTTAACGGCTCCTCATTCTCGTTGCTGTTGTTGTTGTTGTTTGGCTCAATGCTTTTAAAGAAATTACCTTAAGTTTAGCAAAAGAAAAGCAGAAAAAGAACAGCATTAAATTACTTTTGACCAAAATTACAAATTTTATTTCATTTCAAAAGAAGAAAAGCAGCAAAAAAAGAAGAAGGATACAATAGGAAAAGGCGTGTTTATTTCTGCAGAATATTTTTCTTTTACAAAAAAAAAAAAAAGAAAAAATTAATGTTATTTTTTTTAATTTCACCTCCCTCTGCTGAAGCTCTTTGTCTAGCAAATGGCTGTTCAAGGATAGACAAAGGAAATGGAAACTATTGTAGGATATGTTACATATAACTTGATGCAACAACAACAACAACAACAACAACAACAACAACAACAACAAAAAGAACACAACGAAAATTAAAAGAAAAACACATTAAAAACGATATTATTTATGGTTTAAGGCTTAACGATTTAAAGTACAAAACGAAAATCTTTTATACCAGAAATTAAAGTTGCCTCAAAGAAGAGATGAGGAAACTTGAAAAGGTGCAAATGCATACTTATTTTTGTGGTACACTTTTCAATGCTTTTTAGCTCCCCAATATAAATGCAACATATTTTATTTGAAAGACAATTTTGTGTAGATACGCACAATATAAATAATACGACTTCCACCTTTATGTGGTACATATTCAGCATCTTATAGTACGGCCACAGCGATGAGACTGTTTTCGTGTAAATATCTTAAATATAAAAACGCTTACATACAATTTTGGTACATCTCTTCAATTATTATTCTCCGAGAAAATTAATGAAACGTAACTGATTCGCAAGCTTATTTTGTGTAGAAATGCGCAATATAATAATAATTATACCATAATCACGATTTCCACATTTTTGTGGTACGCTTTTAAGTACTTTTTACTTCGCCAATATAAATGAAAGGTCAATGATTTGAAAGGCAATTTTGTGAAGATATGCACATATGGCTTCCACTTTTATTTGCTACTCTTTTCGGTGATAAAACATATAACATTTGAAGGCAGTTTTGGTGTAAATATTTTATATATTAAAAATCATCCTTAACAATTCTTACAAACAATTGTGGTACATCTCTTCAATTATTATTGTCCGAGAAAATTAATAAAACGTAACTGATTCGCAAGCTGATTTTGTGTAGACATGCGCAAGGGCAATATAATAATAATAATTATACCAAAAGTACTATATACATAAATTTGTGGTACACTTTTAAGTACTTTTTAGTTGTCCAACATAAATGAAAAATAAATCATTTGAAAGGTAATTTTACCAAGACAACCACAATATAAATATTAAGGCTTCCACTTTTATGTGGTACATTTTCAGCATCTTATAATACGGCCACAGCGATGAAACGGTTTTTGTGTAAATATTTTAAATACGAAAATTCTTACATACAATTGTGGTACATCTCTTCAATTATTATTCTCCGAGAAAATTAATGAAACGTAACTGATTCGCAAGCTGATTTTGTGTAGACATGCGCAATATAATAATAATTATACCATAATCACGATTTACACATTTTTGTGGTACGCTTTTAAGTACTTTTTACTTCGCCCATATATGTGAAAGGTCAATGATTTGAAAGGCAATTTTGTGAAGATATGCACATATGGCTTCCACTTTTATTTGCCACTCTTTTCAGTGATAAAACATATAACATTTGAAAGCAGTTTTGGTGTAAATATTTTAGATATAAAAAAATCATCCTTAACAATTCTTACATACAATTGTGGTACATCTCTTTAATTATTATTGTCCGAGAAAATTAATAAAACGTAACTGATTCGCAAGCTGATTTTGTGTAGACATGCGCAAGGGCAATATAATAATAATAATTATACCAAAAGTACTATATACATAAATTTGTGGTACACTTTTAAGTACTTTTTAGTTGTCCAACATAAATGAAAAATAAATCATTTGAAAGGTAATTTTACCAAGACAACCACAATATAAATATTAAGGCTTCCACTTTTATCTAATACATTTTCAGCATCTTATAATACGGCCACAGCGATGAAACGGCTTTTGTGTAAATATTTTAAATATGAAAACTCTTACCTATAATTGTGTTACAGTTTTTGGATTATAAAGCTTTCGAATCATTAATTAATGCCTCAACTCCTTAACTGATTGAAATATTTGAATTATTTAAACTGAATTTAATAAAAAAAAGGGTCTTGCACGCGGGGCCATAAATTTCATTTCAACTTTTGCGTTTCCGTTAAACGTATTGAAATTTGACATGAATATGAAATAAGAAGTCCTGCTACTTGCGATTGATATTAAAAATTCAAAATATTTATTTGCTTTTTCAAATTCTGCCCTGGAAATTCTTGTCTGCCGAACAATGAATGAAGCCATCATTTTTAAACGCTTCTTCGTTTCAATTTTTCGATTTTTCTATTTTTTCACTTTCAGAAAACTTTCGTTTGTGCGATTTTCCGACGTCACTTTGGCATTCACGCCATTTAGAAAACTTGTGCGTCTGCGACTTGTCCTACAGCGTGGAAAAGCCAATTTGCCCATATTAAATGAAATTAAAATGACTCGAGTCGAGTTGAGTTATTTGAAAGCGACACGTTTGAAGGGCGTTCGAATCTCATATAAAATTTATGGGATTTTTTGCAGTTTTTTTTTAACAACGAAAAATATTACGAAAATTGCTGGTTGTTGTTTATAAACTTCGCTTTGTTGTTGTTGTTGTACTGAAGTATTATTTGCCGTGATTACTGACTGTCATTGTAAACTTGTTGTTTTTGTTTTCGTTTTTGTTTTTGTGTTGCTGCTGATTGTTGAGAACGAATAAAGAAAAATTATTCGAAATTGCCCGGCCAATTTGTTTGCTTTTTAATAATTTTTGTGTTTCTTTTTTCAGTAAATTTAATAAATTTTTTTTTTGCTACTAGTTTTATAATAATAAAATTAAACTATTATTTTTGATTAAAAAAAAAAAAAAGATTTTCAGTCGATTGTTTGAACCAGCAGCAGATTCGTTTTCTATTTCTCATATTTTACAAGGCCCATTTAGAAATTGAAATTGTAATTTTTGGCCTCAATTTTATGTAATTTTTTTTTTCATTTAATATAAATTAAATATTTAATTTATATCTATTTAAGTTACTAATAAAATTAAAAAAAAGTAACAATTGGAAAACCGACTGTCAAGTTTCTCTTTTTGTTGCTTAAAAATTGAATAACGAAGTTCGTTTCAAGTTTCTATAAATTTAAAGACAAGTAAAACTTCGACTACTTGATTTGTATTTCGGCAAATTTTTAGGGGAAAAAACGAATAAGTTTTCTTTAAAAAAAAGTGTGCACTGAAGGCTAATCCAATTCGTTTGAGGGTGTAGTGTTGAGCGGACAGTTGCGGAAAGATGAGAATATAAATAATTTTTGGTAACCATTTCAGTTCTCTACTCTGACGGCATATTTTTGTTGCTCTACCGACTTTTTATATTTAAAAAAAAGAAAAAAAAACCTTTCCTTCAGATAGAAAAACTTATGCATAAACCTCTAAACATTTCTAATACATGCGCGTGTTTGTGTTGGTTTACAAGTACAAAATAAACTCAATATATATTGGGTACACTTTTTTAAGGATATTTAAACTACTTTTACTTACAATTTCTAAAAACTTTTTAAGTTGTGCACATCTACAGAAAATTACCTTTCCAGCCACATAAAATATTTGAATGCTCGTGGACGTTGAGACCCTCCAAAGTGTACCACAATTATATTGAAGGAATATATATGTTTCATTATTTATATTGTGCACATCTTAAAGAAAATATCTTTCAAATTATATATATATTTTATTAAAATAGCCGTTCAACAAGATACTTAAGAATGTACCACAAAGCCTAAGATGTATTTAAATACATTTTTTATTTATTTCTATAATACAAATATAATCCCAAGTTTTGTCATATTTTACATTTGCAACAATAGTAACAAAGAACTTTATTGCACCCAAATAGATCACAGTTTAAATTGGCAATTGAGCCCAAGATCTTCAAACCGATAGGTTTGCGCTCTACGCGTTACCATGCATTTTTAATCCATATACGTTTAATAAATATCAGCAGCCGGGAAGATACTCAAAAGAGTACCACAAATATATTTACAGGCACATGTACGAAATTGTTTATATTAAGCATATTCACACAAAACTACCTTTCAGGCCATGTCGGTTTCATTGAAATTTATAGTCGCTAAAATGCTCAAAACTGTACCACGAATATGTGATTGAGGAACATAAAAATGGGATTTTAATTACCGTGCATCTCTACACGGAAATATCTTTCTAACGATGTCTGCTTTATGAGTATTTGTTAGCTGTAGGATACTTGAAAGTGCACCATACCTCACTTTTTTACACACACACACACACACACACACACTTGTAAAAATATGTAAGAGCATTGAGGTTTTGCATGTCTACATAAAAGCATATATTTTATATTGTTGGTTTCAAAAATATTATCGTACGATTAACTAGTTACAGTGTACTACAAAAGTATATCCCAGTAATTATTTATATACATGATTGCTTCTGTTGTGCTAATCTACACAAAAATGCCTTTTAAATCTTGTACATCTAGTCAAAATTGCTGGAAGATAAGCTTCTCAAATGTGTACCACAAAAACTTGTAAATCGTACTTATGGTCTAATTATTGTTGCACTGCGCATGGCTGCACAAGATCAGCTTTCGAATCATTCATTATTCATTATCATCGAGTTCTCATAATTGTTCAACGTTTTGAGATCCTCGACTAATTTTAAGATCTCATCACTATATCTGTATGTATGTATGTATGTATGTGTGCGTGTGTGTGTGTGTGTGTGTGCTTTCCTCATAAATTTAACAACTGCTTCAAAAAGAAATAATACGGGGTCTATTGGACCCTTCAATTTCCTAGAATCGGCTGGAAGAAGTTGTCTGAATTTAGAAATTAATTTCTCCGATCTCTGATTAGAAAATTATAAAAAATCTGATGACTTCTTCCCAATTGAATTCAAACTTTATTTCGAAATTTTAAGTATTTTCAACATTAAAAAAGAACTGAGAAACAACGCGGTTCTGTTAAGGTTGTTGACCTGCTCTTTGTCGCAAACAACAGTAGCAGCAGCAGCAGCAACAACAACAACAACAAGAGCGATAGAAAAAAAACCAAAAACCACGTAATTTTCAAATATGACTTGAATTTATTAATCATGTGCTGGCATTTATATCGGGCTGGTTGGTGCGCACATCCAACATGCAACATTTTGATGATGACGTTTCAATAAAAATTAATTTCAAACAAAAAAAAAAAAAAAAGAACCTACAAAAACACACGTACATGCACGTACGTCATACTTCCTTAAACACACACACGCACACGCACACATACACTTGCACACACCTACACACACGTGCATGTGTGTGTGTGATACAAGTGTAAAAGAAAATTGCTCGAATACGTCGTGTACTCCCAACCAACACGTCCACGTTCTATTCGTACGCATTTTATAAATTGTTGCTGCTGCTGTTGCTGGTATTTATTTGTTGTGGTTGTTGTTGTTGTTGCTGTTGCTGTTGCTGTTGCTGTTCGCATGGACATGGAAGGCAGCAAATGCTTTCAACAACATGCACTGCAAATCTATTATTGAAAAAGTAATAATCGCAACAACCACACATACAGCAACAACCACACATACAGCAACAACAACAACACTAAATCTATGATGAAATTTGAAAAACGAACGATTGAGAAGTTGAACACGAAAACTGACGGATTCCATGCAAACCTGACCCACTGAACTACTCTTTTCCTTTCGTTGTTTGTTTTTAGTTTCGCTTATTTATTTAAAATTTGTTTAACAAATTGCATGCATGTGTTTGTGTGAGAGTGTGTGTGTGTTGGCTTGATTTTGAAAACAATTTTTTAACACGAACTCAAGAATGTGCGACATACAGCGCCTTCGGCGTTAGTACCGCTCTGCCATTCGTTTGATTTCTTTCGTTTCTTTATTTATTTTTTTTTATTATTTTTATTTATTTTTTTTAATCTAAAAACATGCAAAATTTTGTAAAATGTTGTGCAACATGCACTTGAAAATCCCTGCACACACACTCACACACACACGTGCATAATCATCCTACACAATTTGCTCTTGTTAACTTACTGGCTCACACACACACACACACTCATGCAATTTATGCTTGCAAAGGTGGTACTTTTGCAAGAGTGTGCATGTGTGTGTATGTATGTGTGTGTGTGCTTGAGTTTTAGGGTTGTTAACAATAAATTTGTTGTAAAAAAAGTACGTTTTGTAGGATTCGCACAATTTTGGACACGCCAACTTGCGTTTTTTCTAAAACGTTTTAATCTTTTTACTTGATTTTTTTCAAATAAAAAATGAAATTATTTCTGCATTGTTTTTGTTAACACTCGTGTTTTATTTCGAATTTGAAATCATGAATGATTTCTGAGTGTCTGTCTGTCTGTCTGTCTGTCTGTCTGTCTTTGACGGATGTTCGTTCACACATTGTTTTTGTTGTTGCATGTAGACACACATTTAGTTAGAGTTGCTTCTTCTTTTTGTTGTTGTTGTTGTTGTTGTATTATAATTACTTACGCCATGAATACAGACGGTGCGCTGCGATTGCGGCACGCATACGCATTTTTAACCGTGACATTGAAAACAAAAACAAAATATCAATTGAATAGCAACAGCCACGAACTTCCCACCTGATCCGTAGGAAGAGCAAGAAATTCTACAATTAATAATTGGAAAAAGAACAAGATTCAGATTTAATTGAAAATATTTATAAACTTAAAAGTGTTGAGCGAATGGCAGGTGGGAATTAAATGAGCGACTCATTTCAACGTCATCTATTTACTGGCGGCTGTTTGAAACGAACGTTGCAGCAGGTTTCGCGTTAATCATACGCCACCATATAAAACAATTTTAAAAACTTCTAAATTAATAAAATTAAACTAAAATCAAATATTTTGCAAGAATCGCCTCAAGATGAAAATAAAGTTATTTTTATAATAATAATATTAACAACAACAACAACAATAATAATAATAATAACAACAATAATAATAATAATAATAATAATAATAATAATAATAATAATAATAATAATAATACTATAAACGGCAACAACAACAATAACAATGACAAGAATATTAGAATCCCTCAAACGATTTCTTATATATAAAATTTAGTTTTTACACAGAAAAATTACTTAAACTTCGACTAAAAAGATTCGTAACGAGTAAATTTCTAAAAAAAATTTAGAATTTTTTTGAACGATTTTCGAAAAAGAAGGAATCAGCACATAATTCAAATTAAGGAATTTAAAAGAAAATGAAATTTTTAATGTTATTTTTTAGTGGAATTTCAGCTGAATTGTTTTCGATAAATATTTAAGCAAAAAATTATCTAGAATTTTCAGATAAAAAAGAAAACAAAAACTTAACTCTGAAAAATCTAGTTCATTTTTTATATACATTTTTATTAAAAAAAAATTGAGTTAAATTTTTATTGAAAAAGAAAATTCAGTTTCATTTTTACTGAAAAATATTTCAATTAACTTTTTATTAAAAAAATTTTTAAACAAATTTTATTAAAAATATTTCAATTAAATTTTAATAAGAAACTCAATAAAATTTTTAATAATAAATCACCGTCAAATTTGATTTTAAAAATTTCAGTTAAATTTTTATTTAAAAAAATTTTAATCAAATTTTATTAAAAATTAATTTGAGTTATTTAATAAAATCAGTTAAATTTTTGTTAACCAAAAAATTTCAGTAAAATTTTTATTAAAAAAGTTTCAGTTAAATTTTTATTGAAAAAAATTTCCGTTAAATTTTTATTAAAAAAGTTTCAGTTAAATTTTTATTAAAAAAGTTTCAGTTAAATTTTTATTGAAAAAGAGTTTCATCTAAATTTTTATTGAAAAAAATTTCCGTTAAATTTTTATTAAAAAAGTTTCAGTTAAATTTTTATTAAAAAAGTTTCAGTTAAATTTTTATTGAAAAAAATTTCCGTTAGATTTTTATTAAAAAAGTTTCAGTTAAATTTTTATTAAAAAATTTCAGTTAAATTTTTATTGAAAAAGAGTTTCATCTAAAATTTTATTGAAAAAAATTTCCGTTAAATTATTATTAAAAAAGTTTCTGTTAAATTTTTATTGAAAAAAATTTCCGTCAGATTTTTATTAAAAAAGTTTCAGTTAAATTTTTATTAAAAAAGTTTCAGTTAAATTTTTATTGAAAAAAATTTCCGTTAAATTTTTATTAAAAAAGTTTCAGTTAAATTTTTATTAAAAAAGTTTCAGTTAAATTTTTATTGAAAAAGAGTTTCATCTAAATTTTTATTGAAAAAAATTTCCGTTAAATTTTTATTAAAAAAGTTTCAGTTAAATTTTTATTAAAAAAGTTTCAGTTAAATTTTTATTGAAAAAAATTTCCGTTAGATTTTTATTAAAAAAGTTTCAGTTAAATTTTTATTAAAAAATTTCAGTTAAATTTTTATTGAAAAAGAGTTTCATCTAAAATTTTATTGAAAAAAATTTCCGTTAAATTTTTATTAAAAAAGTTTCAGTTAAATTTTTATTTAAAAAAATTTCCATTAAATTTTTATTAAAAAAGTTTCAGTTAAAATTTTATTAAAAAAGTTTCAGTTAAATTTTTATTGAAAAAAATTTCCGTTAGATTTTTATTAAAAAAGTTTCAGTTAAATTTTTATTAAAAAATTTCAGTTAAATTTTTATTGAAAAAGAGTTTCATCTAAAATTTTATTGAAAAAAATTTCCGTTAAATTTTTATTAAAAAAGTTTCAGTTAAATTTTTATTAAAAAAGTTTCAGTTAAACTTTTATTGAAAAAGAGTTTCATCTAAATTTTTATTGAAAAAAATTTCCGTTAAATTTTTATTAAAAAAGTTTCAGTTAAATTTTTATTAAAAAAGTTTCAGTTAAATTTTTATTGAAAAAAATTTCCGTTAGATTTTTATTAAAAAAGTTTCAGTTAAATTTTTATTAAAAAATTTCAGTTAAATTTTTATTGAAAAAGAGTTTCATCTAAAATTTTATTGAAAAAAATTTCCGTTAAATTTTTATTAAAAAAGTTTCAGTTAAATTTTTATTAAAAAAGTTTCAGTTAAATTTTTATTGAAAAAGAGTTTCATCTAAATTTTTATTGAAAAAAATTTCCGTTAAATTTTTATTAAAAAAGTTTCAGTTAAATTTTTATTAAAAAAGTTTCAGTTAAATTTTTATTAAAAAAGTTTCAGTTAAATTTTTATTAAAAAAGTTTCAGTTAAATTTTTATTAAAAAAGTTTCAGTTAAATTTTTATTAAAAAAGTTTCAGTTAAATTTTTATTAAAAAAGTTTTAGTTAAATTTTTATTGAAGAAAATTTATGCTGAATTTCTTGTGAATAAAATTCATTCAAAGTTTTACTTATGAAATTTCGCATAAGATTTTTACCTATTTTTTTTACAAAAAAGCTTTGGTTAAAAAAATTTGAGTTATTATCGAAAAAGTTCGGTTAAATTTGAACCTAAATTTTTTACAGAAAAATTTTAACTCGAATTTTAGTTTCGAAGTGTTGAATAATAAGCATGATTGACTAGTGAGATTTTTCGTACAAAAGCAACAACAATATATTTCTATTACGCATTAGTTTGGCCATTGTGCAGATCTACATCGAAATACCTCTCAAACCACGTTTCCTTCATTTAAAATTATGAGTTGTAGGATATTCGAAAGTGTACCACAAAAAAAGTATAAAACTACATCTTGACAATTTTTCAATTATTTTAAACTATTTCCACGCTGAATATGATTTCAAAAAATATGCCGGAAGCCTGAGACAAATTTGCTGAATTACAAAACATTTTTCACATCAGTTTTCTTTATATGAGTTTAATAAATGGTTTGTTAAGTTCTATTTCATGAAACCGTCTCAATATCTTTTATATCTCTGAAGTATTTCGAACACAATCGAAGTCAAACATGTAACTGACGGTTGTTATTTTATTCTGTTTTGAATTAATTACATGTTATTAACGAACCACTAGAAGAGGAGATAAAAACATTTCGTTTGTTTTTTTTTTTCATAAATAATTTATTTCACTTCAATTGATTTGTATCGCGGGAGGAAAAAACCAACAAAAAAGAAAAGCGGAGGTCATTTTTTTAATGTACACAAATTTGTTACTCAAGCGATTGAAATCAATGACCGGCAGGGAAAAAGGTTGAGAAAGGGATTGTGGTATGAAGAGGGGTGGTTTGTTAAATAAAATACGATAATAATTTGTAAAATATCTGAAACAGAATTGCAGCGAAGGCGGCATAAACTTGTGGCTGAACTGTTTTGGTGGAAGAATTACAATTTTTTCAATATTTCGCTGAATTTAAAAGACTACAAATTTATTTTTAATACTGGTGTGTTTATTTTCTTTTGTAAAATAGTTTAAATTTCGTAAAAATCTTTTATAGAAGGGAAGTTATGGGCAAAATACTGAAACAAGTCATAATTAATATCAATCATACGCCACCGTTAGGGAAATTATTAATTTCCCTAAAATATTTACTGGGAAATGTTGAAAATTACTTTAAAACAGAAATAAGACGAAGATGGTTTCAGAAAATTTTATTTAAATTAAAAAAGTCAAAATTCCGCTAAAATATTCAAAAATCCCCAAAATCACCGTGTAGTAAAAATAGCTCAGACATTTTTTTTTTAAATAAATAGAAATACTTTCAAATAATTTCACAAACAATTTAAATGTCCGTTCAAAATTTCATGTGCCAAAAAAAGTTACCCGTTATTTAGCAGAACTTTCCTCTCCGTTGCCCAAAACTTGGCCGATCTTCAAAAACTGATGAGTGTGATTCAAACACACACTCTGTCAATAACGTGTGACAGAGGAATTGTGTAAAAGATTTTGCTGATCATGAATCATTTGCGTACGATCGTGATGATGATGACGATCATGATGATGATGATCGTGCTGATGTCTCAGTTAAACTCAAGTCTTAAGCAAAATATTTATTTAAATTAAGCGCCATTAAGTTTAAAATGCCTGTCAATAAAAACATGATATCCAAAGATCGTGTTTTTTGCCAAAATAAAAAATAAAAAACACAAAAACTTAATGCGTTTGCGTCAAGTTCACGCACACAACACCCAACATTTCGCACTGAAACAAAAACTGGCCACAAAGTGATTAAAAATAAAACAGAAATTAAGTTTTGGAAGATCTCATGGTTCACAAAATAAATTTAAAAAAAAATAAAATAAATAAACAGACTCATTAAAATGCATGACCGAAACAGTCTTTAAGACACTCAAATATTTGTCACCTTAAAATTCAAAGCTGGCAAAAAGCAAAACAAAAACAAAAACAAAAAGAAAAACGGCAAATCAACCAGACAAAATGACTCGCTGTCCGTCCTGCGCAGCCGTTAAAATGTTAAATGGCTAAAAGGTTTTCTCTTGTTCCTTTAATTTTATTTGTCGCAAACGGATCTAGAGAAATCATTAAAAAACTACGGTAGCAGTGAACCCGAATGGGCCCACAACCGCAAAAGAAAAAAAATTAAAACGCCGCCAACCCAACGAAAAACATTTAAAACAAATCTTCCAACGAGCTGCAGCAGGCAGTCCTCCGCAGCCAAATTGGAAAGAAAAATAAATATTTTTGCAAAAACGTGCAAAAAGTGTCGCTGATAAGCGAAGGAGAAAAGCTAATCAGAGTTGCTCGCAAGGGCCCAGTTTCACACATCAAGGTTAAACTTTTTTTCAATAATTAAACTTAAACCACGCTTAAGAGCACCTGAAATTCAAAAGCATAAAGAAATTTAAAGAAAAGGCCACACTTCCAAAATATTATTAAAATCGGAAATATATTTCGCATATAGAAAATCCAGAAAAAAATCAAAATATTTTAAATTTAAAAACTTAAATGAAATTTTTAATGTTTACATAAGTCAAAAATTATTATTTGAGAAAAAAATGAAAATTCCGGCAAAGATTTCAAAAATCCCCAAAATCCCCAATAAAGAAAAATGGTTAAGAAAGGCTCAGAAATGCTATTTTATCAAAAATGCGCGAAGTATATCAGCAAAATCAAAAGAAATATGAGGATTTTAATTAAACTGCCACTGCAAAACTCGGAAAGATTCCTAAAATTGCGAAACTTTCAATTGGAAAGCATTTTAAAATTAGACAGAAGAGTGTGAAAGAAGAAAAAAATGGTGAAAAGAAATGAAAAGCCAAACATTGTAAAACTCCGGGGTAAATAAAAAAGATATAAGGAGTTTTTAAACCGCTAAAAATCTTTAAAGCCAAAACTTAAAATATATAATTTGGCGAAAAGAAATCAAACTCAATCGATATAAATCGAAAATCTCCAGAAATCCCCAAAAACTAAATATTGTTGCTAAAGGCTCGTAAATACCCTTTCATCCAAGAGTTTTAAAGAGAATTAAAAGCCACTAAAATATATTAAAAATTTTTTAAATAAATTCCTAAACATTTCTTACAAATCTCCCGAAATTCCAAAGCAATCATTAGTACACAAAATGCATCCAAATTACCACAAATTTAAAAAACTCAGGCCAAAAATTCGAAAAAAAAAACTTTTCAGTCAGTAAATAAAAATTCCACAAAAATATTCAAAAATCTCCAAAACTGCCGATAGTCAAAAATAGCTCTGAAAGTATCACAAATTCAAAAAGCTCAAGCCTGAAGTTCGAAAAAAAAATGTTTTTTAGTCGATAAGACGAAATTCCACAAAAATATTCAAAAATCCCCAAGACTACCAACAGCCAAAAATAGCTCTCAAATTATCATAAATTCCTCAAATTATCACAAACCTCAAGCCTGGAATTTGAAAAAAATCTCTTTTGAGTACGTAAATAAAAATTCCGCAAAAATATTCAAAAATACCCAAAACTACAGAACATCAAAAGCAGCTCTTAAATTATTACAAATCTAAAAAAATTCAAGCCTAAAAATAAAAATAGTGTTTTTAGTCGGCAAATCGAAATTCCACAAATATATTAAAAAATCCCCGAAACTACCGATAGTCGAAAGGAGCTCTTAAATTATAACAGATCCAAAAAGCTCAAGCCTGGAAATCGAATTTCTCTTCAATTATTACAAATTTAAACATCTCAAGACTAAAACTGGGAAAACAATATTATTTGAGTCAATGAATAAAAATTCCACAAAAATGCTAAAAAATCCCCAAAGCTACCGATAGTCAAAAGTAGCTCTTAAATTATCACAAATTTAAAAAACTCAAGCCTGAAATTTCAGACACAAATTTTTGAATCAATATATCAAAATCCCACAAAAATATTTAAAAATCCCCAAAACTACAGAAAATCAAAAATAGCTCAGAAATTCTCTTTTATCTAGTTTTTGATATATATTAAAGATCGCTAAAGATATAACTCCAAAATAAGTAAAATCGGCATAAACAGAATCTGGAAACTTTGAAAATCGTCAAAATGATTTTAAAAAATAATAGAAAAATGGGAAAACTCTGGAAACCAGTTAAGCGAGAACTAACACGAACATTTCAAGTAACTAACAGAAATGCGTCAAAGATACACTCAGAAAATAGCATTTAAATTGAAAAAAATCTGAATTCCGCCAAAAAACTCAAAAATCCCCAAAATCTCCCTATACTAAAAATAGCTCTTACAGGCTGAGAAAAGTATTTTTAGACAGAATTAAAGTTGCGCAAGCCATAAAAGTTGCACAGAATAGCTTTTCATCATGTCTCTGTAAAACAAGCGATTATAATGCGTCTGAGTTTGGCGATTTTGTTGAATAAATTTTCCAGCCGAGTTAACTGTTGATCCTGCCCCAAATCCCCTGCTTTCATGTAGATACTGAAACCGACCCTTATCGCCACATACATGCGAGCATAATTCGAATGAATGAATAGACTTGCACGGACAGACGGACAGACGGCTGGTTGGTGTGTTTGACGTTGAGCACTGAAACGAAGAAAAAAAAACAGGGTCCATGTTTGTAGCCAAAAGCGATTGAAGGAAAAGTGAACAAATCTACTTGGCCTTTTGCTACTGTTTTTAGCCAACATTATTGTCATGTTGTTGTTGTTGTTGTTGTTGTTGTTATTTGCCTGCATGCCTGTCCGCTGCCCGAACAAAACGACTGCAACGTACGTCTTGTCTGCGAACACATTTTGTATCCATCCGTACGCGTTTGTTTATTTCGCAGATCGTTTTGTGTGGATGTTTTCTTTTTTGCTTTTGTTTTTGTTTTTGCGTAACAAATCTCTGGCTTTTTTCTCTTAAATCTCTGTCTGTCTGTCTGTCTGTCTCTTCATGAATTTTAATTGATTTTTTTGTTTTTAATTTAAAAAATATATGCGGATATATTTATTTGTGTTGGTGTTGCTGTTGTTGTTGTTGTTGTTGTTGTTGTTGTTCCTGTTCGCAACTCGCAAGTGTATTTCAATTTAAATGCCGCTCCAGATACGACCAAAAATAATAACTTAAAATAACAGCCACCAAAAGAATTAAGTTGTCAACACATTATTTGCATATTTAGAGTTGTTGCAATTGTTGTTGTTCTTGTTGCTGTTGTTTGGTTTGGTGTGATTCCACAGTCTGCCGGGTTGTTTTAGTATCTTTTAGATAAACAACAAAATTTTGCTTCTGCCGCCCTTTTTGCTAAAAAAGCAGAGTTTTTTAATTTTTATTTTCAATTCAATTCGATATTTTTTTATTTCAATTATTTTTGCTCCACTTCTTTGTGCTGCAGATACCGAATTTGTTAAGCAGCCGCTGTTACCGAGATGTTGTTGCGTATCTCCACTCAGTCGCAACTTGCCACAGTTGCTAGTAGCCGCTGCTGTTGCTGTTGCTGTTGCATGGTGATGGAGGTGCGACAGTTTATTCAGAGTTGAATTTGCATATTAATTGATCAGCGCTGCATCTGTACAATTTAATTGAAATTTGCAATTTTTGAGATTTGCTGGCGACTTTTTTCTTAAATTCAAAAATAAAAAAAGAGTTTTAAAGACAAAAAAACAACAATTTTTATTCGCTTGCAAACTAAAACGGCTGATTAAGAAATTAAAATATTTTGTAGACCAAAAAAAAAAAAAGCTGGTGAATGAGATTTAAAAAAAAGAAGCCGGAGAAAAAAGAAGTTGCAAATAAAGAATTTTGTTCGGTCTTAAAAGTGAAGGCAGAAAAAAACATTATCTGCACTTTAAATACACGAAACGTTTTAGATAATCCAAGAATTTGTTAATTCACAGTCCGTCTGAAAGTGTTTGCAAATCGACAGCGACAGGAAAACGCCGCTGGCACTCAAAATGGAAAATCTGTCAAACGATTTTTTTTATTAACAGATTTAAAAGTCTTGATTGTTTCAATTAATCAAGCGATTTAATATTTTTTAATTGTGAAATCAAAACGAAAAGATTTTAATTTAAAAATTTTAATTTGAAAAAATAATTCCGAAAATTTGGAAAAGACTTCAGACAGTTTCAATAGTTTTTTCAGCCGCCCTTTCAGACTGCTGATAAATATTTGGTTTTTTTTTTTTCAACAGGTGAGTCACGCACGCATAAGCTACTCGTGAGTCATGTATAAGTCACGCGAATCATTCATGAGTCATGCTTGCGACACAAATAAGTAACGCGTGAATTTCGAATAAGTCAAAAATAAATCACAGATATATAAATCACGCATGAGTAACCTGTTAGTCACGCGTGAGTATCCTGTTAGTCACGTGTGAGTTTCCTATAAATTGCAAATGACTTATGGATATGTCCAGCACAATATAAATATAACTCAATCATAAGTCAGGCGTGGTTTGCAAACAAGTCACACATAATTCCAGCACCAGTCACGCATAAGTTATGCGTGCTTCGCCAGCACGAAAAAGTCGCGTTCGTTAGTCATACATGTTCAGGTAACGTGTGTGTTTCCAGCAAGTCACTCGGGAATACGAAACAAGTCAGGCGTGAATCGTGAAGAGTTTTCACGTGAGTTTTAAATCAAGCGTGAGTTTCCTATAAATCACGCATGGCTTATGCACACGTTATGAGCTATAAATATAATGATAACTCAGCCATAAATCATGCGTGAGTTTAAAGCAAGTCACGTATAATTCAAGTGCTAGTCACGCATAAGTCTCACGTGCTTCGCCTGCACGCACAAGTCACGTTCATCAGTTATACATGTTGAGGTCACGGATGCGTTTCCAGCAAGTCAGTCGGGAATACGGAAACAGTCACAAATGAATCGTGAGGAGTTTTCACGTGAGTCATATATTTTTTTAGATCACGCGTGAGTTTCCTATAACTCACGCCTGAGTTATAAATACGTCACGTGTAATATGCGTGAGTTTCAAGCAAGTCGCGTATTATTCAAGCGCTAATCACGCATAAGATATGCGGGCATCGCCAGCACGAACAAGTCACGTTCGTGAGTCATACACGTTTCCGTAACGTCTGCGTTTCTAGTAAGATATTCGCGAATAGGCAACAAGGCAGGCGTGAATCATGAGGAGTTTCCACGTGAGTCACATATATTATTCAAACACGCGTGAGTTTCCTATATATCACGCCTGAGTTATGCAAATGTCACGCGTAATATATTCATAAGGTGCGCATTAGTCATGCGTGAGTTGCGAGCAAGCCACGCATAATTTGCACGTGATCCGCCAGCAAGTCATTTGCGATTCGGTTACAAATCATACGTGACTTGCGAAGAGGTCACATGTTAGTCAGAAATAAATAAGTCACGTGTGTGTTTCCAGCGAATCTTTTAAGAATTTGGAACAAATCACGCGTGAATCATGAAGAGCTTACTCGTGACTCATATATATATATTTTAGACCACGCGTGAGATAAATATAAGTCACGCATGAGTTATATCGTAGTTACGTGTGCGCCACTAGTGGTTTTGTGAGTATTACAGATGATCTACTCGTTAACTGCGCATAAGTCACGCCTGAATTACGCGTGACTGGCCTTAAACTGTGAGAATCTTTTAGTGTTAACATACGTGAATGGTAAAAAATCACGTTTGATAACTAATTAACAGTTACTTTGTAGGGGGGTAGCCTTCTCCCCCTGATTACACCCCGAAAATTTTCTGTTGGAACTTGCACTTCGTCCGAGTGGTTACACACGTCAAATTTATAGTTTTGCAAATATAGAGAAATTAATTATTTTGTATGGGGAATAGCCCCGTCCTCTCTTTTTTACATCCTAGATTTTTTTGGAGCTTGAAAATTGTGTTCAAAGTGACCCTCATGGGATTTAGAGAGTCTTGCCATTTTGGTTGTGAACTTTTCCCATAAAAATGGGCTTTTGTCCCACTGTGCACTGCTCAGAATGTTACCAGATCTATTTCCGATACTACAAATCCCCGTTTGCTTTTTTTTTGTGTCTGTTACTTGGAAAACTATTTGGAACGACCCACTCATCTCGTTGATGTGGACCATCTCGAAGTCGACAACGACGATGTGTTTTAGAGCCGCTCCAACTGTTGATAAAATTTCTCTTGAGTTGTTATTTATTTTTCGAATAAAAATCCAAACCCTTTTAAAAAGTCTTGCCAAGTCTTGCTGATTCACTGGCCCCTTGTCTTTGCGTGCAAATATTTTATTAGAAATTTATTGAAAACAGGCTGCAGCGCAAACAGAATTTAAAAGAAAATTTAAAATAAAAATAAAAAAATAAATATTTTCTTTCAATTGGTAGCGAATTCTCGCCACTCATAAACTTCAATTTATTTAATTCACGGTCCGTAAACACACTCATCTCCTGCCTTCTCGTCTTGATGTTGCTCGTGCTGGTGATGATGTTGTTGCCGCTGCCATTCCAACAGTTGTTGCTATTGCCCGGGCCTGTTAAATCTTCAGGTAAAACTGCGCGCTTACAAGAATTGGTAGTTGCTACTCATGCTGCCACATGTTCTGCACACAACAAACTAATAAAATACAAGACTTGGCCAAATGAAAAAAGAAATTGTTATAATAATAACGAGAACAACAACAACAAGAACAACAAACAGAAGAAATTTATTAACGAAAGAAAAGAAACACTTACAACTGCAACACTCTTTGGCGGCTCAACTACTCTGGGAAATTGGCTGCCTGTTGTTAAGCCACCACACACACACTCACATTCACACACACATACACATACAAAATATGATACTGTATGGATTTTTCTTCCAGGATCCAGGAAAATTTGCTAACAAATAACAGAATTACTTTGACTCATAAACTTTTCAATTAATTAGTGGGGCAACGGATCTGCATTTCGAACAACAAAAAATTGGTTTTTCGCTCGAAATATATTTTCGCGAAAATTTTTATTTTCATTTCGACTACAGGACACAATAGACTCTGCAGAAAATTTATCATCCATCCTAAACATGCAACGAAAAGTTAAAAAAAATACTGAAACTCATAATTTTGAGATTTTTAGAAATTTCTTTGGGGATTGCGGGTATTTTTGAAACAACCTGGCTGTCTCCACAAATTGCCGGAATGTATTGAAAAAAAGCACTACAATTCAAAGTGTAAAGAGCTGTTAAATATTTCTAATAACAAAATATCTAAAATATTAAAAAAAAACTAAAAAATTCCAATTGGGGGATTTTGTATAAATTCTTTGGGAATTATGGAAATATCCGAAAACCAACAAAGTTCTAAAAAAAATATCTAAATTAAGTAAAAAACACTAAAAATCCCAATTGGGGGATTTTGTATAAATTCTTTGGGAATTGTGGAAATACCCAAAAACCAACTAATGTGCCTAAACATCCTACCCACGGCCTTAATTACATATTTTAACAAAAAACTAAAAAAAATTCAGGCTAAATTATCGACGATTAAACATTTTGTGGCAACGTTTTGTTTAAAATTTTTTATAAAAAATCAAAACACAAAAAAAATCTCTCAGAATATTATAGGAAATATTATTACAATAGTAGTACCCTTTTAACAAATGCAAAACTAATTGAATTTTATGCCCAAATGCCCCATTGTGCAGTCTAAATAGGCAGCTAATCCTGGTCTTTAGTATAACAAATTAATTTTATTGAATTATTCTGCAAACATTTATCAATAAATTTTGGCAACTGTGAATATTAATGTAAAACTCAACTGTTTTCGAAGGCCACAGCACAAGATCAGCAGCGGCTTTACTTATATTTTCATGAAATGTTATCAAATCCATTAAAAATTATGTCATAATAAAATTAAAAAATAATAATAATAACAAACACCGGAGATGGGAATCGAACCCACAACCTGCCCTCTGGTAAACCCGGCGCACTATGCACTACCCTTAGGACGCCTTCTGTTTCTCATTTTTATGACTTTTTCGGTCACATTTAATTGTTGCAAAAGACAAATTAATAGAAGAACTCGTATTTCTTTTTGAGATATTAAAATAGTTGATTAGCAGAGATGGGAATACTAAACCAAATTTATTTAAATTGCAAAAACAAAACGAACAACATGATTTATTTATATTTCTTTAATGCCCCCACCCCAGTTAAACTGTTTGTTAACTGTCGGTTGGGGCTGTAGTCATAAGCAACAACAACAACAACAACAACAACAACAGAAAATACAGCAAAACATTAACAACAACCACTTTCAAAACAACAACTACAGAAAAGCGCAGATTCATTTTATTTTATCGATTAAACAGTCGCCATGAGTGTAACACATTCCAACTCCCTCCTCTTTTTCTGCATTCGAAAAACAGTTTTTTAGCAAATAAAATATAATAATTTTAATAAAAAATAAAGTAACAAATTATATAAAAATATATTTCCAAAAAAAAAATTATTGATTTTGAAAAAATTTTAAAAATTAAATTTTTTTCAAAAAAAAAATTATAATAATTTCAAATAAAATTGTCCTCAAAATAAAATTTTAGATTTTAACTACTCCAACCGAAAACGACAAATCAGAGACCTGCAGTAAAAAAAATTTATCTGCTGGATTCAAGCACCACAAGATTAACAACAATTATTTTATTGTTTTTGTTTTTGCTATTTAAATATCTCCAACAATTAACTTGTTTGTCAATCGCCGATAGATCATGAATTTCTCAGATATTTTAAGAGCCACAACAAATTGACTTCATTTGCCCTCCAGTTTTGGCTACCGAAACGCCTTTCGGTTGCTTCGTTTCATGTGGAAATTAAAATTTTTAATTAAAATTAAAAAAAAAAACAAAATTTCATAGATACCGAATGTTTTCAGTTTTTTTCTTTCTTTTCTTTTTTAACGTGAAACAAAAACCAACAACAAGAAGTTTGAAACTGATAAACCAGCGAGTCAACGCCTACGAAAGATTCAATTTATGTTTTCTTCCTCTCAATTCGCTGGCGAAATCATGGAAACAGAAGAAGAGAAGAAAGACAAAAGAAATCAAAAGCGCTTCGCCATCTTTGAAGTTTTTTATCTTTTAATTATTTCAAAGAGATGCGGGAGTTGAAAGTTGGACGGCGAATCGGGCAAAATAATTGATAAACGATTTGATTTGATTTCATATTTTTTTATTTGCGGTTCCACGTTGTTTCGGAACGCATTGAAATTTCTAATTGTTCGAATTTTGTTTGTGAAATATAGAAAGAAAACTCAGCAAACATTTCACTTACTCCGAATACATGGAAATTACTCCGAAAAAATTCAATACCACCGCAAAGTCAAGAGATCGATTTTTAAAAGATCTATCTAAAAATAACTCCGACAACTCGGTAGATATTTTTATGCATTCCGAATGTATAGAAATTACTCCGAAAATAAAGATTTTCATAAAAAATATATTAGAAAAATTGATTTTCAGAATAATATATATATAAATGAAAATTCAATAATTAAGTTGATGTACTCCGAATATACCGAAATTTCTCCGAAGACTTTCGTTATAAATGCTACCGGCAAATAAATTCGATTTGTAAAAGCACTAGATGTAAGTAAAACTGAGAGTTCGGTATATGAATTTTTAAACTCCGAATATGCTAAAATTTCTCCGAAAAAAAAATTTTCATGCAAACACTATTGCAAAGTCGAAAGTTCGACTTTTAAGAGATCTATCTAAAAATAAATCCGAGAATTCGGTAAACATTCTTATGCATTCCGAATGCATAATAATATAGAAATGACTCCGAAAATTTAAATTTTCATAGAAATATATTCGAAAAATTGATTTGTAGAACACTATAAACATAAATGAAAGTTAAAAAATTAATTTGATATACATACTCCGAATATACCGGAATTTCTCCGAAAACTTTCGGTATAAATGCTACTTTCATATAAATGCTACCGGCAAGTAAATTCGATTTTTAAAACCACTAGATATAAGTAAAACTGAGAATTCGTTATATGAATTTTGAAACTCCGAATGTATTGAAATATCTCCGAAAATGTAAATTTGCAGGCAAACATTATTGCAAAGTGAAAAGTTGTGTCTACTCCGAATATTTTTACCATTTAAATTACTTCAACCTCAAACATTTGATTACTAAAAAATTAGACAAGATATCGTAGTACAAAAAATACACCGAAGAGATCTACCTGTGAATCTGAAATTCGGAGAAAATTCTTAAACACTTTGAAGTTCAACAGGCAATTTTTAAAAATAAAAACTTCAACAAAAACCACTACAATTAAGTCCGCAAATACGCAAAAAGTTTTATTTACTCCGAATATGTTGATACTTATCCGAAAATTCGGATTTTATGCAAAATTCACAGAAAATATAATCAAAACTGCCTGTAATTTTTTTCTCATAAATTTTATTCGTTTTACCGACTAAATAAAAATACTCCGAAAACGTAACCTGAATTAGAAACCTTCAAAGAGAAAAAGGAAATACTTCCTTGTAGAGGTTTTCGTACCTTTACCGTTATGCTCTCTTTCCTAATTCAATTAGACCGCGAATTCTCTCTAGAATATAATTTTTAATATCTCTCTATGCCTTCATTAACCATGTCCTTTAACATCTGCTGGGTTGTGTATCCTTTTTTTTTCTTTGTTCTACGAGCAATTTAATAGACTTTCAAGCCCAGCTGACGCGCTGCATATTAAATTTTAATTAACTTCTCCGGCGCGGCTTAAATAGAAGTAGTAAAACTAAAACATGTTTAATTACGCTTAGAAAATGTGGATTGAAAGGAGGCGAAGGAACAGGAACTTTTTATAAAATTCATAAATTCCCTCAGTTTTAGCCGTACCCCATTTGACACACACTCGCTCGCAAGCAACACAACAGCTAAAGGATCAGTTTCAAATAGAGTGCCAACGTTATTCCACATTTAACTCGTGCTTGAAGGCAACAACAACAACAAGAATAACAATAAAAACTATTTGAAGCAAGAAAAGGGTCCCTGCGCCTGTCAACCACCTTTTGAAAAATCGTTCCGACCATGTGGTGTTTTGGTTAAAACAGATATTTTCTTTTAGATATTTTTTTTTTTAATTTTTTCTCGCTGCTTTTCGGTTTGTTTTGCGTTGTTTCGTAAACAAAAATTTTCTTTGGTCGGTTGGTCGGTCAGTTGTTGTACTATTTTTCAATTCCTTAAAATGTTTGTTCTCATGTAACTTTTTTATTTTCGTTTAATGAAAATTTATTATGGTTTTTTTCAAAATGTGCCAGAACAAGCACTGGCTGGGTCTCGGTTAGTTTGTGCCGGCGTATCTGTTGTTGGAGTGGTTTTTATGTGTTAAATATTTTATAGCTCTCCAGCACATTTATAATGCATGTGTGTGTGTGTGTGTGTGTGTGTGTAGTCAAAACATATGAGCACGTCCGTGCATGCAGCCGTGCATGCATGTGCTCCTTAATGTAAATATCCTGCAGGGAATTAATAACTGCTGCCACAAATTGTTACATTCAAACAGATAATCGATATGAAACTTTGCTTTCGCCCTCTCATTCAAGTCGTGTAAAATTCTATTTTTTCTCTATTTTTCTTTAACCACAAAAAGAATCTATCATTTTATTGTTTCAATCAAATGAAGTGGGAAGAAACTGCAACTTTAAACTCTCAACAGTTTAAATACAGTTGGTCCTGCCCATTCAGTTCGTCCACTGAATGACCTCTCAAACAAACTTTAAAACTCAATAATTCCAAATAATCCCTGTCGAACTCTACGATTTTCCAAGTGTAACTTTCATTTTAAAGCCGTAAATCAGTTAAACTAATTAAATGAAGAAGAAGAAGAAGCAGAAGAAGAAAATAACAGTAAATAAGTGACAACTTTTCTAAGCAGCAAGAAAATCAAGGCAACAACAACAACAAGTGAGAAGAAGCATTCGGCGTTTGATTTATTTATTTTATTTGAAGGAAAAGGAGAAGAAAGCAACAACTACAAAATTTATATAAAATAAAACAAAATAAAATAAAACACTTGAAATAAAAATCAGACACTGCACTGGCTTCGATACGCTGCATTACGCAACGGTGTTAATTACCAACACAAACAAACAACATTCCTAACACACACACACACACACACAGTCACTGTGATGCCCTGTAATAAAATTGCAGCACCACCACTGTGCAACAGTGGACTCGCGCTAAGATGAACTGCAGCTCACTTCGTGGAACATGTCGTTAACGAAGAATATCTCTTATTTCCCATAAAGTGGTCAAGCAAAGGGTGTTTTTTTTTCTTGTAGGAGTATACAACTTTGAAATGAAATTAAAATAAAGAGGAATAGTTGAAATCAGGAGATAATCTTCTGGCTTTTTTCGAAACCTCTTTCTACAAGAAAGTCTGAAAATGCAAAAATTTTTTCTAAAACTCATATTATTTCGGAGTGCATTGAAATTTCTCCGAAAATTCTTTATATTTATATGACTTTATTCGACGTTCATTTGTAAATTAGAGAAATAAAAACACTTATAAATGAAACTGAAAATTCAGAAAAATTTTAACCCACTCCGAATCTATTGAAATTTCTCCGAAGATATGTATTTTCTTATAAATAAACTCCAATTTTCTTTGCAAAATACGCGTATAAAAGCACTGAAATTCAGTAAAAAAGAGTTTTACAAACTCCGAATATATTGAAATTTCTCCGAAAATCATTAGTTTTTTCGGAATGCTTGGAAATTTCAAATTGTTCTAGCTTTATTTACCAAATATAGAAAGAAAAACACTTATAAATGAATCTGAAAAAGTTTTATTTACTCCGAATATATTGAAATTTCTCCGAAAAAATTAATTTTAATGCAAACATGATCGCAAACTCAAAAGTTCGATACTTCAAATCTCTATCTATAACAAATAAATCTAAAAATTCGGAAAAAATTTCAGAGTATACATTGAAATTTCTCCGAAAACGTTTCTTTTCTTATGAATATATTCGAATTTTGTTTGTAAAATTTATACATAAAAGCACTGTAAATGAATCTAAAAATTCATTTTAAAAAAATATTATTTACTCCGAATATATTGAAATTTCTCCGAAAAATTTAATCTTAATGCAAACATGATCGCAAAGTCAAAAGTTTGATACAACAAATCTCTGTCTATGATAAATAAATCTAAAGATAAAGTGGTCAAGTAAAAGGTGTTTTTTTTGTGGGAGTATAAAACTTTGAAATGGAATAAAACAAAGAGGAATATTTGAAATCAGGAGATAATCTTCTGGCTTTATGATTTATAATGACCATCACCGCAGGCTCGCACGTAGTCTAACATGCAGAACCATTTTTCGATGACTTTTTCCAGCATTCGGCAATAACGCGGGGAACGTTGTCCTGCATGTGATCAATCGTTTCAGACTTCTTGGCGTAGAATAGTGACTGCATTTAACTCCTTTAGAAAATGGTCTAACGCCGTTAAATTGCGCGTTCATGGAGGCCAATACTAGGTTTCGAGCATTGAAACCATGCGGTTACCGAACGTTTCCTTCAACAAATCAGTTGTGGCACGAGCTGTGGGACATACTGCGCCGTCCCACAGCTCCTGAACATCATCGTCGTTGAATTGATTAGCGATAAAATGCCCACTATCAGTTGTAAAAGCAGTTTTAACAAACAAAAATTGTGTTCTCATTATCATTTCATATCTCATTATCAGCAAACATATTATGGTCACACTACGGAAAGGAAATATTTGATATTTTTCATCAAATTTTTCGCAAAAAGCTGGTCGTTATTTATTAGCAACGACAATTCAACGAAAATTTCTAAATTTTTATATTTTGTAACAGGAAAATGCTGCAAAATTAATAGATTTTAACTAACATTATGTCTATATAATCGTTTGAATAAGTAGAGAACATTAAAAAGAAGCGATTTTGCCCACGAGCAACGTGGCATCGCTGCAGCAAATTCGTCGTCTACCATTTAAAATTATTCATCATTGACACTCGCTGGTCAATTTCTTATTCTAAGCAAAAACACAAAAACAAACAATGATTTGCACTCTCATGTACGAGGGCGAGTGCGTGTGTGTGTGTGTGTGCGAAATTTGTGTGTAATCCGAAGGGCATTTAAACGAAAAGAGTAAACGTCGATTTAGTTTTATTTGAAACAGACATTTTCACACACGGTGACGACTTATTACACGAAGAGTTGAGTTATTTGACACACCCACCCACACCTTTTCACTAATCGTTGGGACCGAAACAAAACGACAACAACAACAACAAGGAAAACAAAAGCAAAAAAAGATTAAAGCAGGCAAAACATAATAACGGTAATAGTTACAGAAATGCCGTTGTTGTTATTTGTACTCCAGGCATGCGGTGCATTCCACTCTGCTCTTTTGCTGTTGTTGTCGCTGTTTTTGATGTGTGCGTTGTCAAATGTGTAGCAGCGTTCATGTTGAGTGTGTGCTTGAAAGTGTGTGTGTGTGTGTGTGTTAAAAAGTGGATCTGGAAACTACCAGCAGTTGCATACGAGAACGTTATAATTAACAGCCCCACAAAGCCAACGAGTGAGTGCAGATCCCAGCAAACAAAAAGTCAATCGATTGTAGGATTACGATGACTGAAATAAATTAGAAATAATTGTGCAGTTCCTAAACGAGCAATACAATTTCAATAAAATTTTTCACATCATTTAAGAAGGTGTTGCCGAGTTAAATTTAAAAATTTGGAGATTTATTTTCCATCAGACCCAGCGCCATGAGACTTCAAAGTGCGCTACTACGAGGCTGTGAAAAATTAAAGCCACTGCCATGTAGCCATCCTTTTGCTACAGTTATCGTATCCTTTTTAATTATAAAATGTTAAAAATAAAACCTGTTAAAAAAATTAAAAGTAGAGTGGCTTTCGAAAACAGCTGTTCTGCTTGGCTGTGTAAGTTGAATACAAAATCTTAAGAAATAAAAACTGTTTGCATATTCAACTCATCGATTTAAAAAGGGGTAGGAAAAAAGTTAAAAGTGCAGTGGCCTTCGAAAACATCTGTTATGCTCTGCTGTTTAAATTGACTATAAAATCCTGAGAAATAAAATCTGTTTTCACATGCAACTGAGCCACTTAAAATGGGGTAACAAGAAAAATTAAAAGTGCAGTGGCTTTCGAAAACAGCTGTTCTGTCCTGGTGTGTAAGTTGAATAAAAAATCTTAGGAAATAAAAATTGTTTTCACATTTAATTGAGCTACTTTACACGTGCTAAAAAACAAAAATTCTCATGGTTACTGATATTAAAAGTGTCGTGGCCTTCCAAAACAGCTGTTCCGCTTTGCTGTGTAAGTTGAGTATAAGATCCTAAGAAATAAATTATGTTTTCACTCAGCGACTTAAAAAGGGGTAACAAAAAAAATTAGAGTTGCAGTGGCCTTCGAAAGCAGCTGTTCTGCTCTGCTGTGTAAGTTGAATATAAAATCCTAAGAAACAAAACCTGTTTTCGCACACAACTCAGCCACTTAAGAAGGGGTAACAACCAAAAATACACATGAGCACTGGCGTAGTGGCCTTCGAAAACATCTGTTCCGCTCTGCTGTGTAAGTTGAATATATAATGTTGGGAAATAAAACGTGTTTTGATATTCAACTGATCCTTTTGAAAAAGGCAACAAGCAAAAATTCACTTGATTACTTATTATAAAAGTGCAGTGGCCTTCGAAAACAGCTGTTTTGTTCTGCTCTGTAAATTGAATATATAAAACTGATGTCGCTTTTCCCTTGTTTTTTTTTTTTTTGGAATATTAATCAAGTCTTTCTGATTTAAAAACAATTGAAAAAAATTCAAAAGTCTTAAGCAAAAAATTTATACAAAATTTTATTTATTGAAAATTTTTCTCACTAAATGGAAAATTATTTATCAAATCATATCGAGAGCGATTTTATTAGAATTTATATAAAAATTTTGTTGCATATTGAGTGGTGCCGCTGTAACTGTGGCTTGTCAATGGTCATGCTTTCGATTGCCACCGTCCATTCTGGAGGTTTTTGAATTGTTCAAAATAATTAATTGTGAATAAACCAAGGTAAAAGTGCTGTGATCGTCTGTGCCGATTCTCATGTATCTTTTACTGAAAGAAAATTTAAATTTTCTAACCCTGGACTTGTCCAACCCGGGAATTTATTTGATTGTGAGTACGAATTTGGTTCCTTCTGAAGCTCAAAATGGGTTTTAATTAACAAACAAACAAAAAATAATCAATTAAATTAAATCTTGGCCAGTTGCCAATAATATTCTAGGGTTTTCCAGCCCTGGATTTTGTTATAGAAAATAGAAATCGGTTTCAGAATATATCCAATGCATCAGTAAAAGTCGGGGGTCGCTCCACAAATTTCAAAGGACTTTGGAAAATCGATTTCACTTGCAGAGAGACGGACAGACGGACAGACGGCCAGCGCATATTCGACTCCTTTGTTCTTAAGGACCCAGAATATAAATACGTGATGGGATCGCATGTCAATATGGTTTCACACGGATTGACAAACTTGTGCAATTTTGGTGAAGATCATAAAAATGCTGAAATTTTCCACTCTGCTGTTATTGAGTTGAATTTATTTTTTCAATTTATTTTTTGAAACTTTTTTTTTTAATTTATTTTTTTAGATTTGCTTTTTTAATATAGTTTTTTAAATTTATTTTTTTAAATTTATTTTTTCAATTTATTTTTTAAATTTATTTTTTCAAATTTATTTTTTCAAATTTATTTTATTAAAAAATTCTTTCGGTTTCGCTGGGCAAATATCTACAACAAGAAAACGTGTTGATTCAATTCGTGTGGCCTTGTGTTTGCTGGGTAATTACCGCTTGCCAGTGGGTGTTGGTGTCGGTGCATGTTTATACGTGCATGTGTGTGTGTGTGCATTGAAACCATTTTGTTGACAGAGCGCTTAAGTAGAGCATTAAAATCTAATCCAACAAATCATTTCAGTGCAAAACTTGGATGGCAGAAATTAGAATTAGAAAAAGATTTGCTAAAACGAAAGCAGATTAAAGTCAAAAGCAAAACAGGGAACGAAAAACAACAGGGTGGGCGAAGGCGAGACAACGCAAATGAAAATAAATTTTAAATAAAAGTGGTAAAATTTAAATATTTCAGATCTGCTGTTTGATTTCAAGCGCTCTGATACTTTAAAATGAAATTTGAAATGGAAATAGTTCTTCTTCTTCTTGTTTTTGTTGTTTCGCTAAAAAGCAGAAATGAAAGTTTATTTTTAGTGTCGCCTGTCGTGGCCACTTTCTGTTTTGAACCCTTAAATTTTGTAGAGTTAAAATTTAAAAACAAAAAAAAAAAAGACTCCAGCTACTTCACTTAATTACAGGTGTTCATTTCACAACAACAACACCAACAACAACACCAACGAAGAGAGAAAACAAACGCAACGCGGCTTTTGATAAAATAAAACAATCCAACGCGCGGACAATTGAAAGCGTTTTTAATAACAGGGGACCGGGGAGGTTTAATTTAAATTGTCACTCGACCATAGAGAACTTAATAACACTCGAACCGCTGGTGGCTGGTGGCTGGTGGCTGGTGGCAGTTGGCTCCTGTTTTTTTTTTTTTCCTTTTAAAATTTCAATGCAGTTGACTCTCGTACTTGTTTTCATGCTGCTGCTGTTGGTAGGAAACGTTTTTATATATTTTCCATTATTAAAAGCTTAAACATTAAAAAGATAAGAACTATTTTTTGTTGTTGTTTTTTTTTTGTGGAACAACCGCCTGGAAGTGCACATACCAGAGCACAACATGATCGTAAATATTTCGCAAGCATTTTTTGCTCGGCCAGCAATTAAGCCACGCTTGTCATTAAATAAAAAAATTCTGTTGTTGTTGTTGTTGTGTTTAATTTACATCTATGAAAAATAAAAGCGCGAGGAAATATCGGGTGTTTCTTATAGAGTGACACAAGTTTAAATCATATTAAAACACAGAAATATATCTTTGATATCAATGAAACGGTTTTTGTTGGATAGAAAATTTTATGACATTCATGTTTGAATATGATTTCGGCCATGTGGCCGCCACGGCTGGCGGGTACAAGGTGCAATCTGGAACACCAATTTTCACAAACAGTAACCTTCTGACAATCATCGTTTTTGACGACATTTGGGCCAATGACTCCGCCAGCCCATAAAGCGCACCAAACAGTAATTTTCTGTAGATGAAATGGAGTTTCGACAAAAGCTTGTGGCCTCTCCTCATTCCAAATGCGACAATTCTGATGGCGGAGTCATATCGTCAAAAACGATGATGGTCAGAATGTTACTGTTTGTGAAAATTGGTGTTCCAGGTTGCGCCTTGTGCGCGCCAGCCGTGGTGGCCACATGGCCGAAATCATACTCAAACATTAATGTCATAAAATGTTCTATCCAATAAAGACCGTTTTATTTATATCAAAAATATATTTTATGTTTTATTATGATTTAAACTTGTATCACTCTATAAAAAACAGTCTTTATTGAAAAAGGAAAGCTCAGACAGGGAAGATTTTTAAAATTAAAAAAGAACTAACGCAGAGTGAAAGAGAGAGATAGAGAGCGAAACAGAGAGAGAGAGACAAAGAGAGAAAAATAATTTATATCCGACCTCCAAAACATCGAAATGCACCGCAGTGATGCTGTTTGCTTTTATACAAAATATTAAAGTACGGCATCACTGCAAAGTATTTTGACTTTTTCGAATTCATTTCATTATTTTAATTCATCGAAAAATTTCTTTTTCAATATCCCTAAAACAACACGGACACCGTAAAGATCCGCAAAATAAAATTAAAATATTGAAAAATCGTGCAAAGAAATCATACATTTTCACCTCTGCAGTATCAAAAATTGTTAAAGTAAATAATGAAATAATTTTTTATATTTTTAATATTTTCTCAGTGTTTATGTTAGACAATAAATTAAAAAAAAAAAAAAAACAACGAAATCTTCATACAAAATTACAACTCCCCGGCAGTTCTTTGAGTGCTTCAGAAACTCCATCCCGTTGAAATTGAATTAAATTTTATATTTTCATAATTTGGCCATAAAACCAACACTTAATTCTTACCGATCTGCCCTTCAAGTGCAATTTATTTTTATATATTTTAAAAAAAAAAGAAGTTTTTATGGAATTAATTACACCTGAACGAAAAGCGGGGGGTTGCTTTCAGTTGCTTCTTCTTTCAGTTTGAATTCCCACTCCTTCAGAAACAATAAAGTTTGGCCGCAATTGCGCTTTAATTATTTGCAACAAAAACAACAACAACAACAAGAATAATAATAATAATAATAAAATGAAAATGAAAAAGATCACCAGCGTCCATCTCCCGGCAGAGTTGGTTTTATTGTTGTTCTGTTTCATATTTAAATGCAGTTTCTGCTGCACTTTTTTCAGTCTTTCCTCTGCAAGAAGGTGTTGTAAAACTCCATTGTTGTTGTTGTTGTTGTTGCTGCTGTTGTTGCATTAAATTTTATGTTTTTACAACTGCCGGCGCGCATTCACTTAAACGAGCGAGTGAAAACCCTGGTAGTGTTTTTGTTTCTTTTTACACTTTTTTTAATTTCATTTTTATTTTATCGCCCTGAATTCTTTCAGATGTTTTCATGCTCCCCTCTGCTTTTATTTTGTTGGCATGAAAGAAATAAAAAGTTTATAAAATTTGCAACAAATTATTTTGAAAAGATCACTTTTAATTCTAGATCGCTGTGGAAGCGATAAATTTGCCTTCATTTTATGTTCTTTTGTTGGGAGTTTAAATACTTTTGAATTATATTGAGAATATTTAAACACGCTGAAGAATTTTCTGTTAAAAATTCTGATTCTCAAGCTCCCCATGTTTGGTAACGATTTGGAAAAAAAAATGCGCGCAGTGACGGTTTCTCAGAATTAGCCGGGGAAGCTTTGCAGGACCTCAAAACGTTGAGATCTGATGAGAACTCGATTTGTTTTTAAAACGGAGTAAAAACCCGGTTTCTGAAAATTTTCAATTTTCGTAGCGGAAAGTTAAAAATTGAAAAGTGCGAGTCAACATGTTTTTTTCTTATTAAATCGTGTTCTTAAGTGCGTATTTTTTTGCAACTTTTTTATATTGCAGCTTTTCAGGACCTCATAACATTGAGATTTGATGAGAAGTTGAAAATTGAAAAAAAGTGCGAGTCAACATGTTCTTTTCTTATTAAATCGTATATTTAAGTGCGCATTTTCTTGCATATTTTTTTAACCGCAGCGTTTCAGGACCTCAAAACGTCGAAATCTGATGAGAACTCGATTTGTTTTTAAAACGGAGTACAACCCCGGTTTCTGAAAATATCACATTTTCGTAGCGGAAAGTTAAAAATTGAAAAAAGTGCGAGTCAACATGTTTTTTTCTTATTAAATCGTGTTCTTAAGTGTGCATTTTTTTTGCATATGTTTTAATTGCAGCTTTCCAGGACCTCATAACATTGAGATTTGATGAGAAGTTGAAAATTGAAAAAAAGTGCGAGTCATCATGTTCGTTTCTCATTGAATCGTATTTTTAAGTGCGTATTTTTTTGCACCTTTTTTATATCCGCAACTCACATTCACAAAAGTGTGATGAAAAACTTCTTTTCGAAAAAGTAACTTCTCTGCAAAATTTTCCTTTTTGAATACAAAATAATTTTTGGCTCAAATTTTTTTCAACAAAATTTTTTTTTCATTCAAAAATATTTTAAAATTATTGAATTTTATTAATTTGAATAAAAGAAGCTCTTAAAAATGCTTATAAAATCGTTGTGAACTGTTTGATAGCGAATCCTGTTGACTTTTGGCTTTTTACCACTGGCAGTCGATTATTAATGATGACGGTCTTGAATGTGTCTGCCCCCTTAAAAAAGGGGGGGGGGGGAAAAACATCCTTTTTGTCACACTAAAAATAATTTTATTTTTTTGCCTGTAAAACATTTAGGAATTACTTTCAAGCTCATTAATCAAAAATAAAACCACCAGAAAAATTGTTACACAGAAAAATCCCTTCACCAGCCTTTGAAAAGTCCTGCCATTCTTTCCCCTCTTTTTTTTGTTTGTCATAAATGATTTACACTTGAAATATAATGAAACAGTCGCCGCTGCAAAGGAAACTTACGAAAAGAAAAAGAATAGGAAAACACAACCCAAACCCATATTTTGGCAAAAACAGCGCTGGTGTTGTGGAAAATCCCCCAGGAGGTCCTTGACATCCAACATTCGCCAACAAGATAAAAGATCCACATCGAACCCATCGAACTCCCACCGTAAATCTGAATGCGAAAGAGAAAATATTGTGACAGAAGTTGGGCAGCATTTCGCAACGGTGCCACACATTCGAAAACAGCGGGTGGGCGGGGTGGCAACATTCAACACGTTTCCTTTTCATGCGGCGGCACAAAATAACGGGAGTTGGAGAGGAAAAACGTTTTGACCAACAACAATTAAAATCGCATTTCGTTAAACACTCGCAAACATTTTTTCAATTGATTTTCAGAAATGAAATTTTTTTTTTTTATTTAATTCAAAACTTTTTCAGGGAGATTTTTATTTGAGTCTTTTTTTTTATTGAGTTTTAAATTGAGTGGGAAAATCATTTCGTTTTCGGGTTTAATAAAAGCGAGTAATTTTTAATTTTATGAAAAGAAGAGCTCAAATGCTTAATGGCGTCGTGGCCTTAATTACACAGTGCTACAAAATTAGTTCTGTTGTGTTTTTAAACGATTTAAAAAACATAAAATATATTTATTTTAGTTAATTTGAACACAAACGAAAATCGCAATTTCCTAAAAAAAAATATTCTGTTAAAAAAATTTAATTTACTTTGAAAATCGAAATTTTAAATTTTTTTTTAGAAATTTTTGTGGAAATTCAACTATTTTTTATTTCAAAAATCTTAATTTCTCAAAACGGAATTTCATTTTGGTAAGATTTTTATCGGGAGGATAAAAACTTTTTTTTTAATTTACAAAAAATGAAAATCTTAATTTCTTAAAAACTTTTTTTTTTGTTTTTGGGACACTTTTTGGTAAAAGTCATAAAAACTAAATTGATTAAATCGTTAAAATGTTGATATTTAAAAAAAATATGTGGAGTTTTTTACAAAAAAAATCGAAATTCAAATTTCTTAATCTTTTAATATTTTCATGAGACTCGTAAAAATTTGATAATTAAAAAATCTGGGCCAAAAACTATTTTGTCCTAAAAAAAGCAAATTTTACAGAAGAGTGATTTCTCATCACACTTTTGTGAGCGTGAGTGGGAAGTAAAAAATAATCGTAATTTCTTAAAAACGATTTTGTGTTATTTTGGAGAACTTTTTTGTAACAATTATAAAAATTTAATAAATTTTAAAAAAATCTAAAACTTAATTTCTTCAAAAAAAATTTTTTTGTTTAATTTTTCTTTATATTTATATGGAATTAATTTACAAAAATTAATGGATTTTTACTATTTCAAAAATCTTTTTTTTTTATTGATCGTGGCGATCATAAAAAGTTGAATTGAATTACAAAAGAAAATCGGCACATAAATTTCTTGAACACCATTTTCTTGGAAAACTTTTTTTTTCAAGAATTTCAATTTCAATCGTAAAAGAGTTTTTTTTTATATATCGAAACGATTTCAAAATCTTGAATATTTTTGTGAAACGTTTTTGGAAAACTTTTTATAACAATTGTGAAAATTTAATTAATTCACAAAAGAAATTTAATTCCGTATTTAAAAAAAAACTATATTTTGTTGGAAATTTTTTTTTTGTGAAAATAAATTTCGTAGTTTTGAAAAATTAATAAATTTTTAAAAATTATTTTTATTATAAAAAGATTTTTAGGGAAAAATTTCCCTCGTGGTCATAAAATTTACAAAAAAAAAGTCAAAATTTTAGATAATTTTTAAAACAATTTTTTCAAAATTTTTTTTCTGAGAATCGTAAAAATTTTGAAGACACTTTTTTTTGTGCCGTTTTTACAAGTTTTTCAATTATTTTGACACATAAAATTGTGCGGGAAATATTTTCACTGTCATGAAATCCGTAGATTTTTATTGCAACTTTTTAAAATTAAATTCAACATTTTAAATGTTGGCTTTTGCGGAGAACTTTTTATAAATTTTACTGCTGCCAAAAAGGTTTTTGGAAAAGCTTTTAAGCATCGAGAGTGAAAAGGAAGAGATCGTTGTAAAACCCTTTAAATAATTCCTTCTACAAAAAAGATTAAAAATAAAACGCCTGCCGTCGAGCGCCCACATTGAAATTCGGCTTCTTGATGTCTTTTTTTCTTTGGCGATTCATTCACAATTTCAATTTCGTTGTCTCTCAAAATGCTTTTATGAATTTTATTTTTTTAAATAAAAATCTTGAAAAAAGAAATCAAAAACAACAACAACTACAAACACAAACTCACCTTTTTCCATTGCGTCGCCTCCGTTTGGTGGCGTACACGGTGCCCAGTTGGCTCATCGCTAAGGCGGAGTTCGTTATGGTCGCCGTTTTGGAGGATTCTGCAACTCGAAATTTAACCAGAACCACAAATTACAACAACAACAACAACAACAACTGTCGTGCTGTTTTTCTTTCTTATTTTAAATTTTGTGTTGTTTGTTTGGAGCTCCTTTTTAAGGCTTTTCTTGCTGGAAGTTTTAATTTTATTTTTCTCTTCTTTATTTTAGAGTTTCTTATTTTTTTTTTTTTATCTTAAAATTTATGTTATTTTCAACACGATTGTCATTTAGTTAAGCGACTTGTTAATTAATTAAAACTTCTTTCCATTTAGTTTCCTCAATAGGAATTGCAGAGATATTTTTTTAAATTTATTTTTGGATTTTTCCTTTAATTATTGCACATTTTTAAAAGAATTTGTTTGATTTTGGGGGAAATCTAAAATTAGAAAAAATCTTAATTTTTTATAATCAAAAGAATTATGTCAATTTGTTTTTGTTGCTTTTTAAATGTTGTCTGAAAATTCTTATGAGATGTTTTTTAAATTAATTTCTTTTGAATTTTTAATAAATAAATTTATAAAAAAAATTAAAATTTTTTATTCTTGTTATTCGCAATTCTGAATGAAAATCTGTTTAATTAAAGAGTTATAAATCAGAAATATATTTCTTATAAACTCAATAGCTGCTATTTAAAATGCTTTTGAAATTCATTTTATTTAAAAATTTTCATAAAAAATTCTGTTGAAATTGATTTCGTAAAAATTTTACTTTTTTATTAATGAAAATCGGGGTTAAAAATTTGTGCAGCTTTTGGCCGCAAATAAGTTTGTGTCTTCCACAGTGCGACTGACAATAACGGCCTGAAAAGGATTTTAAAATATTTTTGAGTTTCTTAATTGACTGCAACTACGAAATAATAAACAAACGGAAATCTGAAATCTCAATCCTGCCCTAGAAAAATAATTCTTAATTTCTTAGAATTTTATTTTCAATTATTGACGACTTTAAATTCACAATCAATTGAAATTGTTATTATTTTCATTGTTTTGCTCTGATGATTATTAAAATGGCAACGAATTTCCCTTATGAATTGCAAAGTTCGTTAAGAGAAACGCTCATAGAGAAGCAGAACACTTTTTAAGCGCCGTCGGCTGAAATACAAGAACAGTTCATAACAGGAAGACATAAAAAAAACAAAAAATAATGACAAAAAATAAATAAAAACAGTGGCAACCCGCTCTTACACTGTGGGGACATTTTATGAATTGAACCCAATTGAGAGAGGGAACAATTTTTCCCCTTAAAATACACTCAATTGCAGTTTTAGCACTTTTTGTTTTTTTTTATATTTAATTACTTCTTGTATTCTCTTAATTGTTGAAATGAAATTAATTTGAAATTCAGAAACTTTAAAAAGTTTTTGGATTTCAACGAGAGAAATTTATTAAAAAAAAAAATAATAATAAAACCAACATTTTAAAAGTATCAAAGATTTTCTTGTTTTTTCTTCACAAAAAAATAACAAAAATCTTAATAAAATTGGCAGGTAGCGCCAGTACTTCAGAGCTATTTAATAACTCCCCCACACGTAAAATTGTGAAATTTTGTTGAATTTCATTTTCAAAATTTCAAAACTTTTTCTTTTCAAAACAAAACACGGAATGAATTGCGACAATATTTTGGAATTTTTCTCAGCAATAAAATACGTGTGTATGTGTGTGTTAGTGCTTTTGTTGTGGAGCTGGTGCTACCCGGTCATTTGCACAGTGGGTAGAGATTTTGTAACAAAAAAAGAAACGAATTCAAGAAAAAAACCTTAAAAATAATTCGAGGCGAATTGCGACGGCATTCGAAATTTATTTAAAAATTTTATGGAAATTTCAATCCATATCGAACGCAGCAATTCGATCCCTTTTCCTTAATATTGAACGTGACTCTCTGCAGGCATTTAAAGAAAAAAGTCCCTGCTGTTCTTTGCCAAATTAAAAATTGAAAAAAATCAAAACGTTGATTTTAGGGATTTTGGGACAGTTTCTATGCCCATTTCACTGACTTTAATTCGGACTTTTGGGGAAATTTTCTCACGAGTCCTCTCAGGCAACTGATTGGACGAGATTGATGGAGAAAAAAATGCGATTGCAAGAGATGCCTCACGAGGCTACAGAGTCGTTGAGACTTCAATCACTTCGATCAAGTCTTCAGAAATTTGTTTTGTAAAGTTGTTATAGAATTTAAAGATGTAGCAAAAAAATATCGCACGTGACATAACAATATGTCGCACGGGACATTGAAATACCGGGTGTTTTTTATAGAGTGATACAACTTTGAGTTGGCATCACTGCTTTATTTGACCACCCATTTAACAGCTGATACATGTTTTTTGTTTAGTTTGCCTTGACACTTCGTTATGGATCGGCTTACTACAGACCAAAGCGTATAAATTGTGGACATTTTTAATCAAAATAATGGTTCTGTTCGTCAAACTTATCGTGCACTTCGTCCATTTTGTGGCGTCCATAATCGTCCTTCAGAGCTGCTAATTCGAAGAACAACAGATGGTTTTCGGACCACATTTACTGTTACTGATAATGTGCAGCCCGTGAGACGCCGAACAGTGCGCACTGAAGAATCGATAGCCGCTGTACAGGAGAGCATTGAAGATGATCCCAATCAATCAATTCGACGCCGTTCTCAGCAACTGGAGTTGTGTCCTTCCACTCTATGGAAGATTGTACACAAAGATCTTGGCTTAAAGGCTTTCAAGATTCAACTTGTACAGGAATTAAAGCCAAACGACCATCGTATGCGCTGCCAATTCGGCGAATGGGCTGAGGCACAAATTGATACTGATTTTGAATTTCCATTCACAATATTATTTTCCGATGCAGCCCATTTTTGGTTGAGTGGGTACGTAAATAAACAGAATTGTCGCATTTGGAGTGAGGAGAATCCGCAAGATTTGGTGAAAACTCGGTTACATCCACAGAAAATGACTGTTTGGTGCGCTTTATGGGCTGGCGGAGTCATTGGCCCATATGCCTTCATAAACGATGGTGGTCAGAATGTTACTGTCAATGGCGGACGGTAGAGGAACATGACTCGAAGTTTTTTCGTGCCTCGATTAGCTGGCATTAATCTTGCTGACATGTGGTTCCAACAGGACGGAGCCACATGCCACACAGCGGACGCTACAATTGATTTACTCAAGGAAACTTTTGACGAAAAAATAATCTCACGAAATGGCCCAAGTAATTGGCCTCCAAGATCGTTTAATTCAACCCCATTGGATTATTTTCTTTGAGGTTATGTAAAGTCACTTGTGCACGTTGATAAACCACGAAAAATAGAACACCTGGAAATCAGCATTCGAAGAGGTATCGGCGAGATACGGCCGCAAATGCTGGGAAAAGTTGGTGAAAATTGGTGTTCTAGATTGCGCCTTGTACGCGCCAGCCCTGGCGGCCGCATGGCCGAAATCATATTCAAACATGAATGTCATAAAATTTTCTATCCAAAAAAAAAAAGACCGTTTCATTGATACCAAAAATATATTTTTATGTTTTACTATGATTTAAACTTGTATCACTCAATAAAAAACACCCTATATGTCGCAAGTGACATCAATATAATTCGCACGGGACTTTAGAGCCGGACAATGAAAATTTCTAATAATTGTTTTTTTTTCAACTCTTCGTAGCCTGCGAAAGATTTTAGAGTGGTGAAACGAAATTGTGTGGAAACATTTTTAAATGGAAAAAGCGTGGCGAATGACTTGAAAGGAAATAAATTTTTTTATTAATTAAATTAAATTAAATTAAATTAAATTGTTTATCCCAGAAATATGATCGAATAGAAAGTGTTTCGAAGAACTGTTGATATGCGGGCTCTTCTTCCTCGATTAGGGACGGCATGGAATGTAGCCACGGGAGTGTTAAGGCTTTTAGATGGGGCTGAATATCTGCGAAAGGAACTTGTGCATGAGTTGTATAGCGTGTGCCATGCACGAGGAGTTGCCATCTGCGCGGAATTGGTTAGTCGCACTATTGTTGGCTTCCGCGTACGCTTGAGGCTGGTGATGAACACTTGACTTCGGCGTTAAATTTAGTCACAATGATAAATCTAACAGGATAATAAATGAAACAGCGTTGCCATATTAAATATGAGAGTTTAAAGAAATTGGGAAATTTTACTGGACATATTTTTTTTATATTTTCACACGATTAATACCGCGAAAAAATATCACTCATTAAAATTATAGAATAACAAAATTTCTTTTTACACGATTTATGATATTTTCTTAACGCTGATAAAAATAATAACACCTGAAGGGGCGGGTCTCGTATTTGACTAAAAATTTTAGGAAAAATTTCCTCGAGATATAAATTTTTTTCATCTCAAAAAGATATTTGCGAGCCTCTACAGAAAACAATTTCGAATTTTAGTAGCCCAAAATTTGCGGGGTAACTCCGTAATGCTTTCCAAGAAGAAAACAATTCGAACTTTTAAGTGAAACAATAATTAAGCTCTTGATTCTTTTCAGTGTACAATCAACAACTTTAAGAATTCTTTTTATTAAAAAAAAAAAAAAAACTTTTCAAAATCGTTGATTGCTTTTCCCCCAAAAAATGCTGCATTTTTCACACTTTTTAATAGAAAACGGCAACAATCTGACATTTAAAAATATAAAAAATTTATTAGAAATTAATCCCACATCTTTTAGGAAGAATAATTTATCTTTTAAGAACTCTTACAAAATGCCCGTTTTTAGAAAAGAAGTGAAAAAATTTTACATTTTTTGCAGAAAAGAGAACGCCGCTAATCTCGAGCCCACTTAAATGCGCCTCCGAAATGAATTAAAGTCTCTTAATTGATCACTTTGAATTTTTAAACAAAATTTTAGGGAAAAAATGCATCCGCAGGATTAAAATTAAGGACCTGCCTTTAAAAGGCTGTTTTTAATGTGCACACTTTCCAGCAGAATCTGCATGATTCCTGTCAATTTAATTAATTTCCTCTTAGAAAATTAGTAGAGATTTATTTTTAATAAAAAGAAATTTTTGAAAATTTTTCAAATATTTTTATTATAAAAAGAAAAATTCCAAAACCAAACTGGCAACACATTTCGAGCCTTAACACACCATTTTTAGAAATTGAGCTAAAAGTTTCTTTTAGTTTTTCATTAAACTAAAAATTAATTAAAAAGAGGCAGCAAATAAAATTTGCAGGCCATTAAATAATTTCAAAATCCCAGGGATTAAAAAAAATAATTTTTACTAATTTTAATTTAAATTAACTATCTGTGACAAGCAAATTATTTGCAAATTCTGCTGGTTATAAATTTGAAAGAAAACTTTTCTTTAGATACTTTAAAAAATAATTCCAAAATAGTTTCGAAAATTTCAGGAAGCGAAAAGCTGCCAAATTATTGTGCCATAATACAGCCGTCGGATTTTGGACTCTCTAAATAATTCAGCTTTAACTGCAAGGTTTCCTATTTTAGTTAAATATTTTGCTCAATAATTTTATTTGATAATGAAAAGAGTCACTAAAAGTTCAAGCCACCAAAAGTGCCCGATTTTCCATAATTAAAAGCAAAAAAAATATTGGCCAAGAAGTTTGTTTCCAGGCGACATTTTCAACCCAAAGGATCTGAACTCCTGATAAATAATTCATTTCAAAATTCCGATATCATCGATTTCGAAATTTCAAACGTTCAATTCATTAACAGCAGCACTGATTTTGTTTTTGTATTTTCCTTAATTTCACAAGAATTCAAAAAACTATTTTCCAACACTCAAAAAAACTTTTTTTTTAATTATTGCACACGTACTTCATTCACATTTAATTTAAATAAAAATTTTTTATGTAAATTTGTTGCTCATTTTCACCTTTTTCTTTAAATAAAATCTTGTTATGGAACGGAAACGGAAGTGATTTCGATTTTAATTTGCGTTAACGCTTCTTTTAAATATTAACTCTTATACTTCTATGCATGTGTGTAAGTGATTGTGTGTGTGTATGTGTGTGTGTGTGTGTGCGTGTGTCCGTGTGTTAATAGTACATGAAGATGTTTGATAAACCGTTAATTTTGTTTTCACATTCTTGACAAAATCTATAAATTTTTATAGCCGACGGAGTTCCGTTTAATATCATTTTGCTTGAAATAATTTATAATTTTGTTGTTAATTTCTTTGCTTAAAATTCGTGCGACTTCTCATTATGTTTCTTCTTTTCTTTTTTTTTTTTGTTTTTGTAATTTACAACAACTTCGGTAGCAACATATTCATGACGTTGCTACACAATAACAAAATTAAAACGCACACATAAATTTTGCGTTTTCTTTTTTTTTTTTTTTGATTTTCAATTTCAATTTCAATGCAAGAAAAACGAAACGACGAAACCAACACACGCGTTAGTTATTATTTCAATAAACACGCGATCTCTTTGAGAATCCAACAAGAACTGAAGTTGGGAAAAACCAGTCCTGCTTGTTGGCCAAAAGCCACATAAAAACTCACAAATACCCCGAAAACACAAGCTAAAGCTGGCCTAAGCCACAACAACAGCAACAACTACAATAACAGCAACAAAACGAATACAACACAAACAAGCAAAACCCCACATGAAAGAATGTATTAAGTAAAACAACAACAACAACAACAAAGCAAACGCTAAGAAAAAGCACTCAAAACCCTACACAAAAGCAAAACTTAAGTTCTAGTGCAATCAATCCATGCAACACAATCAACTCATTTATTAAAGTCCTGTTCATTAAAACAACAACAGTACCAACAAACTAATAATAACAAGAGAACGGCTCAATACACGCACTCGCTCTCTCTCACTGCTAATAAGCATCCCCCAGTCAAAGGGGCCCAACATAAAAGAATAACTGAACAGCCCCTTTTTATTCTTATCCCACTTTAAATCTATAAGATAGAAAGAGACAACTTGTTTGTGTTGAATGCTGTTTCTTTTTCAGTTTCATACTTATTTGCTTTGGTTTCAATTCACCGTTGTTTCTTGGCACTCACTGGAAACAGTTTCTTTTGGTGCTCTCCATTTTATGAGTTCAATTTGTTTTTGTTTCTGTTTGTAGTCGCTCCTGTTTTTTGTTGGTGTTGAGGAGGGCGTGTATTTTTTCACCGCAATTAATAAGAAACAGTAAAATTTTAATGTTTTTATTGAATGGAAAAATAGCAAAACAGTGTGCACAAGTTGGCGTTAAATGAAGGGACAGTGGTTGATTTGAATCGATTTTATTTCTTTAATAGTACTCTACACTAAATCAAAGTAAATGGTTACAGTAGTCATTGGCAAAGTGGAACTCTGAACAATTTGAATATTGAAAAAATTCAATCTGCTGCTAAACGCCCTTTAAGAGCAACTCGAATAAATTATCTCTGTGCGAGTTGCGACAAAATACTGGGGAAACAGCTGTTTTCGGTCGAACTGAATAGAATAGGAATTAAAAGGAGTAGATATTGTCCATTTTGTTATATTTGTTGCTGCTGTTTTCAGTGCTTTTGTGTTTTCAATTTCGAGCTAAGAAAATTTAAAATTTTTTCAAATCGTAAAAGTCGCTAAAATCGGTTCTGCTAAAGTAGAGCTCTCAGTAGATCTCGTCCTCCGATATCCCAGGAAGCTTTCCTCACTACTACTGAGAGTGTATTCGTATGTCTCTATGTATGTGTCTGTGTGAGTGTGTCTGTGTGTGTTATGAGTATTCGAACCGCTTATAACTTTCGAACGCCTGTAGCTAATCGGACCAAACTAGTGGCGTCCCAAAGTCTTCAAACTTCATGAAAAATATGAAAAAAACTACGAAAAAGGGTTTTTTTCAATAACGTTTACATGTCCTTAGCGCTGGAGTCGGCAGACTCTGTGGTAATTAACACACGACTTCGACGTCTTAGGTCCCGAGCTCGACTCCGCACTCAGTCATGAATTTGGCAACGATTATTTTAGAGTGAAGATCCTTGAAGATCACATTAAGTTTATCAATTTTATTAATAAATTTTATTAATAAATTTTATTAATAAATTTTATTTATAAATTATTTTCATAAAAATTTTTTTAAAATTTTATTTATGAATTTTATTTATAAATTTCAGTCATAAGTCTTATTCATACATTTTCTTAATAAATTTTATTAATAAGTTTTTTTTATAAATATTTTTCATAAAATTTTTCTATTAATTTTATTTATAAATTTTATTTATAGATTTTATTTATTAATTTTGCTCATAAATTTTATTCATAAATTTTATTTTGAAATTTCAGTCATAAATTTTATTCATAAATTTTATTTATAAATATTTTTCATAAATTTTATATAAAAATTTATTTAAAAATTTAAATTTTAATCGTGAATATTGTCTATAAATTTCATTTCTAAATTTTACTCATAAATTTTATATAAAAATTTTAATAAGAAATTTTATTCATAAATTTTATTTATAAGTTTTATTTATGAATTTTATTTATAAGCTTCAGTCATAAATTTTATTCATAAATTTTATTTATAAATTTTTTCATAAATTTATATAAAAATGTATATAAAAATTTAAATTTAAATCATAAATTGTATTCATAAATTGTATATATAAATTTTGTATCTAGATTTTATTCATAAATTTTCTTTATAAATTTCACTCCTTAATTTTATATATATAAAAATTATATAAAAGTTTTAATAATAAAATTTATTCATAAATATTATTTGTAAATTTCATCTCTAAATCTTATTTGTAAATCTTGTTCTCCTGAATAATATATGATAAATTTTGCACCATGTAGTCAAAATAATTTGAAAGAAATTTCGACCGCATCAGTTGCCCACACTGTTTTGCCCTGCAACATTTCCCCTACTTCCTGTTTTGCTTTCTCTCGCTCTCGCTCATTCAATTGCTGCAGTTTATTAAGGAATTAAAATTTGTTTCTTTGTTTGTGTTGTTGTTGTTGTTGTCATTGTGTTTGTTGCTTATCAAATTCGGATTTACTTGGCCAAAAATGGTCTCCTTAAAATGTTTGTTCTTGTTGTCTTTCAATTCTTTAATGCCATTCCACCAACCGTTTGGTCTAATTAATTATGGTTTGTGGCAATTAAAAGAAAACAACAACAACGACAACAGACACTCATATTTAAGTCTTATTTTAATTTTTTTATGAATTTCTATTTAAGCGTTCGTTCTTGTTTGTGTTGGTAGTCCGCCAGCCAGCCATCCCGCCATCCCGCCATCCCGCCTGCTGTAATTTCAGTTGTTGCTTTCGGTTTAATAAAATTTATTTTGCTTTTTATAATTTTTTATCTGGGATTTGCATCTTTCGCGCAATAAATCACGCTTCAGTAGTTTATGTTGTTTTACTCGTCGCTAAACTTTAGTCGACTGTTGGTTGTTATTTTTATTTAATTTTTTTTTCGCTTTTGTTGTAGTTGCTGCTGCTGCTGCTGCTGCTGCTGTTGCATTTGAAATTCGTCTGAAGTCTCGTTTGTTGTTTCAGTTTATTATTATAGTTTCGCGTTGTTGTTGGTGCTGGTGTTGCTGTTGCTGTTGTAGTGTCGTTTGTTATCTGTTGTATTGTTGTTGTTGTTTTCTTTTGGCTTCAGCTTAAAATGCTTTTATGTTTCAGCTAATTCCATGGTTAATGATTATTGCAATTATTCACCTTTTTTATTTGTTTTAGTTTTTTATTTGAATTTATTTTTTATATATTTTATTTTTTATTTTTGCCGGCTTCTGATAGTTTTACATGTCTGTGGGTGGATTTTTTTCTTTTATTATTGTATTTAATTTGCAGGCAGAAAAAAGAATAGAAATAGAATTTTAAAGGGATAAATAATAAATAGTTCGTAGTTTGTTTAACATTTTAAAATGTCCCCTAATTAAGTGATCCTTATCTGTGATGATGGCTGGGTTTTTAAATAAAATGACAGTCTTTGCGTTATTAATTTCAATTGTAATTAAAGGAAAGAAATAACACAGTGTGTATTTAATGCCCGACTTTAATTGAAATCTGTTGCAGGAACTCCAACTCCTGATGATAAATCGCGGGCCAAAAAATACAACAGATTTTCATATCGTCAGTCATCAATAATTATTATTTACAATTATTGTTTTTATTATTGTTGCATTTTCCAACAACTCCTTTCAACTGTTGACCAAATTTATTATTTATTTCTTAGCCCTCCACCACCAAACAGTCGTCATCAGGCGCACGTTAAGCGTTCGAAATTTCTTTCATTTTCTCTTTTCGGTTTTAAATATTCATGAGACTCGAATACACTTTCATTTTATGGTTAAACACCCTCTGCGAGCAACCCCATTTGAATTGAAGGGAGTTGTATTGAACCACCATTAAAAGAAAAATAAAATAGAAAAGAAAAGAACGGCGAACAACGAACAAACAACTCCATGATTATTATTGTGCAGTCATATTTGAGCACTAATCGCTGGTTCTGAATGGAGTCCACCCTTTTTGTGTAATCACAAACCAAACAAAACAACAACAACAACAACAGCAACAACAAGAACAACAACGAAGACGACGGACACCCATTCATTTGTGTGCATAAAGTTTTGAAACTGATTTACTGGCGACAATGGCACTTAACAGCAATAAAAAGGGTTTGGGAGGGGGTTAGGGGAGGGTGCTGGGAGCAGGCAAAAGGGTTAAAAGCAGCACCATAATTTGTAAATCAAGATGTGCCAGCATTTGGGCAGGCAAAAACTAAAACTCTTTTTTAAATACATGAAAACGTAACGCATTTTCATCTCTTTCGGGCATTCGAATTCGAATTCGAATTTCGAATGAAATAAATTTTAATTTGATGTGAAAAATTAATTTTTATTTTAGTCAAATATGTTATATCTCCATAAAAATACCCTGTAGATTCGTATAAATAGCAAAACCGTGAAAATAATTTTATAAAAAATGGAGTCGAAGCGGCAACACTGAGCATTAAAATCTTCTGAATCGTGTTACAGTGAAAAAAAAACTATTAAAATCTGAGAGTTAAAATCGCACAAAAAAGTTTTTTTCTTCGTTGATGCTGCAAAAAAAATAAGAGACAAAATGGCTGCCACAAATTCTCTCTTCTCAGCTGTCATTATCAGGGCTGCCAATTTTTAAATTTCAACAAGCAAACGAATTATGATTTAAAAATTACTTGTTGTCAAATGCTCAACCGCCACGTTTGACTCGGACGTGGTCTCTTCTGGAGGTCCAATTTTCGATGACTGTTTTCCAACACATGCGGCCGTTTAGCGGCATAAAGCGGCGTATGTTGTCAATAGTTTCAGATATATCGGCACTGGTCGGGGACTTGACTTAACTTCTTTAGAAAATAGTTTAGCGGCCTTAAATGGCATGACTCTGGGGAACCAATTCACGAGCCCGAAATGTGAAAATATGCGCTTCTCAAACGCATCCTTCTGTGGAGTCCATTGTGACACCAGGCATTGTGACATGGCGCGCTGTCTCGTTGAAACCACAACTCCTGGACATCATCCTTGTTAAAGGAAAAAGTCTGTAAATCGTGGCCGTACAGCGGCCACCATTGACTTTAAGCTACTGACCAGCATCGTTTCTAAAAGAAGTGCGCTCCAGTGAAACCACCAGCCAAACTGGCAATTTTCCTCAGTGTAACGCTGCCTCAACGTGCACTCGAGGATTATCGTTCACTCTGAATACGGCAGTTGGGGGTTTTCACGCTTCCCTTTAAACGAAATTGGCCCTGGTTAATAAACAAAAAATCGGTATCAATTTCCATCTTGTTTTGGGTCCATTTATCGGATCTTCTCCGTGATCAGCTGATCGTGTGAGTTCAATTGTTGCACGAGTTGGATTTTGTGAGCACACAAATCGAATTGTTTCCCCAAACTTTATCATAAATTGGAAGGCCACTTACCCAATTCTAGTACTCGACGGCGCATACACTGAATCGGGTCCTCCTCTACGCTGCGCTCTACAGCAGCAACGGCTTCTGCTGTACGAGCTGGACAACGACTCTGTGAATGCGTGTTATCATTTAGAGCGAACGTGGGGCTAAAACGTTCTTGTAGTTAATCGAATTAATAGCTCCGATGCGCGATTATGTTGACCGCCCGTTACGTATTTCGCTCAGATCCTTATGAAATTTCAAAAGAAAATTCTCACAACTTGGCAGCACTTTTCAGGCGTCAGTCAGTCAGTCTATTCACTTGGAAATGATAAAACGAACTCAATATGAATCACTTGACAGCTGGTAAAATGTTTGCCAGTTAAAAAGTGCTGCCAAGTTGAAGCTTTATACCGTATTAAGAAAAAGCCCCCTTTTTAATTGAAACATTTTTTGAAGTGTTTTTTTTTAATAATTGAAATCGATTGATTTCAAAATTAAAATAAAATTAATTATAAAATTTTGCCCCGAAGAGTTCAAAATGATAGAAAAACACAAAAACCGGGTTGCGTTATTTTTGAGGTTAAAATTAAAGGGAAGTTACAGGGAGGGCTTTTACCCCGTCAACCGTTTTTATATATTTTTTTTCTAAAATTTATAAATATTTTTTTTTAATTTGTCACACGACGACTTCGCCCGTTTGCCTGTTGAAAGAAAACTGGGATGCGAGTCGACAGACGACCCTCATCTCTCTTCTATCCCTTAAGAGATGAGAGGGACGGGATTGCTGATCGAGTTATTAAATAAAATCAACATATTTTTACATGAAATTAAACGCAAAATATATAATTAATTTTGCATTTTATTTTTAATAAAAAACATCCCGGCTGTTTTGCGTGTCTCTTTTTTTTATCAGAAACTCATCTCGATTCACTTTTAGCACCTGTTGGTTTGTTCGCTCTCTTGTGAATTGTTTGCACTTTCAGTGGCAAGAAAAGAACATACAACAACAATGAGTGCTTAATTATCTCACAAAATCCAATTATCTTCTTATCTGCTTATTTTTGTGGAATAATGAAACAGTCGGCTGAAATTCGTACTGGAAAAGTGTTCAACAAAAAACACAAAAAGAAAAAGAAAAGAAAAAAATTGTTAAGAAATACTTGCACTTTTTGTGTGGCGGTTGCACTGGAGCACTCACACACACACACACACACACACACTTACACTCTCACACAGCTTTGACGTAAATTATGTATTATTTTCATGTGATCAACAGGCATCTTCAGCTCCCCGGAAGACACTGACTGAAGCCTGTCTCGTCTGAAAAGGGGTGGAACCTCTCACAAGCAGCTTAAAAACGGTGGCATCCTTTTGAGTGCTCTAGAGAGACGGGAGGGGGACTCAATAATTTCCAAGTGTTTTGTTCTTCTTTTCTTATAGAATATCTTTTTTTTTTCATATTTCCCTCCGGCTTGAATGCAATTTTTCTAGCCAAACCTGCCGAGTTCTGCAACAATTTCAAGTATTTAAAATTAATTTATATTTTTTTCAAATTTATTTCATTTCATGTGTGACATCAAGTGTCTCTCCGTCCTGTCCTGTCCTGTCCTGTCCTGTCTTTTCTTTACAGCAGCAGAAATAAATAAAGAAAATAATTACGTGTTACAGAAAATAGTTGATGACACGTTTCATATTCATGGCGTTTTTGTGTTGTTGCTTTTGTTCTTTTATTTGAAATTAAAATAAAAAATAAAGAAAATGAATGGCAGGCAGCAGCAGTTGGTTTTGCAAATATTGTAAATAAAAATATTCAATTACACCATTTCCCAGGAGGATTTCGAGGTGTTGTAAATAATAAAAGATAATTAAATGCCTGCGAAAGCCACTTGGAATTGTTTTAATCTCTTGAATTTGATCTGGCAAATTGTTCTGCTCGAGTTCCCCCGAAATGCGGTTAAAAAAAAATAAAAAATATTTAATAATAATTTCAAAGCAGTTGAACAGCGTTTAAACAATTTTGTTATGACGCTTCGTAAGTCAACACTTTTGATAAGGGAAATTTTTATAAAAAAAAGACTTAAAAAAATCCCCCATTTCAAAGAAATCTTTATTTTTAGATTTATAATTATTTAAAATTTAATTTCCTTTATTTCAAGGAATTTTGTTAGACAACAATTCATTTATTTGAACAAAAATAATTCCGGGCAAATAGTTTTTATTATTTTTATATCGGCTGTTTTTTATAGAGTGATACAACTTTGAGTTGGCATCACTGCTTTGTGTGACCACCCATTTAACAGCTGATACATGTTTTTTGTTTAGTTTGCTTTGACAGAGCAACGCGTGCAAATTGTGGAAATTTTTAATCAAAATAATGGTTGTGTTCGTCAAACTTATCGTGCACTTCCTCCATTTTATGGCGTACACAATCGTCCTTCAGAGCTGCTAATTCGAAGAACAACAGATGGTTTTCGGACCACATTTACTGTTACTGATAATGTGCAGCCCGTGAGTCACCGAACAGTGCGCACTGAAGAATCGATAGCCGCTGTACAGGAAATCACTGAAGATGATTCTAATCACTCCATTCGTCGCCTTTCTCAGCAACTGGGGTTGTGTCCTTCTCTACTTTATGGAAGATTTTACGCAAATATCTTGGCTTAAAGGCTTTCGAGATTCAACTTGTGCAGGAATTAAAGCCAAACGACCATCGTATGCGCCGCCTATTCGGCGAATGGTCTGAAGCACAAATTGATACTGATTTTGAATTTCCATTCAAAATTTTATTTTGCGATGAAGCCCATTTTTGGTTGAATGAGTACGTAAATAAACACAATTGTGGCATTTGGAGTGGGGAGAATCAACAAGCTTTTGTCGAAACTCAATTACATCCACAGAAAATGACTGTTTGGTGCGCTTTATAGGCCGGGCGGAGTCATTGGCCCAGGTGTCTTCAGAAACGATGATGGTCAGAATGTTACTGTCAATGGTGAACGGTATGGGAACATGATTCGAAGCTTTTTCGTACCTCAATTAGCTGGCATTAATCTTGCTGACATGTGGTTCCAACAGGACGGATCCACATGCCACACAGTGGGCGCTACAATTGATTTACTCAAGCGAACTTTTGACGAAAAAGTAATTTCACGAAATGGCCCAATTATTTGGCCCCCGAGATCGTGTGATTTAACCCCATTGGATTATTTTCTTCGGGGCTATGTAAAGTCTCTCGGGTACATCGATAAAGCACAAACAATTGAACACCTGGAAATCAACATTCGAAGAGTTATCGGCTAGATATGGCCGCAAATGCTGGGAAAATTTTGTGAAAATTGGTGTTCTAAATTGCGCTTTGTACGCGGCAGCCCTGGCGGCCACATGACCGAAGTCATATTCAAACATTAATGTCATAAAATTTTCTATCCCATAAAGACCGTTTTATTGATATCAAAAATATATTTTTATGGTTTAATATGATTTAAACTTGTATCGCTCTATAAAAAACACCCGATATAAAAAAATTATATATTTTATATAAAAAAAATCAAAGTGATTTATTTCGAGGCTTTGGGTAGTTCCCAAACGCATTTAGCTGGTGCCTTTTATTACTGTTGGAAATCAATTATAAATTTTTACTTCATGGAATTTTATAAAATTTTAAAATACAACATAAATATTCTCAGTGTACAAATCATAAAGTCACTCACGCTCTCTAAATTAAAATTCGTGGCAGTGATATTAACACTGGGAAACAACGCGCGGCAGTCAAAATACTTTCACAAGTTCGTTGGCAAATACAAAATAAAAACAAACTACCACGATGTTTTTGTTCCTGTTCTTTTCTTTTAAACACATTTTTGCTTCTTTTGTAATACAATCCTTTATATTCTGCTCATCTACATTAAAACGCCTTTTGGAATATCTTTTTTTGATTTAAATTCGTCGACATTAAGTTACTTAAAAGTGTACCACAAAAATGTGTTTGGCTTCACTATTTATGGGATTTTCTAACAGAAAGTTTTTTATTCTTTTCAGTTTCCGGATGGTATAAGTGCTGCCAGATGTACGACATGGTGTTCCACATGGGCTGGGAATTAGCAGGTAAAAAAACATAAACACAAAAAAATTTTATTTGAGTGATTGAATTGTGTGGAGAAGTGAACTATTTAAAAATGCTACATGTACGACATCTGTTGAGAAATTTGGGTAAATTTAAACTTTTGTCAAAAATATATTTCATAATTCATTCCTCTTTATTTGCTCCTGTTCAAAATAATTACGCTGAGTTCTGATATGAAATTTTTAATATATTCTTGAGCTCTCCCGCTCTCTTTCTCCCTCTCTCAGCTATTCGATTTTTATCTCCTTAAGCGTCCCACACCGCTGTCATTTCACCAGTCTCTTCAATCTTGGGAACAGCAAAAAGTTATAGAAAACCGGCCAAATCTAGTGAACACGGCGGCTGAGGCACAATAACGATGCTGTTTTTCGATGAAAATATTAAAACAAAAAATTTCGCAACGATATTCAGGGACCCACTTGCCATGCCCACAATTTTCGAAATACATGTCACGGCATGAATCAAGCGAGGCATCCCAGTGATTCCGTCGTACAATTTCATTCACTTCCTTCTTCTTCTCCGGTTATTCAAGTGCTCTGCAGCGGTTTGGGGCATGTCTCGTCATGCACATCTTCTCTCGAACTTTCCCGAAAAGCTCAAACCGATTTGGAAACATTTTTCCGACTCGAAAAACAAAAATCAGTGTCAAACGTCTCAAATGCTTTTCAGAACCCGAATGTTGAGGCTTGCGTGTGCAAATCACACAACTTCGATGACTGAGTGAAGTGATTTACAGAGTCACAGAATAAATAGTAGACTTTATAGTGACGCTGGTAGCCTGCTGCCTTCTATTCTGTTTCCACTTTTCCCAAATAAATCGCCCGCGGTATTTCCCCACTAAAAATAATTCCATTCAATCGCATTCAATTCAGATTTTATCTCCGCACGCCAGCATTTCATTGGCCGGAAGGGCACAACAAAGCGAGTGTTTATTAAACTGCGACGAGACAACATCTCAAATAAATTAAGTTAAACGCTTCAATACGAACTTCATGTTCCATTTTGTTTTATTTAATTTCATTTCATTGTTTATCGGTTGCAAACTGAAATGCCTTTTCAGACTCTGATTTTTATTTGGTTTTTGACAAAATTTCTGTCATTTTTTTTTAGGTAAAATCGGGTTGCAAAAAAGTCTCTCTGGTTAATAACAATTATTTCGGTTAAAAACAAATAAAAATCGGATGAAAACAATTATTTCTGACAGAAATAAAATGAACACCCTGGAACTACAATCACTTTTTAACTTTTATTAAAATCGTCACAATTGTTGGGGGGGTCCCCCTGTTCTAAAGCCTATAAAGTTATTATCAGCATCTTGAGGGGGGGGGGGGGGGGGGGTAAAAAAAGAAGTTTCACATCAAGAGTGAAATTAAATTATGCAAATTTTCCACAAATTGAAAAAATATTACAGACTCGCAACCGGCAATTTAATTTGGCCATCAAAAGCGAACCAGAAGCGCACCAGAAGCTCTCGTTGTGCAAATACACACACTCTCACGCCTGCCAACGGCAGTGTGTGTGTGTGTTCATCATTAATTTTACATCAGCGATAAAAAGCGGCCGCAAATAATTCGTAATAATTGTAATAATAAATAATAAAAAGAATCCCTGTAAAAGTGTTTGGCAAAAATCCCAGCGTTGCCACGACCAATAAAACCAGGCTGCAACAACAACAACAACAACAAAGACAACAAGAGGTTGATATTAAGAGCAGGAAAAAAAGAGGCTCGAATCATTGAATATTTTGACTTCTTAATGGCCTTAAATAACAATGATTAAGACTGATGGCTGAGAGCGAAAGAGAGAGAGAGTGAGTAAGAGCGGGGGCCAGTAAGTGTGAAGGGGGCTGAATCGATATAAAGTGACGTACTTAAAGCGGAAAATGTTCGCTGCAATTACACAGCCACACAGACACACACACACATGCAGCAACATTCTCAAATCGTTTCTGCTGGTGTTCACATCCAGGCGGTTCTCATATAAAAAAAAAATTTTATATTTTTTTTATGAGAAGAAGCTGCCGCCAACCAGCCCTGCAACACGTAAATCACTATAATCACGACAAAATTTCAAGTGTGAGTGAGTGAGTGGTTGGTTGTTTGTTGTTGGTTGTCTTGTGGAATGATGATGACGATGACGATGCTGATGACGGTGCTGCATATGCGTTCTGCTTCTATGGTCCGTTGTGAGGTTGCGGCTCAAGTCTTTAACTTAATTTCGTTGCAACTCGGCGAAACGAGTTACGCAAAATATTATTTAAAGTGACTGACTGACTGACTGTCCCACTGGAGGTGTGACAGCAAGTGACCAACAGCTACTGTAATTCAATAAACGCATGAGTTTTTTCGTCGTCATTTTTTTGCTGCTGCTTCTTCGTTGATGCCTGCCTGCCTGCCGCCTGCCGGTGTTAAGCAGAGTGGACAAACGTGCGGATGGATTTTTTATTATTTTTTTCATTTTAAAGCTGACAAAATGTGTCAAACAGCACTTCGTATGGAATAAAAGCAAAAAATACGAAATAAAAGCCGATAAAATTTAATGTCAACCGCGAAGAGATCCTCCAAAAAAATATGATAAATTGTGGCGTTCAAGTTGTTGAAAGTTTTGTGCCGAGTGGCAAAAAAAAAAACTTTAAATTGTGACATCCCATTTAATAGTTTATGGCTGATTCGGGGGGTCATTTTATTCGGCAAGACATCAGGAATAGCATTAAGCCGAAGTGACTTTTAAAAAGTCCTTAAATTTATTTGGAAAAAAAATATGATTCAGTTGCAGAGCCGCAAGCAGGCAATTCACGTTGTCTGAAAAGGGAGAGGGGAATTGAAGGTGGGACGCAGCCGAAGCCGACCTGTTGGCACATCAAATAAAAATTTATAATTAAAGTGAAGCAAAAAAAAAAAAGAAGAAACAAGTTAAAGTGCTATAAAATCCGCTTTGCTTAATATATTTAACCCCGCACACTGGGGCTTTTTGCATGAAGATGCGGAAATATTTTTTTTTAACATGCACACTGGGGATTTTTGCAGAGAGATAAGGGAAGCAAATTTATTTATTTATTTTATATAAATTTAAATATCAAAAACGCCCCACACTGGGCTTTTTTATATGCACGGATCAGAGGATTTTTGTAAAAAGGTGAGGGATTTTTTCTTTGTTTTTCATAAAAAAAACACTGACAATTTTTGTATGGAAGTGAGGAGAAATCTTTTTTTTTTTTTGTTATTTAATAAAGCTTGCACACTGGGTAATTTCGCATAGAAGTGAGGAAATGTTTCTTTTGTTTGAAGTACAACAAACTGCACACTGGGGATTTTTTTTATTAAGATCAAGACAATTTTTTTTTTATAAAATACATATAATAAGCCTCGCACACTGGTGCTTTTTGCATGAAGATGCGGAAATATATTTTTTAATAAGCGCACTGGGGATTTTTGCCGAGAGGTAGAGAACCAATTTTTTTACTTTAAATATAAAAAACGTCCCACACTGGGGATTTTTGTAGGGACGGGACAGAGGATTTTTGTAAAGAGATAAGGGATTAATTTTTTTGTTTTTTATAAAATAAACACTGACAATTTTCGTATGGAAGTGAGGAAAAATCTTTTGTTGTTATATAATAAAGCTTGCACACTGGGGTATATCACATAGAAGTGAGAAGGAAAATATTTTTCGTTTCAAATATAATAAGCTCTGCACACTGGGGATTTTTTTTATTGAGGTAAGAAAAAAGTGCTTGTATTATACATATATAATGAACCTCGCACACTGGGGATTTTCATGAGGAGGTGGGGAATTCGTTCATGTTTAAATAAAATTATAAAAACTGCACACGAGAGATTTTTGTATGGAGGTGGGAGAATTGGTTTCTTAAATATTTTGCACACTGGGGAATTTTTTTTAATACTTCTTTTATATTTGAGGTCAGCAAAAACTTTTTGTTTTGACAATAATTAACCTCGCACACTGGGAATTCTTGTGCGAAGGCGAGAAATTTGTTTTTATTTGAAACGTAATAAAACCTGCACACTGGAGATTTTTTTGTGGAGGTGCGAATTTTTTTTTTGTTTTTTTTTTTGTTTTAAATCTAGTGAACTTTGCACATTGGGGATTCTTGTGTGGAAAAGCAGGAAAATTTTGTTTTGTTTGAAGTATAATAAACTTTGCACACTGGGGATTTTTATAGAGGCCAGGAAATAATTTTTTGCTTTGAATATTTTAATCTTTGCACACTGGGGATTATTGTGTGGAGGCGAGGTAAACAATTTTTCGCTTGAAATATAATAAACCTTGCACACTGGACATTCTTGTAAAAAGATAAGGATTTTTTTTTAACATAATAAATCCTGCACAGTGGAGATTTTTGTGTGGAGATGAAGAATTTTTCTCATCACCAAATATAATGAGTCGTGCACACTGGGGATTTTTTCACTTTAACAAAAAAATCACTTAATAAAACACGGAGGGAATGGGTTTGAAACAGATTAAAAAAACTAGCAGTCGGTCCGAAATAATTCTTTTTCATGTGCTTATTGTTCCGAAATCTTAAAATACCATTCAATATTGCAATTATAATAAAAAAAAAAATAGTAACCAAATCTTTTTTAAAAATTAAAAGTTTATTGATTTTTTTCTTTTTTCCAGAATTTTCCGTAGTCATTCCCATGGTGGAGCCAACCTTCGAATCATATTGTGCTGCTGTACATACTCCCATACTTGTTTGCATCTGAAACTTCCACAAGATTCTTAATTTGTTCCAGAAAAATCCTATAAAATTATATTTATATTTTTGGTACAGTTGAAATTTTTTAAAAGCTGTCAAATATTTGCTTGAATGTATTTGAAAAACAATTAATTATATCACAAAAATTGTTGTATTATAAATTAAATAATTTTAAGATCATTTAGATTTATTTCCATATATTTTTCAATAAAGAAATGTTGGACACAAAGTAAAAATACTGCCGGGGCCAAAATTACCGCATTCGATATCCAACAAAATTTCAATATAATTTGTGTGAAAATTTGAAGCGATATCGAATGTCATAATCTATTTGCCTTTTATTATTTCAATTATTTACAAATTTAATCATTCGCAAATTCTAAAATAACTCAGTTATTTTCAACTTAAGTCATAAGGATTTCAAACTATTCGAAATATTAATTTCTTGAGCTAAAAAATCTCATGCATTTAATCCTATTCACTGTAAAAATAAATAAAATTCATTTATATGCCCCGTAATTTGATTCCGCGTTTTTCATTAAGTCTGCAAAGAAAAATCAGTTGCGGCAACACTTCCAATTTTGCTTAATTTTCAAATGGACGTAAATCACCAGGCACCCAGAACAGCTCAAAAACAAACAAGCAACTTTTTGTATTTGATTCTTTCGAAATGTGCAACAAATTTAAAGCATACTTTAGGGATGAGCAATATATTTACACGACCGGGTGACTCAAATACTCTGCAAATCCTTGTGAAATATATAAGAATTGTTACCTGCCTGCTTTTTTTGCTGTTCTGGGCTCCTGGTGTTTTTGGCACATTTGGAAATTGGATGAAAACAGTGTTGCCGCAACAGATTTTTCAATGAATTCGGGATAAGTTAAGGGAGATTTTCAACTGAAATTTTAAGAACTTTATAATATTTTTAATTAATATAATTAAAGTTGGAACATGTCTTTCTTACCCACAATTTCAACTAAAAGTTGCAACAACTACAACAAATTTTTTTCTAGTAAATGTTTTTTTTTACTATTTATTTAAAATTATCAAGAAATTAATTGTTATTATTAACAAGCATGGGAATATGTTAAATAAATTTGTATCAAATTTAAAAATTATATATTTTTATAAGGACACAGTGAATAATAAGTTTCTTATTTTCAAATAACAAATATTTCCTTAAAACATCTCGTCATTTTGAAAATTGTCTGCATAATTTTAGTCAATTTTGATTAGCGAAATAAAACCGTTTTGCTTATTTTAAGTTATTTTCCCTCAGATATAGATTTCATTTCCATCAGTGTTTTGCGCCGATATTTATTTTTCAAGTCCTCATTCGCTTTAGAGTCCAGCTCAATATCTGAAAATAAAAATAATGAAAATAAATAATGAAAAGATGATGAAAAACTTTTTTGTATTTCACACAATTTGACAGAAAAAATTGTTTATTTTTATTAAAATTATGAAAACGTTAAGATTCAAATTTTTGTAATATATTAAAAAAATATATCTGTCGGTTCTTAATTTATTACAAATTGTAGAATTTAAAGGCCGAAAACGCCAACCGCAATCAGGCTGATGGTAGTAAAAGTTTCAAAACTGATTTGTTTTTTCTCACAAAATTCAAAGATGATTTCCAGTGGTTGTTTCATACAAAATTTTGCTGCACTCAAGATGTATTTCATATAAAGTTTTCACAAAATAAACGATAGACTTATTGAAAATATTTTTTGCCCGGTGAAAAGTTTAATCCGAAAAAATAAGAGGTGAATGCATTCCAGTTTAATTACAAGTAGAGCGAGTAATTTAATTGTATTTCATTTTAAGTTGAGATTTTTTCTTTTCATACACCAAAATACTTTCGCGTTTTCACAATAAATATAAACCGGCTGCGGCAACAGTGTGCGTTACAATAAAATTGATTTATTCGCTGACTGCAAAAACAATTGAACGTTAATGAAAAGCACAACAAAATCCGGGAGTCCAGAAGCTGCACTGAATTAGCAGGCATTTCTTTTGCTGTTGAAATCTAAAAATCATTTCGAGATGAACAGACTTGAGCATGACTTGTCGACGACCAACAACAGTGCTGCCACATGAACTGTTTATGACATGCCGCGGCGGTCTCATTTATTATGGGAAAAGTGGGCCACAATGATTGTGTAAAATATATTTTTTACGTTTATTTTCAGCAAATTTGTGCTTCAAGGGCTGTTTCTTGGCCATATTAAAATATATATTTTTAAAAAATATCTGCTGGCGGCTAGATGTTATATTCTACCCCCTCAATTAAAACTCGCTGCGAATTGCATTTTATTACTGGATTTGGGATCAGCTGGAAACTAGTTGTAAGTTTCGAACTGGGCCTTAAACCCGTAAAGAGACTTAAATGACTTCCTATAAATTATCGGGTGTTTTTTATACAGTGATACAAGTTTAAATCATAATAAAACATAGTAAAATATTCTCGATATCAATGAAACGGTATTTATTGGATTGAAAATTTTATGACAATAATGTTTAAATATGATTTCGGCCATAAGGCCGCCACGGCTGGCGCGTACAAGGCGCAATCTGGAACACCAGTTTTCACAAACAGTAACATTCTGACCAATGACTCCGCCAGTCCATAAAGCGCACCAAACTGTAATTTTCTGTGGATGAAATGGAGTTTCAACAAAAGTTTGTGGATTCTTCCCACTCCAAATGCGACAATTCCGTTTATTTACGTGCCCATTCAATCAAAAATGGGCTGCATCGGAATATAAAATTTTGAATGGAAATTCAAAATCAAGATCAATTTGTGCCTCAGCCCATTCACCGAATAGGCGGCGCTTACGATGGTCGTTTGGCTTTAATTCGTGCACAAGTTGAATCTTGGAAGCCTTTAAGCCAAGATCTTTGTGTACAATCTTCCATAAAGTGGAAGGACACAATTCCAGTTGCTGAGAACGGCGACGAATCGATTGATTAGGATCATCTTCAATGCTCTCCTGTACAGCGGCTATCGATTCTTCAGTGCGCACTGTTCGGCGTCTCACGGGCTGCACATTATTAGTATCAGTAAATGTGGTCCGAAAACGATCTCTTGTTCTTCGAATTAGCAGCTCTGAAGAACGATTATGTAGGCCACAAAATGGTCGAAGTGCACGATAAGTTTGACGAACAGAACCATTATTTTGATTAAAAATTTCTAACGATTTGCACGTGGTGCTCTGGTGTAAGTCGATATATGATGAAATGTCAAAGCAAACTAAACAAAAAGCAACTGTCAGCTGTTAAACGGGTGGTCAAATAAAGCAGTGATGCCAACCCAAAGTTGTAGCACTCTATAAAAAACACCCGATCAGTTCGTGTTCTCGATTCTTTCATAGTAACCGCAAAGTATATCAATCACTGTTTAGCACGGGGGAATCACATGATTTGAAAATTAATATACAAGAGCGGAAAGCACAAGAACCGGGTTGCGATAGTTTGCGTTTAAAATTAGCAGGAGGTTACCGGAATGGCCTTTAGGATCAACCGGTTTCTATATATATATATATTTTTTTTATATATGTTATTTATGCGATCGTGGCTTGTGACATGATTGAACAGGCAGTTGCTTTAACAAATTTTATGGAAAATTAATTTTCCATAAAATAAATTTATACAAAAAATCCTGCAGTTATTCAAAGAATTTGTTTTTAATTAAAAAAGTATAAAAATCACTTTCAAGCAACGAATGAGAATTGCAAATTATATCAAATTATTCATGGGGGATGAACATTTTTCCTCCCTAATCATGAAATTAAAAAAGTTTTTTATATATAATTTATTCAAAATTGTTCATGCAAAATATTAAAAGAGATTTGAAACATATTTATTTTTATGAATACGCGGTTTCTATTTATATTTTGTTATTATAATTATAATTACTTTCCATTTTATTTGCGTTTCCCCGTGCTCCTGTTTTTTGGGTAATTTTTTCTCCGCTCATCTAAAACATTCTCGAAGCTGCGATGTGGCATCACTGTAACTGGAACAAATTTTTTTGTTTTCTTATTTTTGCTTGTCTTTTGTCGATTACAAACAAACATGCCAACATACATAAATACGCACAAGCACTCTGTTATACATACAAACACACACACACACACACACACACACACATGGACACACAAACATACATTTTTTTGTGTACAAACAAACAGAATTGAATTTTCTTCATGCAAAGCAAACTTTAAGGATCAGCGCAGTCACCGTCAGTGGGTGACATTGAAAAAATATGTTTTCTGATACTCTTCAGATTTAATAACAATAACAACAACAACAAAAATATATATTTTGTGGTCGCCCTACAACATTTAAGTAGACTATTATTGTGGATTATTTCTGTCCCGGTTGTGAGAACTTTTTGTATGAAGAAAAACTTGCGTCATTCTGTGAACAGGGTGAGTCAGAATATATATTTTTGCACTTTTTTATTAATGGGGTTTTCTTTTCTAAAAAATAATGCAACATTTCTTACACTTTTTAATAGAAAACGATCACATCCTGTCATTTGAAAATACAAAATTTATTAGAAATTATTTCAAGACTTCTTTTAAAAATTTATTTATATTTAAAAACTCCTCCAAAAAGAAGTAAAAAATTTTACATCTTTTCCAGAAGAGAAAACGCCATAAGTCACGCTCTTTACACTTGCCAACATAAACTCATTTTATTCCCTCGTCCTTTTTTATTTTCTTTTATGAACTTTTATATTTTTCAAGTTTTAATTTCTGGATTTTTATTATTTTGGTTTTTTTTTAATTTTTTCTAAAATCTTTTGGAATTTACGCATTTATTTTTAAAATTTTTCAATATGAGTTTTTATATTTTTAAAGTTTTAATTTCCAGGTTTTTATTATTTTTTTTCTCTTAACTTTTTTGAATTTTTTCAAATTTTTTTTCAGAATTTTCGCATTTATTTTTAGTTTTTTTTTGATTTTTTAATACGAGTTTTTGCAATTTTTTTTATAATTTTTTTTAATTTTTCCTAAACTTAAAAAAAAGTGTCTCTAAATTTTTTAACTAGAATTATTTTTTTATATTATTTTTTAAATTTTTTCCTAAATTTAAAAAAAAGTTTCTCCACATTTTTTATAGAAAAATTTTTTTCTTGCATAAATTTTTATTCCCCCTTTAATTTTTTTTTTTATTATTAAAAAAAAATTTTCCTTCATAAATTTTTATTCTCCCTTAATTTTCTTATAATTTTATTTTCTAGCTTTTCATCTTCTATTTTATTTTCCTTAATATATTTGCTTTATCCAAAAATGTCCGGCACGATCTTAAATTTCACATCCAACCCTTTCGCAGTTCTCAAATATTTTTTTAAAAGTAAATATTTGCCAGCGATTTTTGCTGCAGCCGGGCCACTGTGCAAACAAAAACAACCGACTTGATCGACCACTCATTTGTGTGACGGAATAATTCATTCATTCAATCCCTGGCTTTTTCATTGTAAACGCCGTCTCATAAATAAGACCAGCAGCTACCTGCTGTTGCTGAAAAGCTTTGCAAGTTATTATTGCAGATCATCTGCGATCGCAAAAAGTCAAACTGTTTGTTTTATTGTTTTCGGGTTGAAGTCTTCTTTTTTTTTTTTTTTTTTTGGCTAACGAACAAGAATCCAACAAAAAGTAGACGGGCACACTTTAAGGTTCGATCATAAATCAACAATCGTTTGGTTTTTGATCGTGTCACTTGGCACACGATCAGCAAGATCACTTTTAAAATTCCTTGTACACACTTGCCCCACTTTTTTATGTGTCCTGCATTTTGTACACCAGCAGTTGACAACTGTATCACGCTTCGATTGATCTTAATTAACATAATGCGAATGATGATCATGATGATGATCGTTATCATATTGATGATGATCTGCTGTCTGGCCACTTGACTTGTTAAGGCCACATACCACTCATTCGGTTTGTTTGTGTTGAGGGTGTAAATTGTGGCCACTCATCATGTTACTGTTTGTTTATGGGCAACAATTTTGTTTTTTCTTTCGTTTTTTTTATTTTTATTTTTGTTTTTTTCTGCAGGAAATTTAATCCTGCGGTTGTGTTGTAATCTGATCGAGCAACAAACATGACTTTGATATTTTTATTTGTGGCGATCATGCTTAATTTAATCGAATTAACAGCAACTTGTTGCTGTGCGACGCTTAACACGATGAGAGTGGATGTGGTTAGTTCACACACACACGCACACACACACACGCACACACACAGACACACCTTCAACTACCAAAAGCCGAGAATATTGTTTGAATGGTTGAATGGCTGCCTGGCACCTCGACTTGATCATAATCGTTGAAATATTGCAAAAGTCCGCCAACGCATTCTGGGGATCAGTTATTGAAAACTTTTTTTGTTTTTTTTTTTTTTTTTTTTTTCATTCAACGTCTCTGGTATTTCATCAATTCTATGGCTTTTGTGGTGAACATCTACTTGAATTTCGCGTTTGCGGTTGGCAAAAGTACGTTCCATCCAGCCGTCCCTGCTTCGGTAGCGTCATCCACTTGAGTTTTATTTGGCTTAACAAACGCCCACACACGCAGCGCTTATTTTTAACAAGGAAACGTTATGAGTCCCTTCTTTTTTTTTTTTTTTTTTTTTTGTTGCTGATCAGTTTCCCACCGGAGCCAAGACTTTGAACCAAATTTTGTTGGAGGACTGAATGGCTTAAGCGTTTTGAAAGCTTTTGAAGGCCAAAATTAATATTAAAAAAATTCATGCAGTTCTTATTTGTATTACAACAACAAAACGGAGCAGTGAAATCGCTAATTAAAATTAACAAAAAATTATATTAAATTTCAAGTTTCTAAAATTAAATACTTTCAATTGACTGTGGCGTCATTCTAAAACTCCTGCATTCAAGACTTTTGTGAATATGATTTCTGTGGATATGGAAGAGAGCACATGCCGGAGTCTGTTGAATCACAAAAGGATCTTTAAATATTAAAAAACACTGGCGAATATAAAAATATTTATAAAATTTTTTTGTTGCTTTTTTTTTGCTGAAAATAAAAAATCAACTTAAAACTACTCCAACAGCAAAGCGCCAATAAACCCCAACAATTCATAAATAAATTTAATATTTAGATATCAAAGGAAGAATGTATCAAAGCAACAACAACAACAACGACAACAGCAGCAACAACAACGAACTGAAAAATACCTAAAAGGCGCTTAAAACTCAACTGAATAGGAAAGAAATCCAACTGCGCAGACTCCGTAAAAGATTATCTCTGACAGCGTTTTAGACACAAAATATTATTGAACGGCTACAACAACAGCAACAACAAGCTAAACATATGGCAAACTGTAACAACAAGAACAACAACAATACCTGCTCTTAACAAGCACCCACAACAACAACAACAACATGCTGAGAAATAGAAATAAATTGGGAAAACAATGAAGACAAATAATGAACGCGTTTTTATGCGGTGCGGTTTTAGACAAGAAAAGAAAACCAGCCAAAAGCCTAAAAGGTGTTCGAGCAATTGATCTGCTTTAGAACGGCAGGAGAGACAAAAAAATAACAAAAAAATAACAAAAAAATAACACAAAAAAAACAACAAAACAAATCAACAGCTTAAAGACTTAAGCGAACAAAAAATGAGAGAAAAAAAGAAACAGTTTTAATGCGGAAACGTGTCTGAAATGTGGCCCTAAATCGCACTTCTGGGATCACCGTTTGAAACCTTTTAACCAAAAAATCGTATTTATTAAAAGTGGGAACCTGCAGTTAGACTTTGAAAAGAATTGCTAATAAAACCACTAAAAATAAAAGAAAATAGGAACATATTAATATGAATGCAGGACTTTAAAAGAGTGCAATCATTTTTGCATAAAAGATATATAGACAATAAAAAAGTCATTTCATGGAACAACTCATTTTTAAAAAATATTGATAATTTTTAACGCGAATAATTAATTATTCGAATAACCATTATTCAAATATATATTATTCGGGTATCTATTAGTTAAAAATATATTATTCGAATAACTGTTAGTCGAATAACAGTTATTCCAATAACTATTATTTAAGTATTAATTATTCCAACGACATTATTCGAATAACTATTATTCGAATAAGTATTATTCGAATAAGTATTATTCGAATAAGTATTATTCGATTAAGTATTTTTCGAAAACTATTATGCGAATAATTGACTATTCAAATGATTTTTATTTCAATAGACGAGTAAATATTATTCGAATAACTATTAATCGAATATGTTTTCGATTGATTATTATTCGAACACTGGTTATTCAAATGACTGTTATTCGAATAACTATTATTTAAGTATTTCTTATTCCACTGACATTATTCGAATCAATAATATTATTCGATTAGGTTTTTTTCGAAAATCATTTTCTGAAAAAATATTATTCGAATAATTGACTATAAATGACTTCTATTGAACATACGAGTAAATGTTATTCGGATAACTGAACGTCGAATATATATTATTCGAATAGTCGAATAACTTTCAATCGATTAACTCTTATCCGAACAACTATTAATTTAATAGATATTATTCGAATAATTGTTATTCGTATAACTACTATTTGAGTATTCATTATTCCAATGACATTATTCGAATAAATATTATTCGATTAAGTACTTTTCAAATATCATTGTTGGAAATAGTTTTATTCGAATAATTGACTATTCAGATGATTTTTATTGGAACAGACGAGTAAATGTTATTCGAATAACTATTAATCGAATAAGTATTATTCGAATAGTCGACCAACTATTATTCGAATAAGTATTCGATTGAGTATTATTCGAATAACTATTATTTGAGTATTCATTATTCCAATTATTATTCGACTGTTTTTTTCGAAACTGATTGTGTTCGAATAATCGACTATTCGAATGATTTTTATTTCAACAGACGAGTAAATGTTATTCGGATAATTGTAAGTCGAATAAGTATTATTCGAATAGTCGACCAACTATTATTCGAATAAGCATTCGATTGACTATTATTCGAATAACTGTTATTCGATTAACTATTACTTGAATATGTATTATTCGAACAGCTATTATTCGAATAACTATTAATGGAATACATATTCTTCGAATAACTATTATTCGAATGACTATTATTCGAATAAGTATTCGATTGACTATTACTCGAATAACTGTTATTCGAATAACTATTATTTGAGCATTTATTATTCCAATTATATTATTCGATTAAGTTTTTTTCGAAAATCATTGTTTGAAAAAATATTATTCGAACAATCTACTATTCGAATGATTTTTATTTCAACAGGCGAGTAAATATTATTCGGATAGCTATAAGTCGAATCAGTATTAATCTAATAGTCGAACAATTATCATTCGATTAAATTTATTCGAACAACTGTTATTCGAATAATTACTAATTGAATGTGTATTCGATTGACTATTACTCGAATAGCTTTTATTCGAATAACTATTATTCGAATAAGTATACGATTATATATTATTCGAATAACTGTAATTTGAATAGCTGCTATTCGAATATGTTTTACTCGAATAGGGATTATTCGAATAACTTAGTAGAATATATACTATGGGAATAACTATAATTCAAATGACTATTATTCGAATGAGTATTCGATTCTCTTTTAAATGGTTTCGCTAAAAAGTCTGATCATTCAAAGTGCTCCTTTTTAGCCCTGCTTCATCGCTGTTTTGCTTTTGTGAATTGTAAATATTTTATATTCACTTTTGCCTGGCAAATTCATTCATGCAGATGAGAATCTCCGCAACAGCAACAACAACAACAACAACAAGAAAACGTATTTTGAAATGCGCATTGAAAGCCAAGTCGGCCAACGCAAATGACTTGCATCCATCAAATCGGGCAATAAAAACGGCAACTGGTGTCAGAGCGGAATGAAACTGTTAAAAATGTGTTGCCTTTGCAGCGCCATCTACAGCGGGCTTTCTCACACACACACACAGAGTGAAATATTCAGCCAACGGCGGGCAAAAGCAGAACAATCGTTGAATTTTTTTCTTAATTTTTCTTTTCTTCCTTTTTGCGTTACGAGTTAATGTTACGTAATTCTTATTATTGGTTTTATTTACGTTTCCACCCACCAAAAAATATCATCTCTGAAATCCCAATTCCCACTTTACATGCTGGCAGTCTTCAGCAGACGCTGTACGTTTCACAATCTCTTTGTGTGTGTGTGTGTGCGCCCAACACAATTCACATAAATCATCGCGATAACAAATTACCAGCGCTTCCACAGTGTGTAATTGTATCTCTTGTTAGCATCTCTCTCGCGCTCTCCACTTGCGCAGCGCAACACAACAGTTATTGTGCTAAAGCGGCGTCAATGGTCCTTCTGCAGATGCCTTTTCTACGGCAACACAGTTAATCTGCTGGGTCCACGAGGTGGTTGTGGTGGCTTAAATACTTGTTTGGCCAAATAGACGAAGTGAAAAGCCACAATGAGAGTAACAGACTCACGCATTTGATTAAAATGTAGCCACTATGACGCATCGGTAATAGCAGATAGCGGACGGACGCAATACCCAGCAAACATTTTAACGAAAAAGGCAGGCGTTTAAGCTAAATTTATTAGCAACAGTCTGACACTTGCCAGCTAATCGGTAGATAAATACAGTAAATCTTATAAATGAATACACCTGCCATTGTTTTGTGGTACCGATTTAAGTAGCTTATCCTGCACCGATTTCAACGAAACAGATATAGTTCGAAAGGTATCTTTGTGTAGATATGTACACTGTAAATGGTTTCAGATATGAATAATTGTTACATTTATTTGTGGTACACTTTTGGGCATGTTAGCGGCCAGCAATATCGATGAAACCCGTGTATTTTAAATAGTATTTTTATGTAGATGAGCGCAACATAATTATTTAAAACATAAAAAAGTTGTACATAAAATTGTGGTACACCTTTAAATGTCTTGCATTCAACCAATATTGATGGAACATGTGTGATTTGAAAGGTATTTATGTGTAGATACGCGTAATATAGGGTGTTTTTTATAGAGTGATACAACTTTCAGTTGGCCTCACTGCTTTATTTGACCACCCATTTAACAGCTGACACATGCTTTTTGTTTAGTTTGCTTTGACATTTCATTATGGATCGACTTGCACCAGAGCAACGCGTGCAAATTGTGGAAATTTTTAATCAAAATAATTGTTCTGTTCGTCGAACTTATCGTGCACTTCGTCCATTTTATGGCGTCCATAATCGTCCTTCAGAGCTGCTAATTCGAAGAACAATAGATCGTTTTCGGACCACATTTACTGTTACTGATAATGTGCAGCCCGTGAGACGCCGAACAGTGCGCACTGAAGAATCTGTAGCCGCTGTACAGGAAAGCATTGAAGATGATCCTAATCAATCGATTCCTCGCCGTTCTCAGCAACTGGAGTTGTGTCCTTCTCCACTTTATGGAGGATTTTACGCAAAGATCTTGGCTTAAAGGCTTTCAGGATTCAACTTGTGCAGGAATTAAAGCCAAACGACCATCGTATGCGCCGCCAAATCGGCGAATGGTCTGAAGCACAAATTGATCTTGATTTTGAATTTCCATTCAAAGTTTTATTTCGCGATGAAGCCCATTTTTGGTTGAATAGGTACGTAAATAAACAGATTTATCGCATTTGGAGTGGGAAGAATCCACAAGCTTTTGTCGAAACTCGATTATGTATACAGAAAATTACTGTTTAGTGCGCTTTATGGGCTGGCGGAGTCATTGGCCCATATGCCTTCCAAAAAGGATGATGGTCAGAATGTTACTGTCAATGGCGGACGGTAGAGGAACATGACTCGAAGTTTTTTGTACCTCAATTAGCCGGCATTAATCTTGCTGACATGTGGTTCCAACAGGACGGAGCCACATGCCACACAGCGGGCGCTACAATTGATTTCCTCAAGGAAACTTTTGAGGAAAAAATAATTTCAATTAATTGGCCCCCAAGATCGTGTGATTTAACCCCATTGGACTATTTTCTTCGGCGGTTATGTAAAGTCTCTCGGGTACATCGA